>CM064909.1:48323447-48810947 GCA_032727855.1 Quercus ilex subsp. ballota | reverse complement strand
TTTTCCTTATTTTGATCTTAATTTCTTTTTTTTTCTTGTTTGTTTATGTTACAATATGCCTACTTAGTTTAGGTTTTCTTTGTTTTATTGCTTTAAGCATGTTAGGTTGTTAGTTTTAAGTTTATGTTCTGCTATGTTCTTGTGTTTTTGGGTTAGGGTTTTAGGGCATGTATGCGTACGCATGCTTTCTGCATGCGCACGCATAGTTGAAGTATGTGTACGCATACAACTGGGCTACGCACGCAAGCCCTATGTATGCGCACGCATACTCATCCCCAGAAACCCTAATCCAAGCCTTTTTGCTTCTGTTTCTTTATTGTACTTATATAATATGTCCTTGCCTTGCTTTATTTCATGCCTATGAGTCTTTGCCTCTAAGTTTGTTTGCTTTGTTTGTTCTTTGTATGCTAGTTTAGGGTTTTAATATTTTGTTTTGCCATGAAAATGCATATAACATGACCACGCATTAATGCATAGGTGCTGTGGTGCAACGAGGTAAGGCATGCATTCACATGAATGTGCATTTGTTTGAGATATGATCTAGCCTTGCTTTGATGAACATGAATATGTAAGTTTGTTTGCCATGCCTTGGATATAATAACATGCTTGTTTGATCGTTGCCATGATATGTCATTGCCTTGGATATGATGTGATGACATGTGTGATAGATGTATGTTAGGGTTTGGGATGATGTGATGCCATGTTGATTGCTTAGATGTATACTAGTGTGTGTGTGAGTTTAGAATACACATTTTAAATATGCCTTTAATGTGATTAAGACGTTAGACACAATGAGTGGAAGTTGACCCACGAGTCGGGTGGGGTTAGGTGCCTAACACCTTCCCATCCCCATACCTAAACTCCGAACACATGCTTTGGTAGTAGATCTATCCTTCCACGAATGGCATCATATTTATGGTTCCTACACCTAATCTAGGTGGCGACTCCATTTCCTTCTCCACCCTGGTCTACTTGGCCAAGGCGTACTCTCCCTTTTCCCCCCGGTTATGCTAACAGTGGTGACTCTGTTGGGGATAGAGAGTTTGATTCCAATGTATCTTATTTCTTAATCTTAATAATGGCTTATTCAATATTTTTTTGCACACACTTCACTTGGTTCTTTTGTCCCTTTCACCTTGGTTGGTGATGAGTGGGAAGGTAAAGGCTCCATTTAGGCCAAAATCTTTCGGAGTTCATCCCACCAACTCACAATTTGTGCCATTGCCTATAATAGGCTTTGAGTACGTTAACAGTTTACCACCAATCCACTATGGTGCATTTAGGCCTAAGGTTGGATTCATGGTCCACCTAGTTGCGAGTGACCTACTGATCTATCCCTTATACTCTAAGGAGCTTACCCACACTTAGAGAGATCCTAGATCCTATCATTAAGAGGGTACCCTTTATATCTCTTGTTTGTTCAACCATATATCTTGTGTTCACCTAATTCTAAAGGACAAATAAAAGATGTATAAAAATTTGAGAATGGCCCAAAAGTTATGGCATACCCTAAGATAATGGGATGAAAAGAAAAAAAGTTCTCACATGTAAGAGTCTTGTCCCAAAGTCCAAAGGTATATCTTAACTTGAAAGGTTCATAAGAACATTGCCTAGTTGCTATCATAAGCCCAAATCAAAAGGCCTCTTGAAAAGGAGAACCTTGGGCCTGAGGTAACGAATATGATATGGATTTAGCATCCAACATCCTACAAAAGCCAATATGAAATTCCCTAATCTTGGGCCTCCTTGTTGTATGCCAATGCCAAAATGATGAGAAATTCATAGACTTTGAAAGGAATGCTACAATATGTTCTAGCTAGAGAGCTACTTAAAAAATTGATGATAATGAATGGAAAAGGAAGAGCCCAAAGGTGATGGATACATTGTAAGCCCATATTTGAGACAAAGGAATGAAAATCTCTAAGCACGTTCTAAAGAAAGCCCACGAGAGTAAGATGTGAGCTTTATTGTAAATGGACTAAAGCCCAATGAAACAAGGGGCAAGGTTCATGAGAGGAAAGGGAGTGATTTTGTAATTGAGCCTTCATTAAAATGGACTCAAATAATTTCTAAGAACATCTGAGATTAATAAAAGAACCTTTTAATTGGGACATAGGCTTAATAAAATGGGACTTCTTTTCAGGCACCATTGCACCACCAAGATCAAGTAAGCATGTCCCCACTCCAATTTGGGTCCAAGAGAAGAATGGAAGATGTTTGATTAAGGTTGAGGTCACGCATCGAGAGGAGAAATTTCAAGAAGTATCTCAAGAGGAAATGGCTGCCCTGATTGATGACACAGTTGCACAGAAGGTATTCAAAGCAATAGAAGAACAAGGCAATGCCCTCAAGAAGATAAGAGGTCGTCCCTCCAAGCTGGAGGAGAGCAAGCTCAAAAAGCCTATACACGTAGAGATACATAGCAAATATGAAGAAGAAGAATGGGACGAAAAGGATAAGGCCGAATATAAAAGGAACAAGCAATTTGAGAAACTCACCGCAGATACCGTGGCCATGAAGGAAAAGATGCAACTAGCATTCTACAAGGCTCAAGGGATGGATGATTGTCTCTACAACATGGGTGGATTAGGCTCCAAGACTCCCATCGCATTGCCTCCTAAATTCAAGATCTTTAATTCGAAAAAGTTTGATGGGACTGGAGATCCAAAGCAACATGTTAGGAGGTATCTAAGCATTGCTGAAATGAAATGGTTGGATAAGAAGCAAACTTTGCATGCATTTCCTCTCTCACTTACGGGGGGTGCATCAAGGTGGTACTATAGCTTAGATCTTAATAAGACCAATATGTGGAATGAGCTAGTAGAGTTATTCATGGATCAATTCATCTTCAATACCATGATTTATGTAACTCTAAGAGACTTGGAGACTACCAAGCATGGAGTAGGGGAGACATTTTATGAATACATGACAAGGTGGAAAAGAAAGACATCTAGGATGGTTAATAGACGAAATGAGAAGGGCCAAATTAACATGATTATCAAGTATTTGCTTCCGGCATATAATAGTAGGCTCCTATCATTACCTATTAGTTCATTTGGGGAATTGTGCAATTGTGGATCTAGGATTGAAGATGCCATCAATAATGGGCAATTGGAGAAAGGTGAGAGCAAGACTCCAATCAAGAAGACATATAGAGGAGGAGCAGCCACTTTTAAAGCACCCAATCCTATGAATGTAAGTGCCATCATACCTCAACAACCTTTAACCCAAGCTTCAAAAAAAAAAAAAAGCCCGTTGAGAATTCTCCAACCTAGGAATGACCCTTGCCCAAGCATATGAGAATTTAACCTCCAAAGGATTCATCAAGCCTTAGACCCCACACCTATGCCTAATCTTGTGCCTTTTACTTGGAACCTCAATGAATACTGCCACTTCCATCAGAAATCTAGCCATAAACTGACAATTGTTTCTACCTCTAGCATGAGATACAAGACCTAATAGATAATGGAACTCTCCCAAATCCAAACATTATCACCAAGCCTAACATTAGGAAGGAACCCCTTGCCTAATTATCATCGAGCTCCTCCTCCATATCAGAATTAAAAGAAGAGATTGATTGGGATTGTTCAAAATTGATAGAAACTATGGCTATATGGGGAATACTCCCCAAAGGAATGTCTAAATTAAAGAAGAGAGTCCTAGAAGATGATGTGGCCAACATCCCTAAGAATGGGAAACACTACAAGCCATCCTTTTTTGAGAAGGATCACCTTGGTAGGAACATGGAAGAAGGGTCCAAGTCTGTTGAACTCAAAGGGAAGGAAGAGAAAGAAGAGGAAGATAGGGCTTTGACTCAATTAGAGAAGACTCAAGCTCATATGTCTGTATGGGGTCTACTAATGGCTTCTCACAAGTATCGTAGTGCTCTTTTGGATGTTTTGAATGGGAAGTACCCATAGAAACTACACCACAAAAGGAATTGCTATAGTAGTTGGAGATGGTGAGATCTTAGCTCTCGTCTATGGACTCAAAGATGGAGGAAATAAGCTTTAAATAAGCGGCTTTGAGTTTGTGAACATGGCTGATTATGGATTGAAGGATGAGAAGTACACTATGGATTTACTCCTATATTGTAGTTTTGAGGTGATTGCAATGATGAAGAAAATGGGATATATGCCCGGTTTAGGTCTTGGAAAAGAAGGATGAGGGATTCTTTGAACAAGGAAGGTTTAGGATTCTTTGAAGGCTGCAACGGAATAAAAAAGAACGTTGGTACCCTAAATGGGAACTTTGTGAAGGAAGGAGGAGACTTTCCTTTCTGTGGCTTTCCTAAGCTTTGGGTAGATAAGGACGGAAAAGTGAATCCCGGATTAGAGATATTCTTCGATGAGAAGCTCACTTTCAAGGAAAAACCTATTGTGGTGATCAAATAAATTCAAGAGGAGGTCGACTGGATGGACTACGTGGATTCTAAAGCAATGGAGGCTATGCTAAAAGTGGAGGGGGATGTGTTCGCCATCACCATCGAAGAGCCAAGTGATCCTTCTACCTTCTTCATGCCTGCTGATGGGCAACTTAGTAATTGGACTTGGGTTGGGTTTTCCAAGAATATGGAAAAGAAATTTTGTAATGCAAGTTCAGATGTACTTGTGATGCCCCAATATGATTGATTGTGTGATGTGTGTGGGTGTGTGATGAGTCCCACATCGGGTATTTACTGGGTTGAACTAGGCTTTATTAACAACTACAAGGAGCCTCAATTGTGACTAGTCCTTTTGAGGTATAGCGCAGATGTGGCTAGCGCTTTTCCTTGGGTCGTTACAATACTTTTCAATATTTTTCCAATAAGATGAATTCTGATTTGGCTTATTTTGATGTGTCCCATAAAATTGAAATTCTGCACTTAAATTATTCTAATGAATTTGAAAATGAAATTAATAAACAATTGGAAAAGAAAATTGAACCTGTGGAACTAGCTTTTGAAACCCTTAATTTGGGCAATGATGAGAATCCACGTTTAATTAAAATTGGCTCAACCCCAAATAAAAAAGAAAGAAAACATCTCTAAGAACTACTCACAGAATTCCAAGAGGTGTTTGCATGGGCTTATGATGATATGCCTGACATTGATCCCAAGATAGCCCAACACCACATTGATACCCATGATCACATGGTGCTCGTTAAGCAAAAGTTGAGACGTATGAGAACCAAGTGGCTTTTTAAGATCAAGGAAGAGGTCATGAAACAATTGAAAATAGGATTCATCAAACCCATGCACCAAACCAAGTGGATAGTTAATGTTGTGCCTGTACCCAAGAAGGATGGAAAAGTGAGGATGTGCATGGATTTTAGAGACCTAAACAAGGCTTGCCCTAAGGATGATTTCCCTCTTCCTCATATAGATGTCTTAGTGGATAGCACCACTGATAGTACCTTGATGTCTTTCATGGATGGTTTCTCAAGATATAACCAAATCAAGATGACTCCTAAGGACATGACCAAGACCACCTTCACTATAGAATGAGGGATTCATTGTTATACTATAATGCTGTTTGGGCTCAAGAATATGGGTGCAACTTACCAAAGGACGGCTACAGCCCTACTACATGACATGATGCACAATAAGGTTGAAGTATATGTTGATGACATGATAGTGAAACCTAAGGATAGAGGGGGGGCATATCACTAACCTAAGGAAGTTTTTGAAAGGATAAAGGACTATAGATTGAGATTGAATCCACAGAAATGCACCTTTGGAGTAACTGCGGGAAAATTGCTAGGTTTCTTGGTAAATGATAGAGGAAAGAGGTTGACCCATCAAAGATCAAAGCCATATTGGACATGCCTCCATCTAAGAGTGAGTAAGAGATAAGAGATTCTTAGGCCGGTTACAGTACATCATTCGATTTATCGCTAAGCTCACCTCCACTTATGAGCCAATCTTCAAGCTCTTAAGGAAAAATGAACCCCATACATGGAACGACGAATGTTAGAAAGCCTTCGAGCTCATTAAAGAATATTTTCTACACCCACTCATCCTAGTACCCCCCAAGCAAGGAAAGCCACTATTCCTTTATCTCTCAATCATAGAAAATGTGATTGGGAGTATGCTTGCACAAAAGGATGATAATAAGAATGAGAGAGCCATTTATTACTTGAGCAAGAGGTTCCATGATTATGAGACTAGATACACATCGATAGAAAAGTCATGCTTTGCTCTCGTGTGGATATGAATAGTAGCTAGAATGGACTTGTTGAAGTATTCGTTTGAGAAGCCCACCCTAAGTGGAAGGTTATCAAGATGGTTGATCCTATTGGCAGAATTCAACTTAAAGTATGTGGCTAGAAAAACTATTAAAAGAAGTGTCGTGTCAGACTATCGAGAACTCCATAGAAGGAGAAGATAGTAGAGAGGATTTCCTAGATGAGGATATTTTGGATATTGAACTAGGGGCATGAAAGATGTATTTCGATGGAGCTGTAAACCAATATGGGAATGGGATAGGAATACTTTTGATCACCCTCAATGGATCTTGCATATCTTTGGCAATCGAGTTGAACTTTGAGGCAACCAACAACATGGTAGAATATGAGGTGTTAGGACATATGTGAATCATGTTAGGAACATATGTCAATATAGAATTGGCTAATCCTTTGAGAAAACGAAATTTACTTGTAATTAGGTAGATCTAGGATGTGTTTAATACTTCAATTCCAAGTGTTAAAGCCATGCAAGTCTGTCCAAGAAACAAGTGAAGAAGTGGTGGATTTTAAAGCTCGACAGATAGTATCTATCGAGGTTTAAAAGGCAGCTTTTGCCCAATGCTCGACAGTTGCTCGATAGATAACCTATCTATCGAGATTTACAAAAATCAGTTTTTTAGATCTGATTCCACTCCAATCTATTTATACATGTTTAGGCTTTCTTTTCTCAAAACCCTAAACATATATAAGGAATATTTTAAGGGCCATCACAACTGATGCAAGTGAGTGCAACTTGATGCAAAGGTTTTTCACAAGCATATTGTGACTAGAGACAATTTACCCTAGTTCATCTTTCTCTTCAAGAAATTGTTGTGTTTGTACGTCGTAGGGTTTTGTAACCAAGAAGCTTCATGATCTTCATCGTGTTGATGAACTGAAGAACTTTGCAGCCAACATCCTTCTCAAGTTGGTGGTTAGTCACGTACTTGGATCCGTGCATCAATTGGTTAGTCACGTACAGGGAGCTATGCATTGAAAAGGAGAGATTGCCACTATAGAACAAGTCCAATTGGGTATTGGGGTAAGGGTTCAACTGTAGGTTGATATAAGGTACTGGGATTCCTTTTCTTGTAACCGCTTGTTGTGATAATAGTGGATTCTCAGGAGTGGTGACCTTAAAATCACCTGGTGAGGTTTTTGCCCTAGAGGTTTTCCCTATTCATAAACAAATCACCGTGTCAACTTTATTTTTCACTGCATATTAACTTAGTTGGTGATTTGTTTATGCTACCACGCGTATTGCATGTTAATTAACTTGGCTAATTAATTGGTTAATTTATCACAAGGGGTCAATACATTCTCGGCCTATCATGAGGCTTGTATCACCAGAATGGAAGCTCTCCGAGAGTTAGGGGTAAAGGAGGCAGAGGTTTTTGGAGATTCGACTTTGGTCATAGCCCAAGAAAAAAGGTTGTGGAAGGTGAAAGAAGAACACTTGAAGCCTTACCAACAATATTTAGAGGATTTGATAAAAACCTTTAACAAGATTGAATACACTTTCATCCTTAGAGCTCAGAATCAGTTTGCAAATGCTTTGGCTACCTTGGCCTTAATGGTTGAAATACTCGATGGCATATGGACATGACTCTCAGAGATCGAGTAGAGTTATGAGTTGGTACACAAGGAAAGGGCAGAGCCTTCAGTTTTGTCTATGGAAAAAGAAGGAGTCCCTTGGTATTATGACATCATGAAATTCCTATAATTAGGAGTATATCCTGATGGTGCCGATAAGAGAGAACGTCGATTAGGGTGATGGCAATGTAATACATTCTATGTGGAGGTCAACTCTATAGGAGGTCACATGATGTTATACACCTTCGTTGTTTGAAGAAAGAAGAAGTCGAAAGAGACATGGAAGAAGTCCGTCAAGGAATTTGTGGTCTTCACATGAACAGGAGAATGTTAGCCAAGAAAATCCAAAGAATGGGTTACTATTTGAATACGATGGAAATTGATTGCGTGGACTTCATAAAGAGTTGCCATGATTGCCAGACACACGCAAATTTGAACCATGTTACCACTTAATGAACTGTATAGTATGACCTCTTCGTGGCCTTTCCTAGTATGAGGCATAGACGTGATTGGAAGAATAGCCCCTAAGGCCTCAAATGGACATGAGTACTAGGGGTGTGTTGCCAACCTACCAACCCGCCAAAACCGACCCAACCCAACCCAATCCGCCGAGTTGGGTCAGTTTTTAGGGCTTGGTGGGTTAGGTTAGGTTACAAAAAAATTTTTGATAGCGGATCGGGTTGGGTTTGGGTCATAAAATTCCAAACCTACCAAATCCAATCCAACCCACCCATATATTTAATATATATATATATATATATTTAAAATATATTATATAATTAACTAAAATTTTAAAATAACTAGCTTTTCCTATCCTATATAAAAGCCAATTAGTTCATACAAACCCTAGTAAATTACTATTGTTGTTTAGTCATTAGTGTTATTTGCCTTTAAGGAGCCATATTGATACTATTCTTTGGGTTTTTTTTAATATATTTATATTTATATATTTTTTTCTCAATTTAATAATAATAATAATAATAAAAAATTTGTCCAACCCATGGGTTCAACTCGACCCAACCCGACCCATATGGGTTGGGTTGGACTTATGTGATGGGTTGGATTAGGTTGAATTTTTTTTGACCCACCATGGTGGGTTGGGTCAAAAAATCCCCTTAACCCGACCCAACCTGACCCATGCACACCCCTAACGAGTACATCCTAGTGGCAATTAACTTTTTCACCAAGTGGGTAGTGGGTACCTCCTATTTTGTATAGAAAGCCAAACATGTGGCCAAATTCATAAAGAATAACATCATTTGTCGGTTTAGGGTACCACAAGAAATCATCTCAAACAATGGTTCCCACTTTGAGGGAGAGGTTCAAAGGATCATGGAGTCATACAACATTAAGCATCATAAGTCTTCACCGTATCGACCACAAACCAATGGAGCCGTAAAAGCAACCAATAAGAATATTCTAACCAAGATGGTAGTGACATACAAGGATTGGGCTAAAAAGCTTCCATTTGCCTTATGGGAATATAGAACTTCTATCTATGCGTCAACTGGGGCAACCTCCTATTCTTTGGTTTATAGGAGTGAAGTGGTACTTCCCATTAAGCTAGAGATACAATCTTTGAGGGTGATAGTAGAAACCAAAGTTTTAGAAGAAGACTGGATGAGAGAAAGAAATAAACATTTGGCTTTAATAGACGAGAAGATAGCTAGAGCACAGTACCATGCACAAGGTTATTAGAAAAGAATTGCTAGCGCATTTAACAAGAAGGTGAAACCCAGAAACTTTAAGGAAGGAGATCTAGTCCTAAACGTACTTAGAGATAAGACTTTTGATCCAAGAAGAAAGATGAAGCCAAGATAGTTTGGCATTATATTATCAAAAAGATCATGTCAGGAGGTGCTACAAGAATTACAGATTTGGATGGAGAAGAGATGCTTCACCTAATCAACATGGATAGACTCTAGAAGTATAACATTTGAAAAGAGAAAGCCTGCTAGGTTGAAAACTCGAGAGGGCAGCCTAGGCAAAAGTTAAGGCAAAAGAACCCCGCTAGGTTGAAAACCCGAAAGGGCGATCTAGGCAAAAGATAGGGGAAAAGACTATGGGCATAGCGAAAATTCTTATAAGGACGTCATGGGCAAAGTTACATGGCACAGAAAAAAGAAAAGAAAAATAAAGACAACAAGCAAAGATAATAAAATGGTTGATTCTCTTATTGTTTAAATTAAAAGATAATAAATTGTTTCCAAGGGGAATTTGGAACATTTCAATCCTTTATTAAACTAAAAAGAAAAGACATGAGAATCATAAAGTGTAGAAAAGTAAAATTTGGGGCATATCAAGGTAGTCAGTTGGTCCTCTTTCTTTTGTTAGACTTCTTGTAAGCCTTCTCTTCCCTATAAATTGACCTCATGTCAGTAGATAGCCAATCCTTGTACCCCGAAGTTGGATGAAGGAATTAAGGAAAATAGATGTCCCTAGTTATCATCCTCCATGGCCAAGTCTCACGAATTCTGCTCAAGACCCTCTCAGTAAATGCCAAGGTTTAGAAGGAACCATCGTCGCTAGGAGCTCTTTGACGGTCACCAATTGCCTCACAATGCGACATGTAGAGTCATAAGAGCAACGGCGAAACCCAACCAAAGGAACACAGTTATCCTTGAAGCCATGATTGACCATATTCGTGATGTGCCACCATTCCACCACCCATTGGACACCTAAAGGGGAAAGACGCTTCAAGAATTCAGTGAACTCAATAGGAACCATCTCCTTATTTTTGGGTTTATGATCTCGATAATGCTTTGGCTAATATTGACTAGGAGAGACAGTGGGGGATAAAGCAACTAGAGCCTCTTATATCGCCATATCTGAAGGAGAGGAAAAAAGAAGGGAAGCATGAGTGTTAAGTGGAAAAATGAGAGATAAAAACAAAAGAGAGAGAGAGAGAGAGAGAGAGAGAGAGAAATAAATGTATATGCAAAGATGATATAAGGAGTCTAGATGGGTTGAAGACTGAAAGGCAATCCATGAAAAAATTAGAGGAATCCCTCTAGGTTGAGACCTAGACAAAAATTAGGGATTATTCCTGAATGAGGAGAGGACTCCTTGCAAAGAATGTTGTTTCCCCTCTATGAATGGCATCTAAGCCATTGAGAGTTTCAACCAAAATGCTAACAATAGGACTTCCCCCCCTTCCCCCCCCCCCCCTAGATTGTTAACCACTTGAAGAATTCTTGGGTCCATACAAGGTGTCTCATGCACCAAGAAGTACCTTGCAAGAATGCAAAGCCAAAAGGCATTGAGATATTGAAAGCACTTCACCCCGGCTAAAGGGACATCTTGCTGAGAAAAATATTTGAAAACCATGTGAACGTTCAACTTATCAAGTGCGCACCATCTTTTGGCCATAGCTAGAGGAACCCCTAAGAGTTGATGAACTAAGTCAGAGAGATCTTCCTCAAGAGTGGGAAGAATAATAGCATCGAAGCCAAGCACACCCATGATTGCACTAAATTCTTCAAAAGAGAAGCATTATTCCACGCCATTGAATTGGAAGGCATGTTGAGTAGGGATCCAAAATTCAATGGTAGCACGGAGAAGAGGCTCGTTCACTCTAATTTGGTGATAGAAAGGAATGCAAGAGAGACCAAGAGGAGTGAGAGCATCTTTGAAATTGGGGCTAAGCTTCTTATTCCATGCCGAAACTTCTAAAGGAGTGAATTCTGCCATTTGGGGACCTTACAAGGTGTTTCCTAGGCTTGGAGTACGTTTTATGAAGGTTTGGAGGCCTCCCATGACTATTTTATACTAAGAAGAGTTGGCTAGGGTTTTTCTGCCAAGCAGCATGTGCAGGCATGGTCAACACTTGTGTACGCATGCACGTGTATTCGCACGTAAGTAGGCACACATATTCAAATTCCTTTTCCTAGATGGAGTATGATTCCTTCACCAAGGTTTCCCTCATGATTCCAATGACCTAAAGGATTACTCAAGGAATGCTTTTAGCTCAGCTTTTCAATTATCAATAAAAAGGGAAAAGCAAGACAACATAAAAAATTCCCATGAGTTGTAAAATAAGTACATGTCCTAAATAAAAGAAAAAATGTAGAAGATGTTCTTAAATACAACCCAATGTCTCAAATAAAATCTAAAGTGCATAAATACATGATAAAGAAAAAGAAAAAAGGAAATGTGTTGTGTTTTTGTGTTTGTGTCTCTCTGTCTGAAATGCAGGATCATTACCGATGGTGCCTCTTCCTCGGCCAATAGCTCGGAGTCATCTTAAGGTCATCACCATCACCATCATCATCATCCCATAGATGGGAAAAAACACTTCCGGACTATAAATTTGTCTCGAATACTCAGTCACCTCAAGTTTGAGGTTCCCAGCAAGCCAAACAAGCTGCTCATGCTCCTCCACAGTAGGTTGAATTTGAAAAGAAGACAGTGTTAAAACAAGTGTTGAGAGATGCGAGAAAAGAAAAGACAAGACAAAGATGAAAGAAAGCTCACCGCTTGTGTACCATGAGGGAAATGGAAATGGTAACCCATGACATTCGGGTTTCACCCTGCATGACGCTCTTGAGCCCCATCAAGGCCATAAGCATAGACCGACCAAGGTAGAAGAAGAAGAGGGTCAATAGGGCTACCACTAGCAGGACTAGCCACACCCTGGCATAATCATCACAATTCAGTATCACCATGTGCAAGAAAATGTGAAAAAGGAGAAAGGAAAGTGAAGAAGAAAGAATATACTCCCGTAGAGAGGGAGGACATGAGACGAGTCTCATTGAACTCGGCATAGTCTAGGTCATCCACGAGCCATTCGGCATAGGAACGTCATTCCTCCCAGAAGAAATGATGGCAGTCGCTTCCAAATCAAGGTCCACAACAAGAGGAAAACCAGCCTAAGGACTCCTTATGACCTGTGACAACACATAGGATTAGAATGAGGACCCTAGGAAACATGCAAAAGAAAGTAATAAGAAAAGGTAGAATTTGTACTCACCTCTTCAGAAGAAAGCCCATTGAAATGAACCCTGATCGAAGGAGAGCTCCTCAAGTCCACCTCTGCTACAAAAGAAATGAGTCTATATTTCATGGCCCAACACTTATGCCTCGTGGCGGTTCGAACACCCATCATGGCAACGCTTGTGCGCTTGAAACATACAAGCTCAAAGCTCGGGTACTGTGTAAAAGGGTATACTTCTGGTGTGTGACTGGAAAATGAGTCAATTTTAACAGAGTTACCAAAGGTAAGTGAAGTGGCCACCAATCATTGGGTTTTTTTCTAAGGTGTGATTGATCACCTAAGTCTATTTGATTTTATTTCCAATCCTAGGCTAAGAAAAATGTCGTTTCTCCTAATCTAATATGAACGGATAAAAAATCTTGATTCTTGAGTTCGGAAGTCTGGTTACATGTAAGGAAGGTGTTAGGCACCCCACAATGCCTGTCTGTAGACTATCCTTTGTTTTGGTAAAATCTTAATTTAAGGACAATGGCAATTAAAAATCCAGCAATTGGCATTAGCTTTTGGGGCTTTAATTGAATTGGGCTTTGAGCTTTAGTTTCAAAAAGGGTGTTGTCTCAATCGATGCTTCCCTAGTGTATTTGGATTCGGTGCCAAATTTCCATGACAAAAATCTGGCAGCATTTCACCTTATCTTCGTGGCAGAAATCTAGCAGTGCTTCGCCTCAGGTGCATTATTGCACACAAAATGCTATTCTCACCAAGCTTTCGCTGTGAGAATATGGCAACAGGGATACCCCATTTTCACAGTGAAAATCCGACAGAGTTTCACGTTTGGTCTGTTATGGTGCACCAACAGGGTTTCATGCCTGTGTATATGGTACGTGCCAACGTGCTCGTGCTAGGACAAGCCGAAGCTCCTCAAAGCATACACGGGGAAACCAATGTCACTTAGTGACATGGATCGAGACAATCACACCGCGATGATTATGCAGAGAGGAAGAAAGATGTAACCCCTCAAGGAGGCTAGGGCTTCTAATCTACTGAACATTACCCATTTTGAGTTTGTGTCTTCTTGCTTGCATCCTTGCCCTTGTTCCTTATGCCTAAGAGGCCATGCCCTTGCTCCAAGCATGCTTTCTCTAAGCATGTACATGCAACAAACAAGAAAGCAGCCAACAGACAAGCAAAGGGGATAACATAAAGGTAAATGGAGCATGAAAAAAGGCACACTATCAAAGAAAGCCAAACAGGAGCAAACAAATATGTTATCAAATAAAAGGGGGTGTCCTAGGAGGACAAATGTAGGTTTGGATTAGGCATCCATAGTTCTAGTGGATTGGAGTATGGACGACACACATGCCATCAAGCAAAATCCCCAAAGGGACCTAAGGTCTTGTGTATCAAAGACGGGTGTGAACCCGCACGAGATAGTAGGAATTAGGCTTGATGACACAAGTAAGCAAGGACTCATGCATGAACTTCTAGGCAAGCGTGCAAAGATGCAAAAGAGAAGAAAGCTAAATGGGTGGCATAAAGTAGGCAAGGCAAGCATAACATTATCACCTCAAAGATGTGTCTCACAAGCGGTCACATCCAAACAAGCCACAAGAGAGACAGATGCAACCACACAAGCAAGTGACCCCAAAGACCGACAAGCATAAGCCCATGGAGGACACAAAGCATGGTAAAACCTAGATCTAGGCAGGCAAACATGGATGTAAAGAAGGAAACAAACAAACATATACATGCACAAAGGAAATGATCCAAACCCTTTGATGTAGGCCTAGGTGCATGGATGTAGGCCTAGACCATAAGATCTAGATCTACACCCTACCTAAAGGGCCAAAACACAAGAAATAGATACATCAAGAGAAAAAAGGGCTATAGAAGCACATGGCATAACAACCAACATGTAGATCTAGACACATGAACATGGTAAGGAGCACATCAGCACATGGATCTAAGCATAAGCATGGCAAAAAGCACCTAGGCACATGGATCTAAGCACAAACATAGTATTTAGGCATATCCTAGCCCAAGAAGGCTAGGCCAACATCATCAAAGCAATAAAACATGGCAAAAAGTAAGTAGACATGCTAGAAAAGCTATAAAACATGCTAGGAAACGAGATAAAGCAAGAGATATACTAAGGAAAGCAATAAAGCATGTTATGAATCATGATAAAGCAAAGGGTGTAGATTGTAGCTAAAAAGCTACATCTACACCCTCAAAACCTCAAACCCAAGGTCTTAAGACCAAGGAGAGGAAAAAAAGTGTAAGAACACTACCTCATGATTGTTGAGGAAAGAGAGAAATCAAAGGTTTTTTGTTGTGTTTAGGAGAGAATTTAGAGAGGAAAAGAAAAAGGATTTGCCTAGAAAAGTGCATCAAAAATCCCAAAATCGCTAAAATAATAACCCTTCGGCTTCCGGTGGCCACCCTTTAGTGGCCCCCGGGCTTGATGCTGACATCAGCAATCTTAGCTTCTTCCCCAGTTTGGCTTTAGATGCATATTTGAAGGTCTTCCCAAACTCCAATTGAGCTGATCTTGGTGTTCTTGGAAAGATTTGGATGTCTAGTTTCCATAACACTGAAGAAATTGAAATTCTAACGGTCAGATTCAAAGTCATTACCTCGGGAAGCGAGCTGACACGCTTTACATGGGTTTTAGGATATCTCAACTGTTTTAACTCCGATTTCGATTCATGAATAGTCATTGGAAAATAATTCAATAATCTTCATAATGATGTTGGTCTCAACCCATTCTAATGGTCAGATCAAAATTAGGGTTTTTGGTGCCCTTGGGAGTCAACCTTGGGTCAAACTTGGTCAAAGTTGACGAAAATCACCGAGTAGCTTGGGTTTGATGTAGAAACATGAAAAATGTTGTTTTGGGATGATTTTGACCAACTTTGACTTTCGATTAACTTAGGGTTGACTAAAGGCATTTTGATCAATTTGACCTGAAAAGGCATTCAAGTGCTTCAATGCCCGAACAGATTACACCACGTCAATCTAGATATTTTCACAATCCCATGGAAGAAAGTTAATGTTTTTGAAATTTTCAGGGTTTGGCACGCAAATCGAGGGCAGACAAAATATAGTATCTATAATACTGAAAAGAGAAAGCACAATTTACAAGATAAGACTTTGTAAGATGATAGTTTGCAAGAAAATAGATGACAAATAGACAAGGTATAGTGGCAAGATGATAGTTTGCAAAATAAAATCATGAACACAATTTGCAAAAGCATAAGATGTAGTTTGTAAACCTAGATGACATATGGATGAACATAGTTTGCAAAAGTACGAAGAAGCTACAAAAGAAAAGGAAGAAAGAACTGACCGCACTAAGCTTCCAAGACCCCACCAGCTAGCGTAGAGTCCCCTAACTGAGTGTGTCCAAGGATGACTATAGGTAGGCGAGACAAGTCTGGCTCTAGTTAGCCTTCCGAGCTTCCCCAAAGTTGTGGAAGAGAGCCAGCCACCTCAAGGAAACCATCTGCCCACCGTTGGCGAAGAGGTATGCCCCCAATATGTACAACAAGAATGCCCTAGCCATCCGGCACAATCCTCAAGCGTCTCCTGAGGAAAAGGTTTGTAGTCTATCTCAAGATCGAAGTAACAGACTGTCTCTATCGTGTGCCTCAGTCCCAACAGCTCTATGCTCAGTTGTATACGTAACTCGCCCTCTAGGTCAATAAGCGACCCATCGAACCTAAGGCGATCATCTCGTAGAAGTCTTAGGGAGTCACTGTCATCTCCCTCTCAGCAATGTGGAAGGTGTGGGCAATGTCCCACCACCTCTCAGCTAGTGACTGCACCAAGATGGCACTGGCAGAACTCTCTTGAAGCAAATGGAAGATAGGCTTGAAGCCGATTGCACGCACCAAGGCCTTTGTGTTGTTAACCAAGGCCCAGTACCAAGAAGAGATGTGGCTAGTACTACCACTGCCTGAGAAAGGAGGCAAGACCTGTAAAAAGATGAAAGAAGGACATGAGAATTGCATTTGGATAAGGAAATAGATGAAAATGAGTCAAAATAATGAGAATTAAGGTTTCTGAGTGCTAACATGCACACGTAGGCCTGCGCAGGGTCACCGCATGCATACACATTTTGGATCGTGCATTTGTTGAACTGATGAATACAGACACGTATGCATGAACACAGGTTGTGCACACATGCCTGACGCATGTGCACACATGAACACAAACAGAGAGGGCCTCGCAATATTTCGGCCAACTTTTGATCAAACTCATCCTAAACATATTCCTACCCTTGCTAAGGCATCAAGTTTTCATCTAAACCTATCCCACAACAAAACCTAAGCATTTACAAGTCTAAAAATGAATTAAAATGGAAAATCAGAGCAAAACTTGAAAATGAGAAAAGTTTGAAAATCTTACCAATCCAGCCCTTGCACCCTCTGAGAGATACTTTTGTGGCCTGTATATCAAAGGAGGAGACTCAATTAGCCTTGTAGCCCCATTCCAACGTGTGAGATTGAAGACATCACCAGAAATTAGGTAGGAGGTTTTCTTGGTTTTGGACTTGGGTGCCATTGGAGAGGATGAGAGAGTTTGGGAGAGAAAGAGATGATCAAATTGTGAGAATTGAAGAAATAAGATAGAGGTAGAAGGTTTTTGTAGAAGGAAGATGGAAGTTGGAGAGTTAGAGAGAATATGAAGAGTTAAAGAAGATAAAGAAGAATAAGAAGAAAAAGAAATGGTTGGTAACCGTTGAAGAAAAATGAAGAGACGGGAAGGTCTAATGACTAAACTACATGTAGTTTAGGCCTTACACTAAACTACGTGTAGTTTAACCAAAAAATAAAACTTTCAGAATATCCCTAATGGACTCTCAGGTGGAAAATACAAAGAAAAATTCAAAATACAACCAAAAATGACGAAAATACCCTTAATAGGGTGGAAGACATAAGGACTCTCAAAACATCTCCAGTGGATTGAAAGGATCAAAAACATCTCTCGGCGGATCCGAAATCACTAAGGAAACTCCCTCGTGAGTTAAGACCATTATCCAAATCCCCAGTAAGTTAAAAAATAAACAAATTTTCCCAAGTATCATAAAGGACTCCCTCATAGGTCTAAGGCACAAGGACAACTCCCTCGAGGGTTGTGAAGAAAAGAATTTCCCTAGAGAGTTTAGGAAACTCCCTTGTGGGTAGAATCAACACATGGTCCTCAATGAGTCATGAGGGAGAAGAAGAGAATTTTCCTTAAATTAATACACACCATCAAAGACTTCCTTATAGGTCAAAAATACCGAGAAGGCTCCCCTATGGGCCACCAACACACTCCTCAGCAAGTTATTCTCCATAGTGGATCTTACAACAAGGACTTCCTTATGAGTGAGAACTACGAAGGCCACCTTTGCACATATCCCACGGGAATTGAATATGCAGGCATAGGCCCTATACAAGTCAGAAGAGAAGAATACAGAATTTGTGCCCATATCCTGAAGGAATTGAATATGCAAGCACAATAGAAGAGATAGAGATAGAGCTAGAGACAAAAGTCACCCAAAGGCAAGAGTCTGACCAGAATAGAAGAGATAGAGATGGAGACAGAAGACAAGTATTACCCAAAGGCACAAGCCACTTGGAGAAGTTTGAGGCAAGAGCCCTAAATGGACACCACACACACACACACACACACACACACACACACACACACACACACACACACACACACACACACACACACACACACACACACATATATATATATATATATATATCCTTTTAAGCTCGTAAGAGCACCTTGTTTGTTTGGTTGATGGTTAAGGCCATTAGCTATGATTGCTTTTCTTTTTAGTGACTCTAGGATAATGAGTCACTCGCCCTTTGCTTACAATTGGAAAAACAGGTTTTGGGATAATGAACCTATCATTGCTCATTTCTTGAGTAACAAAGGTGGGACTTCAGACATACGAATCCCTTGCAACTTTACAGAGTTGCACCTCGCCCCATGTACGCATGTTGTTTTACGTTTGTGTGGGTTGGGCCCAAGCTATACGTTGAAATAAAAATGTTTTGTCTCTTATTCTTTAGATTCTATTAGTGAAGCTCACGAATCAAAAGAAGGGCATCTGTAGACACTGCATTTTGTGCCCCTTACGACTCGAGCCCTCATTCCCCAATAATGTTGGAATTCTAAAGCCTAAGGTTGGTTTAGGGCCCGATCAGATTGAAATTGACTTGAGGAAAGTATTTTCAAAAAAATATAACTCTTTTATGAGCTAAATAAGCTATTTTTGGAAAAGAAATTCCACAAAAACCCTAGGGCATGCATATGCATACACACGTATGCGCACACATGCTCAAGATCTGTGTGCACATGCTTTATGCATGCGTACGCATACACGGGCATGCGTGCGCATGCTATGGTTCCATAAACTATGAAAGGCAAGTTTTTCTGCATTAAAGATTGGTTTTGGAATGAATCTCACATCGTCTGGGAGCCATTCCAAACCCCTATTTTCTAACTATAAAAATCCATACATGGTACCTTTTCAAAACACACAGAAAATCCCAAGGGAAAACACCAGATTCGCTAGAAATAGTGAATCAAAGAAGGAGTTTCTAACAAAACATCCTCAAGTCAATATTTTTTTGGTTGAGACCTTTTTTGGTCTTGATCTTCGAATTTCAAAGTTTACTAATCGATTTCTGTTTAATTGTGACTATATTGACTGAAAGGAACGGTCAAAATCAAGCTAGGGATCTTTGTGTTTTGAGGTATGATTTTCTAGTTCCTTTTCTTTTCTTTTCCTTGTTTTGTTTGTTTATGTTACAATATGCCTGCTTATTTTAGTTTTCTTTGTTTTATCGCTTTAAGCATGTTAGGTTGTTAGTTTTAATTTTTGTTATGCTGTGTTCTTATGTTTCTGGGTTAGGGTTCTAGGCATGTATGTGTGCACGTGCAACTGGGCTGCACACGCAGGCCCTATCTATGTGCACACATACTCATGTCCAAAAAACATAATCCAAACCTTTTTGCTTATGTTTCTTTATTGTACTTATATAACATGTCCTTGCCTTGCTTTATTTCATGCCTATGAGTCTTTGCCTCCATGTTAGTTTGATTTGTTTGTTCTTTGTATGCTAGTTTAGGGTTTTAATCTTTTGTTTTGCCATGAACGTGAATATAACATGACCATGCATTGATGCACAGGTGCTATGGTGCAGCGACGTAAGGCATGCATTCACATGAGCATGCACTTGTTTAAATTATGATCTTGCCTTGCTTTGATGAACATGAATGTGTAAGTTTGTATGCCATGCCTTGGATATAATAACATGCTTGTTTGATCGTTGCCATGATATGTTACTGCCTTGGATATGATGTGATGACATGTGTGATAGATGTATGCTGGGGTTTGGGATGATGTGATGCCATGTTGATTACTTAGATGAATGCTAGTGTGTGGTGAGTCTAGAATACAAGTTTTGAATATGCCTTTAATGAGATTAAGATGTATGACACAATGAGTGGAAGCCAACCCACGAGTCGGGTGGGGTTGGGTGCCTAACACCTTCGCATCCCCATACTTAAACTCCGGACACGTGCTATGGTTGTAGATCAGTCCTTCCACGAATTACGCTATATTTATGGTTCCTAAACCTAATCTAGGTGGTGACTCCATTTCCTTCTCTACCCTAGTCCACTCGGCCGAGGCATATTCCCCTCACCCCCCCAACTGCGCCCACAAGGCAAAGATGTGAACAATGGAAAATCCACTAGAAGAGTTAAGAGGTCATGTGCCAACCAAAGGCTCTAGGTGGATTGGTTTCAAAGATTTGGTCAAGTTTAACAACACGATTGTAGACACCTCATTTTGTACCCGTTAATAAATTTTGGTCCTCGGTCCTAATGATGAACTCGACATATATCAACCAAGGATAATTAAAGAGTTCACAATAGTTTGGAAGTAATCACAACTTAAAAGTGCTCAAATAGCGTTGAAAACGATTTTGAAAAATGACATTTTCTCACTATTTTGACCATAGCTTTTGATCCATAAAGAATTTTTGAGTGAAATGTGTTTCATTGAAAAGATACATCCTGAGCTTCAATTTGAACACAAATATTGCCTAATTTGGACTTATATTGAGTGAGTTATGGCCTTTTGAAGTTGGCCATCAGAGCTATGAGATTAAAATTTTTGGGGATGCATGTGTACGCATGCCCCGACCCTACATACGCAGGGTCATTTCCTTAAGCCCATAACTTCAATTTTAGGGGCCTAAAACATCATTCTTAGATGCATGCCGGCCCCTAGACCCTTGGGAATGTCCAAAGACCATTAAAAAGTCTCAAAAACTTTAATTTTAACTTATAAATACTCATCTTATGTCTCCAAGAAAATCCTAACTAGAGAGAGTTATTTTTGGCCTCCATCTTCTCTAAAACCCTAATCCTCTTTTCTAAAACTCCCACACAGAAACTAAGACATTTTTTAATCAACAAAAACCTATCTTTAGTTAGTTTTAAGGCAGAAAGTTATTCTTAATTGGATTTCTACAAAACCTTTTCAAAACCTTTTGTTTTTGAGTTGTGATTCCTAAAAACTAATGTGTTCTTTGATTATTCTTATCCTCTCAATCTAATCTTTGTGTTGTAGGCATTGAGGGGTCGGTTAAACAAACTCCAAACTCATAATCTTAAGCAAGGTGAGTGTTCTTCCCATGAACTCCTCCATTGCTTAATATGATTCACATGAGTTCTTGCTTTAGTGTCTCTATTTGTTATATTTGATTTGTTTATTTTTTTTAATTCTTTTGATATGTATTAATTTTATTTTAGATTGTTTATAATATAGGCAAGGTTAGTTGTCTCGGTAGGGTTATTATGGAGAGTTGGTGATGGTTCAAAAATCCGAATTTACTTGGATAATTGGCTTCCTAGTAATTTCCCTTCAAAGGTTTGCTTTCCTTAGATTGATTCCCTAGATGATGCTTGTGTGTCTTCATTGATCAATCCAGTCATGAGGAAGTGGGATAGCATGAGGATTGATCACCTCTTTCTCCCCTTTGAGGCACAAAAAATTAAAGCCTCTTTGTCTGACTTGTCAGGAGGATACTATGCTTTGGCCAAGAAGTAGGGATGGGGTGTACTATGTAATAACAGGGTATCGGCTACAATTTTGGAAGCATAATTTGAAGATGGGTATGCCTAAAAATATTTTTACGGCGTGCCTACTCTAAGGCTCTACCAACAAGAATTAACCTCCAGCGTTAGGACGATTATTAATGATCCCCTATGTAGCCAATGTCTCCTATCGCATGAAAATACCTTCCATGCATTGTGGGAGTGTGCTGATCTCCATACTGTCTGGGAACCTATTTTTGGTTGGCTTAGAAGAGATTATTTATTGATAAATTTCTTCCTAGAGTTGGTATTAATGTTGAGGCAACAACCTCGAAGGTTGGATCTGTTTGCTATGGTGGCTTGGTCTGTGTGGCATCGCAAAAATAGGAAGAGGTGCAATGAACAGAGTTTACTGCCAGGAAAAATTCTAAGCTAAATAGATACTAAAATAATGATAACTAATATTTTATTTAAAATATAAGTAATGCTATAAAATATAAACCATTCATTGAACAAATAATTTTTTTTAATATTTTAAAAATTATACTAGAGTTACACGAATAATTCTTTTTCGTTTTAGTTAGTTAAATTGATAAAATTTATTATCATCAAATAAAAGATTTAGGGTTTGAGCCAAGCCTACACATAAAAATGATTGGTGCATTGACTTAATGATAGAAGAGTCATGTTAACAAGTGCCTTTAACACTACAACAAAATGTATTTTTGGCGACAAATTTTAGTGAGGAAAAATTTTTCATCACTGAAAACTTACATTTAGCAACGAAATTCATAATCGTCGCCAAAAATGAAAAAATAATAACCTTTAGTTTCGAAATTTCAATTTCATCACTAAAAATGAAAACATAAAAACCTTTAGCGATGACATTTGAATTTCGTCACTATTTGTTGATCTGAAGCAAAGGCCCTAAAAGGAAAAAGTTGGGAGTGAATTCAATTAGTCTACAGCAACAAAATTTTTCGTCACTTAAACTTTAAGTTTTTGGCAATGAAATAATTTCATCGCTGTAGCTTTTGCTGGGAGATTATTAGCGACGAAACAAATTTCGTCACTAAAAGTCCCCAACAGCAACGAAATACAGCCGTGGCTAAAAATAATAGCATAAATTTGGGAACTTTTAGGTCATGGAACACATTTCGTCACTAAAGGTCATCAATAGCGATCACAATGAGTTGTCGCTAAAATTATTAAAGAGAAATTTTAGGCGACGAAACCTATATTTGTCGCCAAAGTACCCAATAGCAACGAAACAAATTTCGTCACTAAAGCTTTGTGTTAGGTTTTATTTGGACAATATCATTTAGAATATAGCTGCCTCACACACTTGCAATCCCTTCAGTCCTCTTAATCCCTAGCCAGTCTCTCTCCCTCCCTCACCTTGTCACCATCATCGGACCCCCCTCAACTCGCCACTGCCTCTTCGGACCTTCCTCACCTCGCCGCTGCCAAGCCCTACCTCCCTTTTCATCAACTCTCCCTCACCTCGCCATTGCCAAGTCCCACCCTCTCTCTTCATTAACTCTCCCTCATCTCTGCAGCCTCACCACCTCCCTCTTCCTTCTTATTCTCGACCCCATCGACCACCCCCTTGGGTTGCCTCTCCCCTCTCTCTCCTTTTCCTACACACCCTAATCTGTCCTTGTCCTCCTCCTCCTCAAAACCCAAGTGATTTCAATTTGAATCTCTCTCTTTTTGTGTCTATTTTTAATTTAATCAGTGTGGGTATGTTTTATTTTTCAACTTAATTTCTGGGTTTTTGTCAGAATTTGTGTTAGATGTAGAACTAGTTTGATTTTTGTGCTTAAAGCTTGATTTTTGTGCTTAAAGAAGAAGCAAAACAAGAAGCCCAACAATCCGATCTCATCAACCTCAACCTCAGGTACTAGGCACAAAAAACTGGACATTTAGTTAAGAAATTTTTTGTCGCTAAAAATAAATTTTGTTGTAGTGTAAGGCAATTGTTGATAAATCATATTAAGAAATTTTTTAAATCATTTTTATGAAAAATATAAAAGGCATTTCAAAAAAATTAATTATTTTATCATTTTTCCGTAAAAAGATTCTAAAAATATTTCCTAAACAAATACTCTTAGGACATTCATTAACATTTTCCATGATAGAAATAATCATCAAGTAGCGGTAGGTTGAAATTATATTTACTAACTTATAACCCATGTATATGCATGGAAACATTGAAAAATATTGATCAAAAAGGCAGGAAAAAATTGTAAAATTTTGTCAATACTCATTTGAATTTTATAAATTCTAAAATATTATTACTATACATGCAAAAAATAATCACATTATTATGAATGTTGTATAATAAGTTTGATTGTATGAAACATTAAGGCTGACAAAAAACTTTTTTAAAAATAAATTGAAGTAATTAAGTTGTTTGTTTATTAATTGTGATTTAAAAAAAAAAAAAAAAAAAAAAAAAAAAACCTTAAAATCTACATTTACAATTAGTATCTCAGGTTTTGTTAATGCTTGAATCACATCAGACTTATTGGTGTGGTTTGGATTGCACGTTCGCGTCTGGCGTTGGCATTTTGGTTTTCTTTCTTTTTTTTTTTTTTTTCAGCCGCTTAGGTTGACTTTAAGAGACAAAAGGTGCAGTTCATGAACAGTATATGCACTGTTCATGCACTGTGCATGTACTAAAAAAAATATTAAAAATGGGTCCCACCGGTACTATTCACAATTTAAAAATTATTTTGCTACAATGTTTTCAGTTTTCAGTTTCAGCAACAAGAAGTTCAATCCAAACGGACTTATTGTTTGTATACCTTAAATGATTACCTTTTTTTTTAGTATCTTATATAATTCGGTAGAACAAATAATAAAGAAAAGAGAATGATATAATTTTTATTAAATTGGAGAAATAAGAATGAAATAAAGAGGATATACTTTTGTTTTGTTTTGTTTTTTTTTTTTTTTTTAATGGGAGACCAGGTAGTCCAAGTGATCTTTTATTTTTTTAATTTTGATTGAGATAACATACAAAAACTAATGGGAGCGTAACACGTGTGGTCTGAGTTAAAGCAATTCCCCCCCCCCCCCCCCCAACCCCCTTTAGTGCCAATATTGTGTGTGGTTTTTTTGGCAGAAAAATTTAGAAGGTTGTACTTTTAGGAATAACTTATTCAATTTTTTGTTGAAAATTTTTGGTTGAAAGCGTGCTCAAATATATTTGTATCTTTAAAAAAAAAATTTAGAAGTGAGAAATTACAGGAAAAAATGTGGTTTTAAAAAGTTGTACATAAAAACTAATAATTAAAAGCAAAAATTGATGCTAGGCTACTAATTCGACCTCGATATTTATTGTATGGTCCCACCTTCAATACTAAAATTGAAAAAAAAAATTGAGACACATGGCACATTGCTCATAACTGAATCTTTTTTCTTTTTTTTTTAAAATGTAATTGAATTTTTTATGAGGTTTGGCTATATATATACTAGTATTATGCTTCTGTGATGCACGACTTAATAGAAAAGTTTATGTAAATTAAAAAAAAAATTATTTCAATAATATAATTAAATTACTTATCTAAAAAAATTAAATTAAAAATTTTGAACTTATAAAGTAGATTTTAACTCTTTGAACAAAAACAAAAATGTAATAAGGCACATATAAACATAACACAAATGCAAACCAACTGAAATAAAAAGATGAAACCCTTGTAGGAGAGAATACAAAATTTGATAATTCTTAAATAATAAATAGATAAAGTGTAAATATTTATATGGGTTTATATAATGGATTTCATGGATTTAAAATTGTCTTTATGACTCATAAGAAAACCTTTTTTTTTTAAAAAGCACAAAAACGAAGAAGAGAAATACATACTTGCAATAATGTGGATGGTAGGTTTGATAAAGTATTCTACTATGGATTTCACAAACATCAAATTGCCTAAGTAATAAGAGAAAACAAAACAAAACAACAAGAGAGTTAAATTTCCAATCAACATAGAAATTATGAGAGAAAGAGAATTATTGATAATAGGGGAGAGAATTTATTAGAATAATAAGTAGTGTTTCTACTTTCTATCATTATTAAAAAAAAAAAAAAAAAAAAAAAAAAAAGCCTATGGTAGGAATATATAAGAATATACTAAAAAAATATCAATATATATATTAGAAATCCTAACTTAATTAGGATTCAGAATTCTTCATCTAATAGATAATCCCAATAAATAATAATTATCATAATAATTTCATCTAATAGATAATCTCAAAAAATAATAATAATCATAATAATTTTTCAATTCACGTAAATGGCACCCATACTCCTAACTTGATAATTTAAGAGGGGGTCCTAGCCGTGAATGTTTCTCTCTAATCGATCTATCTTTATAGGAAAAAGACTTAAGTTATCAAGGGAAAAAAATTGAATTTATTATTATTTTTAATAAATAATCGGGTAATGAATTTATTATTTTTTTAATAAATAAATAAATGACTTTATGGGGTTACCAAGTAGACTTGGATGCGTATGTATATTCCAATGTGTATGTAACTCCTATTCATGTACAAAGGAAAAGAAAAGAAAAAGTAACCGTGTGTGAAGACGAAAAAATCACAATAAAGATTGGTTTTATCTCAATAATCAAATAGATATAAGTTATAACTCTCCAACTCATGCACATTTCTAACTCTTCCTTCTTCTTTTTTTGAGACAAATGTCTAACTCTTCCTAACTATATATGTTGGTTTTTTTTTTTTTTTTTTTTTTTTTTTTTTTTAACTTTAAGATTTGGTGAGATAGCATCACAATAAAGATTGGTTTTATCTCAATAATCAAATAGATAGAAGTTATAACTCTCCAACTCATGCACATGTCTAACTCTTTCTTCTTCTTTTTTTGAGACAAATGTCTAACTCTTCCTAACTATGCATGTTGGTTTTTTTTTTTCCTAATTTTTTAACTTTAAGATTTGGTGAGATAGCATTAGCATCTAAAAATTAGTGAAAAAACAATAGTTGATAAGAACAAATAAGAAGTTGTTTTTATTTATAAATTTGTGGAAGTGTGAAGTTGAAATCTAAATCTAAAAAATAAGTGGCATGTGAAGAGGAAATCCAAAGAAAAAAATAAAGTAATCATGTGTGAGGAGGAAAAAAAATAGTAAAAAATAACTTAATAATAAAAGGATTAGAATTTGGATGGTAATCAATAAGTATTAGAAATTATAGGAGAATAACATAGGACAAAAAAATTATATCTATTTTTTTTAAAATCTAAAAAATATTGACTATATATTTTGTTGTTTTACTATGTTTGGACTCAAAAATTAATTTATTAGTTAATTAGACATGAAAGCTCAATTTCTTATATATTTTCTAAACAATCAAACTAACATTAAAAAAAAAAAAAAAATCAATTGACAACCATAACAATTTTCTAAATTGGATTAAAATTAAGGAAATATACTTAAACAAATAAACAAAATATATTCAATCTGTCGGGGGAAAAAAAAAAAGAAAAAAAAAAAGTAGAGTAAACAAATACATACTTGTAAGGTTGTAGATAGAAGAAGAGAATAAAAGAGGTTGTAGGTAGAAGAAGAGAAGAATAGCGCAAAAGAACCGTATGATGGGTATTAATTATGAATTATTTGATATATATATATATATACACACACTCCACATTGAAGAATTTTATATGAGCAAAAAGTCTAAAACTAATATAAATTGAATAGAATTTTATAACCAACTTTTTTTTTATATATAATTTTATGTTTGAATCGTACTTTTTGGATTACACTACGTTGCAACCTTAAGACAAATAAACTAAAGAAAAGAACAAATTAAGCACCACGTGAAGCAACTATTGCTGGGTTTAAATTAATAAGCTAATATTAATTGAATAGAACTTTATCATTCCTTCTTCCACGTGAAACAACTACTACTGGGTTTAAATTAATAAGCTAATATTAATTGTATAGAACTTTATCCTTCCTTCTTTTTAGCACCACGTGAAGAAACTACCGCTGGGTTTAGTATTCATCAAAATCCTTTCTTCTTTTTAGCACCATGTGAAATAACTATATTAGAATTAAATTAAGCACAGCAAGTGTAATTCAACTTTAATCAAATTAAGATTTTTATCCACTTAGAAATTATAGTTGAAGAAAAATTATATCCACTTAGAAATTATAGTTGAAAAAAAATTATATATATATTTTCCTAAAATCTAAAAATCTAAGAAAATTCTGCAATTTGGTGCCGCCACTTAGCATAACCACGGCGTTTAAGCCCAACTTTTATTATATACTAGTATTATGCCCATGCGATGCACGGCTCGATCAAGAATTATATGTAAACTAAAGAAAATAGTTTTAATTTAATTAAAATTAAATAATTAAATAGATAATTAAAAATAAAGTAAAGAGAAGTAATCTTTTATTTTAAGTTATATAATGAATGCATGCGTGTAAGATTAAATTTTTTTTAAATCATATATAGTCCAAAATTAACTATGTAACTAATATAAAAAGAGATGGCTAAATATATATATATATATATATAAAGGGATTCTGCAAAATAATATATTAAGCTTTAAAGCTCAAGTAATCACCACCGCATATTTAAATGAAAAAAAAAAATCTTGAATTCAATAATTAAAAACGAAAAAAATATATATTTGAAAGCTTATTTAAGTGGTCGCCTCAATTTAATAGTTAAGAATTAAGAAAAACCTAAATTATTAAACATTAAAAAATATAAATTACTAAACATTAAAAAATAAAAGTAGAGAGACTTACATGAGAATTGATTTTTTTTTTTCTTTGAAAGCGAGAGAGGAAGTATCGAATTTCACCCTATCAAATATATGTTATATGAAATAGAAAAAAAAAGAAGAAAAATATCCTATAAATATATGTGTATAATGAAATAGAAAAAGGAAAAAGAAAAAGAAATGATAGAGTTAAATAACCTTGGAGAGGAAAAGAGAACTTGTAGCTTTCATTGTAGGCATCCTTAAAGTATTGTTTAGCTACAAATATATATGTATTTTTTTTCGACTAATTTTACTATTAAGAGATAGTACAGTTTCAAGTTAAAATTTAGTATAAAATCTCATCAAATGTGTCCCTATGATCTAATCTCAAGTTGTAAATATTTTTGAAGATAACTATGAAAATAAAAAATTGTTGATAACCTTATTTTTAGATAAAGGTAGGCATAACTAATATAGATTTTTGCATAAGCAAACATAATGAAATAGTGCAAACGATCAAAATCTTTTTTTCTTTTTTTTTAAAGATAATGATTTAGTTTACAAAATTTTATCTTTTAAAATTTCCATATGTTAGTAGGATTATAGGAATTTTCATTGAGTAAATAAATAAAGATACAATTAAGAAAAGTTAAAAAAAAAAAATGTTAAAAAGTACTTGCAAAGAAAAATGATATGAAAAATACAAATGACTAAGTTTATTACCTTCATTTGTATTTCACAACAAATTTATTATGAAATAAATGTGCGCAATCAAAGTAGGTGAGTTTGCTTCTTCTTCTTTTTTACAACAAATTTATTGCAATAGCATTAGCATCTTGGTTTGTTGAAGTATTCATAATTCAAGGAGATTAGTTTATTGAAACAAATTTATTATAAATAAATGTACACAATTGAAGCAGATAAATTTGTGGGTTCCAATTAGCTCAACTGGTAAAGTCTCTGATGGTTGTATAATAGACCTGAGATTCAATTCCCGCCTACACCAAAAACTGATTAGTGTCTTGGTTTAATGATAAAGAACTATCATTACGAGCGAACGTCATATGTTGAAACTCTCTCTCTCAAAAAAAAAAAAAAAACAGATAAATTTGTAATTTGATACAAATTTATTATGTAAAATAAATGTATGACTATCTTGGTTGTCTTCAATTATTCATTACTTATATGATCTATTTGCAAGAATAGTGTTTCTTTGCCTTTTGTTGGCTGGATCTACAGATCCTGATAGTCGTAAACTCATAATGGATTTTCATTTTAATCTTACTAATGATAATAAAGTACACAACCAAACTGTATGCATATTTGAAAGACAAATCAAGTGCATGTAAAGTGTAAAAAAAATACTTGCCTATGGTGGTAGTGATGTTTTCCATGTCAAACTGCTTCTAGGAGAGGGAGAGAGATTTTTTTTTTTTTTTTTTTTTTAACTGAGAGAGAGGCTTAGTTTGAAAATTAAAAGAGTCAATATATAATAGTAAAATATTAATATTTGGAAGTAGTATTTGATGCAAATAAGATTTCAATTGTGATCAAATTCATCTTATCCTTTCTATTTTTTTTTTTAATTTTAATTTTTTATGTTTTATGCATTCTACTCTTTATCTTCTTTTTTTTTTTTTTTTTTGGTTCCTTGTAATTCATTTTATTTAGAAGTTTTTGTATTCATGTTTTATCTAATTAGTTTTGGGAGTTAAATTTGATTCAGATTGAGTTTATCTTATTAGTTTTTGTTGATCTTTGTAATTAGAAGTTGATATGAACAAAAAGTCTAATGTTAATTTAATATTAGTTTAATAGAATTCTATAATAGATTTTTTCTTATAATACGCTAAGTTGCTTTTTTTTTTTTTTTATTATAATACACTACGTTGCTAAAAGATGCATTAGATTTTTTTTTTTTTTTTTTAATAAATGTTTTCTTAAATCCACCGAATACAACACTAAAAAAAATAAAAATAATAAAAAATAAAAAATTAAGAGTTAGACATTGCTGCAATTCAAGATGCATTAAACCTCTTCTTTTTTTTTTTTAGTGTAGTATATGTTGCTACAATTTAAGATGCACTAAACTTTTTTTTAGTGTAATAATTAAAAAATAAGAAGAAGTAGATGACACTACTTCTATGTTGCTGCAATTTAAGATGCATTAGACATATTTTATATAAATGTTTTCTTTTTTAAATCTAAAAATTTAAAAAAAAAATCTTCAATGCATTAGACTTCTATGTTGCTGTTTTTTTTTTTTTTTTTTTTTTTTTAATAATACACGTTGCCTTTTTATTTATTTATAATACACGTTGCAACCTTTTATATATATATATATATATAAATGTTTTCTTTTTCCGTGTAGTATAGTACAATAATTAAATAAGGATTAGATAGATTAGGTGAAGAATATGAATTATAATTAAATTAAGATATTTATCAACTTAGAAATTATAGAAGAAGGAAAATTATATATTTAAAAAAAAATCTAAATATTTAAAAAAAATTTTGCAATATGGTGCAACCACTTGGCACAACCACGATATCTAAACCCAACTTTTAATATATAGTATATGATTATATGATATATATATATATATATATATATATTTCAAGTTTTAAGACTAACTCAAGTTTAGCATTTGTAAAGGGAGGAGTTGGGGCTTGCTGTAGCACAGGTAATTGGGCTTTGAAGTAAGTAGCACACTAACACAAGCGAACTTGCTTCTTCCACAATAGAACACAAGTACAGGAACATCCAACTGAAAGTACTCGACAAAATTTGCTGAATAGTACATTTTAAGGAAAATTTTAGGTGAATAGCATGCATTTGAAGTTAAGAGTGTTTTTGGAACTCAAGTTTGATAAAATCGAGTTCCAACCCCAAATAGAGTTTAGCAAACTCGAGTTCTAATTATTTTACTCATCTCACGTGGATTTAAAATTATTATTAAAAAAAAAAAAAAAACACATGGGGAACTTGAGTTTTCCCAGTTAAAACCCAAGCCCAGCCTTTCATCACTGCTAGCAACAAATCGCCACTGCCATTGTGGTGGTGGCTTTTAACTCAAATCCTCTTTCTCTGTCTGTTTTGCACAGACCCATTCTCTCTCCACCGTTGGTCGATGGGTTACGGCGATAGGTATTTAGGTTTTTGTGCTTTGATGGGTCACGACAGTTGATGGGTGTTTGGTTTTTGTGTTATGATGGGTCACGATGGTCAATGGGTATGGGTTTTGCGGTTTGATGGGTCACAATTGTGAGGGAGAGGATGGGTTTGCTGTGATTTTGTTTGGCTTGGTTTGGTGATTGGCTTCAGTGCTCTTTTTAGGTGGGTGCTTCAACAGATGGGTTTGTTTCAATGAATTTCCTTTGATGGGTTGGTGGATTTGAATGGTTTTTCAGTTTAATGGTGTGTGTTATGTTTGATCTTTGATTGTTCAACTTGCCTGGGTTTGATTATTTTTGGGTATGAAGTTTATGGTTTTTATTTTTGGAGTTTGTATTTGCTGGGGAAATCAGTATGTTGCTGATTGAAGTTAATTTGTTCAGTTTTCTGGGTTTGTTCATCGTGTTCATGGTGTTAGAGCATTCGCAGCTAGAAATTCTATCCTATTCTATTTTACCATCTCAAAAAGCTACTTTATCAATTATACCATACTATTTTACAACACACCCAATATCCCAAATTTTATTTTCCTATACAATATATTAAAATAATATAAATTATACAATAAAATAATAAACAAATTTTCTATCTCTCTCTCATTTGTCCTTGCCTCTTCCTCACTTTCTCAACAACCAAACAATCACCACCATGCCACCACTGCCCTCTGCCCACCAAACCCACCAGAACCAAAAAAAAAAAAAAACCCATAGAAAAAACAACCAAACAACCCACTACCCAGCATGCCACCACCACTGCCCACCACGCCAACCCAACCAACCAATCCAAATCCAACCCAAACTCTATCAGAGTCCAAAATAACAATCAATAGGAATCCGAAATCCAACCCATCCAAACCCAAAAGACAAAAATTGATAGCAAAAAAATAAAACAAATCCATCAAAATCTGCCGTGCCCACGCCGTGAACCCTTCGATCTCTGCCACGTCAGGCCCACACCGATCTTCGCCACGCCATGACCACTTCAATCTCCACCAAGCCAGGACTACACCAACTCCACCACGCCGTGACCACTCCGAATCCAACCCAACTTTGATGGCGAGCTTGAACGAGAGAGAGATGTGAGCAAGGGAGTGAGAAGTGAAGTAATAGAGAATCAAAGAAAAAAATAAAGGAAAGGAAGAAAAGAAAGAAGTAGTGGCTGACAGAGGTAGAGAAAAAGGAACATAAAATTTATCCAAGTTGCTACAGTACTATCATACATTTACGATGGTATTGTAGCACAATGCCAAAAAAATTTACAATTTTACAAGTTTAGCATCGCAGTTGTTGAGTACTTTTGAGGCTTAATGCTAAAATATGCTTACATATGGCATTTGCAAGCCTAGTTGTGAATGCTCTTAGATTTTTCATTTACTGGCCTCTTTTTTTTTTTTTTTTTTTTTTTTTCCTTTTTTCTTTATAATTCCATGTCAGACCTATACTAAATAACTGTTAGGATTAGTGCCCTTAAATCCAATTGTATGATGCTATGTATGACATTATGTATGATTTAATGTTATGATTAATAAAGTTGTTTTATTATTATCTAAAATAATGGTAACATGAATATTTGGACATTATCATATAGTCCATGAGATGCATAGTATGTCATTTATGTGATTTAGTCATAGAAGATATAGATCACAATTTCTTTGTAAACTCAAAATTTTAATTCGTAGTCGGTGATAAAATTAGGCATTTCATCTGCGAAGACTTTAACATATTAACTAAGATGATTTGTCTTGATCATGGAAGTGAAGACTTCTAGTTGATATGTTGATATGTTTTAATAGTTAAGACATATTGAACTGGAACGCTGTGAGATTTATTATTCTCTTAATGACTGTCAAATGAATAATAAATCTCACAACTTTAATTTAAATAAACTCTCAATTCTAAGAGGATAGTGAACCCGATCATGAAATGTAGGTTGTTTTGATATATCAGGAGTGAAATCTAATTCAACGGTCAAAATCTCAGTACATTGGACAGGTACACGTAGTGTTAAAAGAACACATATCCTCAAGATGAAATTCATAGTCTTTTTGTAGAGATATCAAATATTCCCTTGAGATAAGTTTAATGAGTTTGGTTATTCAGAGTGTTAGGCCTGACCACTTTATTAAAGAGTTACTAAAATTTATATTTTATGAAATTTGATTTCATAAATATATATGAATAGCTTAAAGGATTAAACTTGGTATTCAAGGATTAAGAAGTAGTAATTTTCAAAGTGACAGTTATATATTGTGACTTTGTATTTCTACGAATATTTTCATGAAGGGGTTAATTGTTTAGATAATAAAGTCTTGGGATTTAATTTAATTAATAAAACCTAGAGTGCAATTATATTTATATAGTAGTATTAAATATAATTAATAGCAATTTTGGTATTGTTAAGAGTTGACAAATAAGTCTGAAACCCATTGGAGCTAGAGCCTTATTAGTCTCTTTGGTCCCATCCCAAGCCACACACTTTAGCCCAATTGGGCTGGCCCAAAAGGCTGACATAATTAAATAATCAATTACTTTATTTAATAACATAAGAGTTATTAAATAAAGTAATTGCCAAGATAGTTAAAAACATACGTATGATTAAAAGAAAAAGAAAAAACATTTTTTCTCTACAGGATCTTGGAAATACACTTTTCCCAAGGAAAATCAACGTACGCAATAACTGATTGAGAGATCACACATCTTGGATATCTGTGGAATTGGGGTGAAGAGTAAAGGTCTTCCCAAGTTTGAAGTTCTTTTGTTTTGAATTTCACTCCATCAAGGTACGCCTTTCTATTCTTTATTTCTAAAATTCTAGATATTCCATGTTATCTTACATGAATGAATAAGATATTTGTGTTGCTTCCGCTGTGTGTTTTGTATGAGATGCAAAACTAGTTTTTCCAATAATTGGTATCAAAGCCAGGTTCAATATCATGCTTTTATAACATGTGATTAAGTTTTAGAATTAAAGAAAATCGTTTTTTTGGTGTTTTAAAATTATGCAGTATGATAGGCCACAAACTGAATGACCCCTTGTGATTAACCCTAATTAATTAATTTAGCCAAGCAATTAATTAATCAATTAATCATGCAATTTTATGAAAGCACAAACAAATCACCAATCAACTAAATATGCAGCGGAAAATAAATAACACGGTGATTTGTTTACGAATGGGGAAAACCCTAATGGCAAAAACCTCACCGAGTGATTTTCAGGTCACCACTCCCGAAACTCCACTATTATCAAATCAAGCGGTTACAAGTAAAGGAATCCCAAGTACCTTACCAACCTACAGTTGAACCCTTACCCCAATACCCAATTGGACTTGATCTGTAGTGACAGTCTCCACCTTTGATGCACGGCTCCCAAGTACGTGACTAACCAATGCGCGGATCCAAGTACGCGACTTCAGAACACCAACTGAGGAAGAATGGTTGGCTGCAAAGTTCTTCAGTTCATCCACTTGATGAATAGCAGGAAGATGCTTGGTTACAAAACCCTATGGTGCAAATACACAGCAACTTCTTGATGGAAGATGAACTAGGTCAAGAACTTCATCTGTTGATCACAATTTGCTTAAACAGAGATTGCTCAATGATAATGCAACTTGTGTCACCCAAAACGGCTCTTAAAATAATCCTTTTATATGTTTAGGGTTAGAAGAAAAGAAGGCCCAAAAACATATTCACGGATCCCAAGAAAATCAGATTGGAAATCTGACTTTTTAAATCTCGACAGATAGCAGGTGTCGAGGTAGCTGTCGAGAGGTGTCGAGATTTAAAAACTTTGCACTTCAGCTTGCTTTCTCTTGGACAGACTTGATGACTTCAACACTTGACCTTGAAATATTGTTTCTTGAAATATTAAAAACACCTAGAACTACCCAATTACAAGCAGAGTGCGTTTTGTCAAAAGATTAGTCAATTTACATAACTAAGTGACATATGTTCTTAAACAAGTTAAAACATATATGTCCTAACACAGTAGTTTTTTCTGCATAATACCCATGTGCCTTGATTAATAAACGAGATATATTAATTATTTTTTAAGGCCACGGTTATATTTTTTTTTGTGCCATGTGTGCTTTTATTTGGTGTTTGTATTTGTGTAGAATACCATCTACTTAATTGCAAGTTGGGTTTTCGAGATAAGTTTGTAACGGATGAGTATGTATCAAGATTACAACTACCTGTTATTCAAAGTGGCATATGGTCATGTCTGTTAGTCGATGATTCCGTGTTTTTGATAGTCTTTATATTATCAATGAACACATAAACGTGTATTGGTAATACTAAAGTTATGATTCATGGTAATTTGTAGGAGTGCTTTTTCTTCTCCTCTTGCTAGGAGTGCTTTTTCTCATCTAGGGTGAGACTTTCTTTTACTTTTGTGTCCGTAGATTTACTTAGTCCAACTTTAGTAAAGTATGTGGTCATAACTTTATCTTTCCCTTTATTATTTTCTTTTCCCTTTCTATTGGTTCTCAGAGTTTCTTTTGTCTTTACTGTTTTTCTCTTCCCTTCCTATTTGTTCTCAAAGGTTCTTTTGTCTTCAGTGTTTGTTCTCTTCCATTCCTATTTGTTCTCAGAATTTCTTTGTCCTTGGTGTTATTCACTGTTCTTTCCTTTTCCATCATGGATTCGAACTTCATTGAGAGATTACAGTGCATCAATTTAACCTCTGAGGAGGGTGAGGCTATTACAGTTCGTTCAGATCATCGTGAGAAGATTCTTGAGGAGTGCAACCTCAGTCTTATTGGCCGATTCCTTAGAGCAAAACCCATCAATCTTCGTGCAGCAAAAAATCTTTTAAGGTCTGTTTGGAAGTTTGGTCAAGATTTGAAGATTTTTGATGTTGGGAATGGGCTTATTCAGTTCAAGTTTGCCATGGAGAGCCAATTATTATGGGTTGTCAACAATGGACTATGGAGTTTTGACAATCACATACTGCTTCCTAGACGTTGGGAGAAAGGGATGACAGCATTTTCTGTCCAGTTTCTTCAAATCCCTATATGGGTTCAGGTATGGGGATTACCCTTTGATTTAATTAATGTAGAGGCGGATAGGGATATTGGTAATGGTATTGGCCATGTTGTTGACATAGATTGTAAAGCTTTTTTCATCTGAACAAGCCCGGTTTCTTCGAATACGAGTTGAGATGCCATTAGACAAACCTATTCGACGAGGGGCTCCTGTTATTAGTCCAGAGGGGGATAAAGTGTGGGTAGCTTTTCAATATGAACGTCTTCTTGGGCTCTGTTTCAATTGTGGTTTTTTGGGGCATGAAGCAAAGGTTTGTTCTATGCCAAGATTTGGTGAGGGTAATGAAAGTCCATATGGTGATTGGCTAAGAGCAGGTTTTTGTCAGCAGAAGGAAGCAAGGGGACGAAGAACACCTAGCCCACCCAGGAGGAATATGGACAAGCATATTCACAGGGATAAAGATTTACCACAATCAATTTCAAAATATGGAATACAAGGCAATTCTCTAACTGTTGCAACGGTTACTGAACCTGGGACTTCTAATGGTAATTCTTCAACTGCTATTACGGTTACAGAAGTTGTGGATAATGATCTTGCTGTTATTCTGGGATTGGATGGCTATGATTCTCAGAATCCGTATACTTCGGAGATTAATGAAACAAGTTCTGAAATGGTGGTTCACACTGATCCTATTGAGACAGAACACAACTCCAAAAAAAATGATGCCAGTTGGATTAACGTGCCAATTGTGTATGAGGATAATTTGGTGAATCCTAAGAAATCTTCTCTGAGGCATTGGAAACACATTATTAGGAATTCAACTAACAAAACTGTAAGTATAGTTACTCCTAAACTTCCAAGTTTATCAAAGCGTATATCTTCACAGTATGATTCTCTGGATTCTCACACTCACAAGAAACAACTGTTAAGTAAGGAACGGCTTAGTATATTGCATTCTTCAGGTGGAGGTAATCCTTCACCACTGCCTCCACCATGAAGATCTTAAGCCTCAACTGCCGAGGGCTTGGGATCCCAGAGGCAGTCCAAGAACTTCGCTGTTTGGCGAATGAAGAAGGTCCCAAAATTCTCTTTTTGTCTGAAACACGTCTTAACATGGAAGGTTTTCACAGATTAAAGAGGACTTTACAGGTGATGGATGGTTTTGCAGTTCCAAGGATTGGTTTGGCTGGTGGTTTGGCTTTGTTGTGGCAAGATGGAGTGGATGTAGATATTCAAACATCTTCATCTCACCATATTGATGCTCTGATAAAACAGGAAGGTGTTGTTTGGCACCTTACAGGTTTTTACAGACATCCAGAAACTTCAAGAAGAGGGGAATCTTGGGATTTATTGAGGCAACTTCATGCTTCTTTTTCATTCCCCTGGCTGTTGCTAGGTGATTTTAATGAAATATTACTTCCTGATGAGTATTGGGGTAGTGGCAGTAGGCCATACAATCAAATTGTTGAATTTAGAAGGGCAGTAGAGGATTGTTTATTGATGGATTTAGGTTTTAAAGGGCCAAAATTCACATGGTGTAACAGGCGCTTTGAAGGGAATTTAGTATATGCACGATTGGATCGTGGACTACATAATCAAGAGTGGCTTCAGTCTTTTCCACAGTCAAGTTTATCTCATATCCCGTTTGGTTTCTCAGATCATATGGCACTTATGGTGAAAGTTCAAACCACTACTCAAATGAAACCTGCCAAAAAACACAGGTTTTTTCGTTTTGAAGCATTTTGGATGAGAGATCCTAATTGTGAAGATATCATCAGATCGAGTTGGGATTTATTATTTTGGGGCACTCCTATGTTCAAGCTAACTCAAAAAATCAAAGCAGTTAGAATGGCCTTGCTGCAATGGGGTGGTGGAAATGCCAGGAGTCTCATTAAGTCTATTGAATTGAAAAGATACTTATTGGCCAATCTTGAAACAGAATGCCAAGCCGAACCGTCCAATCAACAGCTCTCTCAAAGACGGAATTCTATTAGAGCTGAACTGAATGAACTCATTGCTCAGGAGAATATTTATTGGCATTAACGGGCAAAAGTCTCTTGGTTCCAGGAGGGTGACAGAAACTCGAAGTTTTTCCATGCAGTGGCCTCGCAGAGAAGACGACGTAATGAGATCAGTAAATTGAAGGATTCTTCTGGGAATTTCTATTCTGACCAAACAGACTTGGAGAGAATTGCAGTTCATTATTTCCAAGAGATGTTTACAAGTGTTTCTACAGGATCCTATTCTCAAGTTATTCATCATGTTCATGAAGTGGTCACCCCGGAAATGAATTACATGCTGTTGGAAGATTTTACTCATGTTGAGGTAAAGAAGGCGCTGTTTCAGATGAATCCAACAAAAGCTCCTGGTCCCGATGGTATGAACCCTTTATTTTTTCAAAAATATTGGCATTTTATTGGAACTAATGTGTCTGAGGCTGTTCTTGATTGCATAAATTCTAGAAAATTCTTACAAAGCATCAATTTCACACATATCACTTTGCTCCCAAAAAAGAAAAATCCAGAACTCATGTCTCATTTTCATCCCATTAGTTTATGTAATGTCATATTTAAACTTGTCTCAAAAGTCTTGGCCAACAGACTGAAAAGAATTTTGGGAAGAATTATCTCTGACTGTCAAAGCGCGTTTGTAGCTAAAAGAGTGATTACAGATAATATCCTTATTTCTTTTGAGATCTTACATTACATGAAGTCAAAACGCCAAGGTAACACACCACACATGACCCTCAAGTTAGATATGAGTGAAGCTTACGATAGGGTGGAATGGGGTTATTTAAAAGGCATTATGTTAAAAATGGGATTTCATCAAAGGTGGGTGGATCTGGTTATGGCGGGGATATCGTCGGCCTCATATTCTGTTTTGGTAAATGGGGTTTCATCGGGATTTATTAAACCTTCTAGGGGCATAAGGCAGGGAGACCCTCTCTCTCCCTACCTATTTTTGTTATGCTCTGAAGGTTTTTCTGCTCTTCTCAGAAATGCACTCCAACAAAGACTTCTACATGGAGTAAGTATTTCTCGTAATGGACCTCAAATTACACATCTTCTATTTGCAGACAATAGTTTATTGTTTTGCAAAGCTTCCACATCTGAGTGTCACATAATCAAGGAGATCTTACAGATTTATGAAGTAGCTTCAGGTCAGAAAATTAATTGTGAGAAGAGTTCAATTTTTTTCAACACCAACACTCCTTTGTCAACCAGAAATGAGATCAGAATGTTACTCAATACTACATCCACAGAACCCTTTGAAAAATATCTTGGTTTGCCCCCAATCATTGGTAGAGGCAAGAAACAAGCTTTTGCTGAAATCAAACTTCGTATCCAATCCAAACTCAGTGGGTGGAAAACTAAATTATTATCTCAGGCAGGGAGAGAAGTCCTAATCAAGTCCGTAGCCCAAGCGATACCTGTATATGCCATGAATTGTTTCTTATTGCCAGCAGGTTTTTGTGATGAAATCAATTCAATGATGGGGCAATTCTGGTGGGGGAAGAAAAATGAAGAGAAGAAAATGCATTGGCTAAGTTGGAAGCATATGTGTTTAGCAAAGAAGGATGGAGGCCTTGGCTTTCGTGACTTGAAGAGTTTCAATTTAGCTTTGCTTGCCAAACATGGATGGAGGTTAATACAGTGTCAGGACTCGCTACTTTTCAAAGTATATAAAGCTAAATACTTTCAACATACATCCTTTCTTGAAGCTTCAGTTTCGAATCATTCTTCTTTTGCATGGAGAAGTATAACTCGTGGGAGGGATTTGCTCATTCAAGGCAGTAGATAGAGGGTGGGTAATGGTTCTTTGATCAATATATGAATTGACAAATGTTTGCCTTCGGTGACAAACCAGAAAGTATGTTCGCCTAGAACGATTTTACCAACTGAAGCCACAGTAGCTGATCTTATGGATTTCTCAGCCCCACAACCGAGGTGGAAGGATTTCCTCATTGATTCTATTTTCTTTCCCTTTGAAGCTTCAATCATTAAAACCATTCCTCTCAGTATTCGGCGACCTGAGATACTCTTATTTGGACCAAAACCAGATCGGGAAGGTTCTCTGTTAGGAGTGCTTATTTTCTACAATTGGAAATTGAAAAACAATCCAATGCTTCTTCTTTGGCTACCACATCAGATCATACTAAGATTCATTCCTTTTGGAAAGGTATTTGGTCTTCTACAATTCCTCCAAAAATTAAATCATTTATTTGGAGAGCTTGCAAGGATAGCCTTCCCATTCAGACAAAGTTTTTTGATAGGAAGATCTCCAACTCTTTCTCATGTACCCTCTATAACGATGAAGCTGAGACAAATAGCCACCTGTTTTTGGAATGTTCTTTTGCACAATCTGTTTGGTTGCAAACTCAATTGTGGAATGGTCTTCGGCTACCACAACCAATCAGTTTTATTGATGCAATGGAGGCTGCCTTAAACAACTTGAATTCTGCAGATTTTGATACTCTTTGTATTGCTTGTTGGATGATTTGGAACTGCAAAAACAAGTTGATATTTGAGAATAAACCTCCTTCATCAAAGGATTTATGGGCTCAAGCTGAACTTTATAGGTTGGAATTCATGGAAGTGCAACAAAATCCAAACCGGCTTGCTGAAGTGCAGAATATGAAGTGGCAGCCCCCAATTTCTGATTCAATCCATAAACTCAATCTAGCAATTTCCCATTCGAAGAAGAACACTTCTATTGGTTTTGGTTTTCTTATAAGGAACAATAAGGGTGAAGTGTTAGCGGCATCATGTCATCGTCTGCAGAAAAATTTGAACCCCCTCTGTACAGCAGCTACAGTGATGAGATTGGCTCTTTTGTTTTGTCAAAATACCAGTTTCTATAAGGTGATGGTGGAATGCAACTTTACTAAACTTGTAAATCTCTTGAATTCGGATAGAATCTGTTGTTTAGAAGCTGCCTGGATTATTGAAGACATTGGTTTAATTAGAGATAGTTTTTCTTTTATTTTTTTTCATAGTATACCTTTGCGATGTAATCGTGCTGCATTAGCATTAGCTAATGCTGCAAAAGAGAATGAGGAGACCATTGTTTGGTTAGAAGAATGTCCCTCTTTCCTCTTCCCCATTGTACAAAGTGATTTAATTGAATAAAGTCTACTATCGTTTTCTCTCAAAAAAAAGTTATGATTCATGCTTTTATATTCATGCTTTTATGGTATCGTGTCATGAGTATGCATCAAGGTTGCTATTGAATTCGTATATTATATATACTAGCTTATAACCTGCACAATGTGCGGGATACTTTTATTTATTACAAAAGACATGATAATTGAAAATATAAACATTTTTTCATTAAGATAATACCAAAAAAATAAAATCAAATAATTACTTGCAAGAAAAAGACATGAATCCAAAGAGTCTTTTAGAGAGACTTCCAAATTTAATCTTGAAATTTCATGGTCGGTCAACAAAATTTTAAATAGACCTTTTAGAAATAGATTTAGAAAATTTGTATTCCTTTACCACCCATGCACTCAAGGAAAAAGAAAGTGCTTTTTTTTTTTTTTTTTTTTTTTTTTTAGCTCTAATAATTTTTTATTCAAAACATGTTCCAAAGGTCCAAAAAATTATCAAAATAAAATTATGCTAGTCCAAGAGAGATTATAGTTGTCTTTGTTTTTTGTAGAAGCAAATATAGGTGACTTCGACAAACAATAATTAATAATTAAAATATTATGATACTCAAATCCTGTAGTATTAATCCATGAAATGCATCAAACTACAATAGTAAGTAGTGTCACAAAATTCTACACCAAAGGAAAATGTAGAGCAACAAACAAGGAAATACAGGATAAAAAAATTCATTGAGTTTCGCCAAAATGCAGACCATTGATCCTGGAAATTTAAGAATATTGTCAAATTGTCTAAGAAAAACTTTCCCTGTAATGTAATAAAGAAACACATTAGAGCACAATTAGTTATAATCAGGGATCAAAATTAAAACTAATATTCAGGATATATATTCTAACTACAATGAAATTCTAGCAATAGCATAATACAATTTAATTGAGTGTTGAAATCAACCAACTTCAGACTTCAATTGTATAAACATTATATCATAACAATTCTAAAATATTTTAACTTTCAGAGGCTTGTGTCATTTGTATTTTCTAAATGTTGATGGACTTTTTTGTTTCCAGCAATGATTGATGCTTTAATTAACTGGCGCCTCAAGAAATAGCATAATATATGCATATTGGCCATTCCTTTGGAGCAACTAAATCAAACATAAGTATAAATGAAACTCTAGTAGAAGATGATTCCAATTGTTCCCATGACCATTCTCCTATTTTTCCTAGCTAGTGTAGGACCATTTCTAATACACAGTTTGGAAATTATTTCGTCTTCCATGCCTTTTTCTTTTGGTGCTCTATTTAATTCGAAATGAATCTGTTTGACTGCCAAATGTATATTGAACAATATATAAGAAAACCTTGAATAAGAGAAAATTACATTAGCTCACATTTAAAAAAAAAAAGGTTGATTTATGAATCCAAAATCTTCTCAACTACATTACCACCAACAAATCATTTCACTTGTCCTTACTAAATTTGCTTGCAAATATGTAAATTGACTGCTTACAAATAAAGAAAATATACATTGTTACACCTCTGTGATATAAAAGACACAATAACCAACATCTTGAGTTATTCTTGTTATAGTACAACGTTATGGGAAAACAATGCACTTCGAAACACTAAAAAATGTGGCATAATCTTTAATGGGAGGTTGTAGGCATCAAGACCTATTATAAAAATATGAAGAATAGAAGTATTTGCCTATTTTAAAAATACTAAACATTGATATATGAAACAGCAAATGAGTTCCACTAACCATTACATATATCATGAATTCCATCCAACACATGACATACATTATTAATTTAGCCAACTTTGAAAGCAAAACAATATATATATATATATGAATAAAAATTCTACTTTGATTTTAGTTTAATTTTTTAGTTCTGTTTTAGATCTACTGTCATATAGTATATCTTCAATTTGTTATACCTTCCAAAAAGAAAAGAAGAATAATATTATTACATCAAAACCAAAACAATCAGATTGGCTAAAGAAACAATATATTTTTTTAAAATCTTATAGTTGAAGATAATAATTCTTTACTACAAATTGGCAGGATTGATACATACTAATATTTATGCATGTGCACATTTATATACCTTGCTGCCCCTTTTTTTAACTATGCCAAAATTCCAATGAGATAATTATGATAAATCTTTAATCATCTCAAAACAGAATAAAAGTACTTATAGAGCATACTCTTAAAAAAATTCCAAGGCATAGGTAGGAGCTTTCGCTATGAATGACCTCAAGCTATGTATCCACACCCAATTTTGCATCCCACCTTGGCCGTGGGAAATTTTAGACCAACTCTGTAAAAAAAAACTATTCAAGTTCTATTTTGTCAACCCACAAATTAGCAAACAATATTTTTAAAAGGCAATCTTTGAAAGAAAAAACATATTATCACCAAAATTAATCAAAGACGTAAATGTGTTTGTGAAATTGATTGACCAATTGCAATTTCTATAAGTTTTTATTAAAAAGATAAATTGCACATACAAATGTGACCTATAGAAACTAAAGCAATAGAAATCCAAATTTAAAAATCAAAACCCTCAAATGGAAATCTCAACACATAAAAGTAAAACACATGAGAGCTACATTACCCACACACCAATCTTTCCTGTAAGGAGGTTTAAAATATTTTCACTATTGTTAATGCCCCATCATAACAACATTAATTTTTTCAAGATTCTTCTATTTTAAAAATCATTATGAAGTTTCATCTCTTTAAATTTTATATAAGAGACATTTAATACTGCATGACTATGAGAAATTTCATCAAATGTATGGCATGCAACATTGACCCAAAAAAAAAATGTTATTCTAGACAGATTAGGTCTTAGATTGGACTGGTAAAAAAAAAACTGTAACAAATTGGGGAAAAAACGGATAAAAGAACTTGAAAATGGAACTATGTGTGTTACAAATTGGGGAAAAGGCGCTCAAAGAACTTGAAAATAACGGGTAAAAAAAGAACATACAAAAAAAAGAAATAAAAATGTTTCAATAAAGAGAAAGGATGGGGCAGCGAACGAACATAGCAGAGAAGGGATGGGGCAGATAATGAATGGAGCAGCAATTTCCGTCTCTTTCTCTTTTTATGTATAGCAAGCTTTTTTTTTTTTTTTTTTTAATAACAGCAAGCCTTTTGATTACACAGTTAGTTTTCTTTTTTATACTAAGAGACTATTAAACTGTGTTATGGTGTTGCTAAACAGTAAAATGTTTCATTTTTTAATTGGGAACGTGACTGAAAGTTAGATGACCTTTTTTCCTACATGGCAACACCGCCTTAATTGTAGGAAAAGGCTTCTTCTATTTGGCAGGTTTAAATAAATGAACCATTAAAAATAAAAACATTTGAAGGTTGAGTAACACCAAACTCAAGTTTAATAACATAATTTAGCATTGCTACTTCATTTTGTATATAAGTGATCAATAAAATGGAACATAGTGGTTATAATGAAGGTCACTCATATTAAGGTAGCATACTGAATTCACGAAATTGAGTATATATACTTTGGACAATGAAATAAAATTAGGCATTATATTAATGAACTAATTTATGGAAAAAAAAATTATAAAAATACATATCCAATCATTTTGACAGGAAACCAACTATTTTAGAATTAGTACCTATAATTTTAAGAATTAAGATACATACTTTGGCATTATAGGTATTCCACTACTATCAATTATTACACCAAGACCCATAAACACCTGTAGGGAAAAATGATGGAGACCATAAACCATATGTAAAAACTCAGCTTGAAATTGCAATGAATAATTTCAGAATCATCATAAATTCAAATTTAAATTCCCTCAAAATCACAACAATGTAATCTTTGAGGTAGACTGAATTAAAAACCTCAGAAATACAAATTAGGCAAACTGGTTAGAAAGCATAGCCAAAACAGAAAAACAAAACAAAAGAGAATCCTAACAATATAATTTGCTACTGAAAATTGATGGGAAAAACCTAACTAAATCATAATATGGTTTTATAGTTCAGTTCAGTCCAGTCCAAAACAAAAACTAATTGAATCCAAATACTTCTAAAAAGATGATCATGATCATCGACATGAACATTCCCTTTAAGAACCAAAGATGCACAATAGGATCCTTTATTTTATATATTTTAATTGAGTCATGTGAGTTTAAGCGTAAAGAGCATCAATGATAGAAAAATCAATGATGGATAAACTGGGAGAAAAAGAAGCATCATGTATTGGAGGAAAAAAAAACGGATGAAGCATGGAAAAAGAGTAGGGAAGAAAAAAATTTAGAGAATATTGATAGATAAAATCTAAAGTGCTAAAGCCTTCTTCACAATTGTCTTTTCCAATGACCATAAGATTCATAACTAATGCCCATTCCCATATCATTTCACAGTTGCCACATTACAATGAAAATTTCAATGTCATACATATAAATTCAATGTATATGCCAATCCGAATGCCCACCAAAAGCCAAACACAAACAGAGAAACCAAAATATTGAATCAGAAATTTCAATGTCATACATATAAGTTCAATGTATATGCCAATCCGGACACCCACCAAAAGCCAAACACAAATAGAGAAGCCAAAAGATTGAATCAGAAATCTAATATCGATTCAATCAGCTCTCTATGATGATTGATTTACTCTATCCAATATTGATGCACACATACCTCAATCTTAGAATTAGTATCAGCAAGCCTTCATTTAATATCCCTTGCTTTTGAAAAGAAAACCTTCTCCACATTAATATCTGCCTTTGCACTCTGCAGAACATATTTTTTTGGTATGAGTAGAACATTATGAATAAAATTTCAATGTAAAATTGTAGATTACATCTTGATAACATAAATCAAATTACATAATTGTATCATCCCAAAACGCATCAAAATTTAGCCAAAATGCATTATATTTATATGTTTATTGCATAAGGTAGTTGCTTTAATTTATAGGATAAACATGGTTCAAATTCCCCTCTTCATTGCTGTAAAAAAGTTTCCCAATTATATTTTTTGAGAACCTATATAAAGTTACTTTTTCATTCAAAATTAAAAGCTTTAATTCTAACTTATCATCAAACATAATCATAGGCACTAAACAGTACAGGTAATTGCAGATTAAAATACAAAAACATATGAATAGCTTTGGCATTGAAAACAAATTCAAAGAAAGAGAACAGTTTTAAATCCACTCATTTTTGGAAAACTTAAAGCCCAAACTTATACCAAATGAAATACATAAATTCGCTAAAAATAAAATCCTATCTACCAATGAAGTAACATGAGTTCTTGTAGCATACATCAACAATTGGAAGATTTAGCAGGTTGTAGCCAATAGTGGAATTTAGAGTTTCTTTTGCAAATTGAGATGATCACTATTCAAAGAAAGAGAATAGTTTTTCACCCTCTCATTTTGGTAATAATTAAAACCCAAACTTTTACCAAATGAAAACCATAAATTCACAAAAAAGAAAATCCTATTCACCAATGAAAACAGAAAGAAAACAGGTACTAGCTTTGTAATAAGCATCATCAGCAACAACGATGATGAAGACACAAAAAAAGAGGATATAAAAAATGCTTAGATTAACAACTTTATGTGTTATATCATACATTTACCAACAGTAAATTAGGAAAAAGTAATGTACCTCCTCTATCAAAATTATCCGTTGACTGCATATGAGTAACCTGCATGCAAAATTTCCTTAGCAACTGAAAAGAACAGAGGATTTTAGTCAATTTGAGATGTCTAATCTCCTTAATGAGAGAAAAGAGATAGTGTTGGTTTAATTTTTCGAATGATCTTTATTTCTACACTTTTCCGTATAAAATACAGCCATGATATGGATTACATCCTAATGAGTAATGACAACCAACGTAATCACCTAATCTATTCTACAAAATAGAATGAGTTTATTTCAAATCCAACTACTGCTAAGTAAAGGTTCAATTCTCCAATTCACTCTATAATAGTAAAGGAGAAGAAGATTAAGAAATAAAATCCAAAGTAGTACAACTGAAAGGGAAAAAAGAAAGAAATCAGTTTTACCGATAGTGGTTTTGCTGGCTGACCAGTGGTGGCAGGCTAGTGAAGGTAGGCACCTGTTCTTTCTCTTCGAGCGTCACTGAGTTTCTTCCCGCAGAGGAAAAAGAGCATAACTAAAAAAGGGAAAAATTGAAGAGAAACAGTATATAAGAAGGCAGATAGAGTGGTTACATATTGAACCGGTGTGGGTTTTTAAAAGTTAACATTTGTAAAAACTTACCTTTCAAAATTTTTGGTACTCGTTCTAATGCAATGCCTCAATCACTATGATCTGTGAACTGTAGCCTATGTATCGCAACTGCAGGGGAGAAAATTAAATTTTAATTTTAATTTTTTAATAAAAAGCACTCAAATAACTTGACAAAAACGAACTAAGAGAACATCAGAAACAAAAACATAGAAAGAAGGAATGCAATAAATACCAATTGTAAAAATAAATAAAAAAACATAAATAAAAAGTCATGCATGTTGATTTTAAATAGATACCCAAAACGAATGCAACCCAAATAGGCAAAAAACGAAACAAATTATGAAACTGAAATTCATAAAAGCAAAGGAACAAAACCCAGAAACTGAAAATTCCTAATAACAATTCAGTTAGAATTTGATACAAAACCCAGAAACTAAAAATTCCTAATAACAATTCATTTAGAATTTGATCTTCTAGGTTGTTTCCCTGATTTCAAATCCCTAAATTAACAACAAACCTAAGAAGACAATAGGGTAAGAAATTAAACCAAATCTAACCCGTCTATTTACATAAATTAAACAAAACTACAGATAACCAAAAAACCTAAATCATAACAAATCAAACCAAAATACCTGAATCATAAATAATGCCCAAATGATTCTCCCAAAAAAACCCCACTTTCTAAAATTAAAAACAGAACTTATGGGCGGTAGCCCTAACGGTGATGACAGAACTTGTATGGCACCCCTCAGATTTATCTTTCTGTCTCTCACATCTACTGGTTATTCAAACTTACCATCTCTCTATCGTCCTCTCTCCTTCTGTATTGGCTTATTCCAAACAGTTATTAAAAGAATCCGAAAATTGAATGAATATATCACATATATCAATCACAGCACAGTTTTTTTCGATAAATAATTCTAAAACAAAATTATGCAGGAAAATTACTGCAGTAATTTGAAGAATCAATATTCTAGGGTTCTGCATTCTTGTTCATGCCGTAAGAATCAATTTTCACAACAAAGTACCAAAAGAAGAAGAATGAACACAGAATTGATGCGTACCTTTAGTCGGAATAGCGCCGATCTCTAACTCCGTATCTCAGAACCTCTCTGACGTTTGATCGTATTTAGGTTTGACAGATGCTAATTGTGATGGTCTAAGTCCGGCAGGATATGGCGGCCCGAAGAGAAGAGATCGCTAGGGTTTTAATCGCAAAACAGATCTACAATATTTCGCAAATTCACGGAAACAGGGGAAACTTATCCCGAAATCTTAGAGAAGTTTAAAAACCGAATCCAAACAACAAAAACTCATAGAGACAAAGAGAGGGAGAGAGCGAAGAACGTACCTGTAAAACTCAAAAGGGATGACGATGGCCAGTCAAACGAATCTCTAGGGTGGCGCAAGTTTTTTTTTTTTTTTTCCTCCTTGAAGAGTTTGATGTGAAGAGATCGATAATTTTTTTTTTCTCCTTCCTTTTTTTTTTCTGTCGCTGGGGTTTTTTTAAGAGAGAGAAAATGGTAATAAGAATCTGATGAGAAGATGCTAGGGTTTTTTAAGTTGTGACGTTTTTTTTTTTTTTTTTTTTAATATATACACTGTCACTGTTAAACGGTATTACTCTTGCAAATCAACATAAAGTGTCGCTTTTTAAAGTTACGTCACTTTTCTGATTTGTCAACACGTCCTTAATTATAGGCACTCACTTTCTCTCAGCTTCGTCTATTATATATATATATATATAGATATATATATATATATATATACATACATGGATTCATATGCAAAACGTACATAAAAGGATATGCTATAAATAGAAAATATTAGAATTTTTATTTATTTAGAATACTAAGTATTTTTAACACACATAGAGGGAAATGGGAGAAAGTCTAAAAGAAATTTACAGTAGTGTATTTCCAAAATGGCCTAACTCTTGGATACACAGCACATGTTTTAAATCTCTTTAACTCACACTCATTTTCTAATATGGGATTAACCCACTATTTTTTCTTTTAAGAATACTAAATATTTTTAACACACACACACACGGGGAGATGGGAGAAGGTCTTAAAGAAACTTACAGTAGTGTATATCCAAAATGACCTAACTCTTGAATACACAACATAGACTGTAAACTTCTTTAACTCACACTCATTTTCCAATGTGGGATTAACCCACTATTTTTTCTTTTCAGAATACTAAGTATTTTTAACACACACACATGGGAAGGGGGAGAAGTTCTTAAAGAAACTTAGAATGGTGTATATTCAAAAGGGGCTAACTCTTGGATACACAGCACAGACTTTAAACCTCTTTAACTCACACTCTGATAGAAATTTAGACCCCTTAAACCAACCAGATTAACCTAGATAATTAGCCAAGTGATTAACTTAGTCAAATTATGCAATTCTAGGTTATCACAAACATACAATCATATCAAAAATATAAAGCAGCGGAATAATAAATAACATAATGATATGATCACCCAGGAAACCACACGGTAAAAACCTGGGGAGGATTTGACCTAGCTATCCTCAAGGTAAACCTAAATCCACTATGCGAAAGAATCGAAGTTCATACAAAAGGACTTACAAGCTCCTCGTTTGACTTCCTAATGCTACCTACCAGTAGAACTTACTGACACGACCACGTGCGAGCTTCGAATCCACGGACTCCTTCTTTCTTGGATTCTCTAATCAGCTACAAGCACCCACGCTTGTTATTCTTTAAGCTCCAATGGCAGCAACCGAGTTGATCATCAAGATGTTGATACTATCTCTACCTTGAAAACCCTAAGTTTTGTGTAAAGGAAAGCTCCTCTAGATCTTATAAGAGATTTACACAAAATAGAAAAGTATGAGCAACAAAGACTTAGAGAGGATTGGGTACAAAACCCTAGATACAAAAGAGGCACTCTCTTCTCTCTCTCTAAAAGCTCTAAAAAATGTGGCTTAGGGTTTCCTTTATATAGTGGGAGAAGTAGATCTGAAACCCTAATCCTTAATGGACTTAAGCTGCTGTTTGGGCCGACTTAAAATTCTGCAGATACGATTTTCGATTGATCGAGCCTGTTCTTCGATCGATCGAACTAGGCAGAATATGAAGTCTTCTTCCTGCAGCTTGTATGTTCTTGAATCTTGACTTGAATCACCTTGAGCATTGTCTAATAAAACCTATAGACTCTAAGATCTATATCTAGACAAGTTTGTGTTCACGATTTGCCAATTGTTCTAAACATTTAGAACCTAACACACTCACTTTCCAATGTGGAATTAACCCACTATTTTTTCTTTTGAGAATACTAAGTATTTTTAATACAAACAAACGGGAGAGGGGAGAAGGTCTTAAAGAAACTTACAGTGGTGTACATCAAAAAGGGCCTAACTCTTGGATACACAGCACAAACTTTAAACCTCTTTAACTCACACTTATCTTCTAATGTGGGATTAACCCACTATTTTTTCTTTTGAGAATATTAGAATTTGATGTGTAGTGTTTCTTGGATTCTTGGAATCCTTTAATATATTATTATATATATGGATTCTTACACATGCAAATTACATAAACTATTACTATGAAGGTATATCAATTAATGTTTTTTCGGCATTGAACTATTACTTTAATGTTTGAAGGTATATATGTGATGTTATTTTAGTTTAACATTGAGCATGCCGAATTCACTTTATGACTATAGCATCTGTTAAATTAAGTTTTGAACTCAATCTCATTTAATTATTATTTTAAGGGATTGTGTTTTTTGATCATGTAAAACTGATTTGATTAGTGTTGATCAAGTGTGTGATGAGATGACATAAGATTTCTAAATAAAATCCTTTCTTTTAAAATTTCTATTGGGAGAGAGATTCAAAAGTTGAACCTCACGACCTCTACTGTCAGTTTATAGTAGTGTGATTAAGTACCTCGCCTTGGTGTATATGCCTTGCTCCCTACGGAGGGTGTTTAATTCATGATACTACAAATTAAACTTCTTAATGATGGATGATATGTGTTTTTACATTGAGAACGACCACGCTACCGTTGAGTTACTTGGTGACTCACATAGATTCTAGGCAATGGTGTACACTAGACTAAGTTTAATGTTAACCTCCCTACGAAGCTATGTCATTATTACTTAGAGGCTAAAGGTAATACAGCATACTATTAGTGTTTGATAAGAATTATCATGATAGCATAATAATGAGAATAATTCTCAATCAATCATAATATTTATTATTTACTTGCTACCAAGGAATTTTAAATATAGGATTGGGTTGTCGTTGCATATTTTAATATTATGATTTTATTAAGGTTCCATACTATATGTTTATATGCTAAATTGATAATGTCTCATTTACTTATTATATTCATGTTTGTTATTTTCAGATTTAAAATCATGGCATCATTTAGCCCACTTGTTGCTATTCTTAACCAAAACAAGCTGACTGGACCTAACTATGTTGACCAGAAAAGGAATTTAGATATTTTTCTTATTACTGAAGAGCCCATTTTTGTGCTTAGTGAATCATGTCCAGACTTTCCTGCATTAGATGCTCCTTCTGAGGAGAGGCAGCGGTATGATCGTTGGTGGAAATCTAATGAGATGGCTAAGTGTTATATCCTAACATCTATTTCAAATGTTCTATAGCATCAAATGCAGGATGTGGAACTAGCTTCAGATATAATGTTTAGTCTGAAAGAGATGTTTGGTGAGCAAGGCCATTTTGCTAGGCAAGATACTATGAGGCTTCTTTTAAATACCAAGATGGCTCAAGGGACTCCGGTTAGAGAACATTGCCTTAAAATGATATCTTATCTAAATACACTGGAGGTTTTAGGTGCTGACATTGATGGAGAATCCCAAGTGGATATGATACTCCAATCCCTACCAGAGTCATTCAAAGAATTCAAACTTAATTATAATATGAACAAAAAGATTTATACTTTGTCTGAATTGATGAATGAATTGGTGGTAGTGGAAGGCATCCTTGTGAAAGCCGGTGTTGATATTAATATGGTTGAAGCATCTTTTCATAAGCCTAAGTTGAAAGGCAAGGGTGGTTGGAAGAAGAAGAAAAAGAATTTTGCCAAACAAGATGGTAAGCAAGTTGCCTTAGGAGTTGCTAATAAGGGAAAGAAGATAGAAAAGGACTACACCAAAGGAAAATGTTTCTATTGTGGTGAGAAAGGTCATTGGAAGAGGAACTGTCCAAAATTCTTAGCTGCCAAGAACAAAGGGGTTCCAGGAGATCAGAAAGTTGAATGAAGGGGAAATGTTCCTTACTTTGGCCGATGGGAGCAAAGTTCCAGTTGTAGCATTTGGAGTGTTTAATTTGTTCTTTGGTTCTAAGGTTTTAATATTGGAAGATTGTTTATATGTACCTAATGTTCGTAGGAATTTGATTTCTGCAACTTATTTAGGTAGACATGGATATAGTGTTATCTTGAAAGAAAGTGTTGTAATAAAGAAGGATAAAGTGTTTATTTGTTTTTGGCACTATTATTGATGGTCTTTATATTTTAACTCCTGATAAGCATGAATTATATAATTTTGAATTAGATTGTAATTCATATGTAAAATCATTAAAGAGAAAGTTTCCTTCTACTAGTGATACATATCTTTGGCATTTGCGTTTAGGTCATATTAATCCAAATAGGATTCAAAGACTGGTGAAAGATGGTTTTATAGAAAAATTGGATTTTGATGAATTCCCAATTTGTGAATCTTGTTTGGAAGGTAAAATGACAAAAAGACCTTTCAAAGCAAAAGGGCATAGAGCCAATGAACTGCTAGAGCTAGTACATTCAAATGTATGTGGTCCTATGTCAACCCAAGCAAAAGGAGGTTATGAGTATTTCATTACTTTTACGGATGATTACTCTAGATTTGATTATGTGTACCTAATGAAATGGAAGTTTGAAACTTTTGAAAAGTTAGTTTAAGGCTGAAGTGGAAAATCAATTAGGTAAACACATAAAGGTCATTCGATTTGATCTTGGTGGCGAATACCTTCTTGGGGATTTCAAGGATTACTTAACTGAAAATGGGATTATATCCCAATTGATTTCACCTGAAACTCCCCAACAAAATAGTGTGGCTGAAAGAAGGAATAGGACTCTTTTAGAAATGGTAAGGTCCATGATGAGTTATTCAACTTTGGCTATTTCTTTTTGGGGGTATGCCTTAGGAACAACAATGCATCTTTTAATTTAGTTCCATCAAAATCTGTTCCTAAAACACCCATGGAATTGTGGAGTGGACGTAAGCCTAGTATGAGATACCTCCGCATTTGGGGTTGTCCAGCACACGTGTTAAAAGGGAAGCCTGATAAGTTGGAACCAAAATCAGAAGTGTGTCTGTTTATAGGTTATCCAAAAGGACCCAGGGGTTATTTATTCTATAGTCATAATGATAACAAAGTGTTTGTTGGTACCAATGCCAAATTTTTGGAAAATGACTATATGAATAATTTTACTCCTAGAAGTAGAGTTGTCTTGATAGGGATGATATGGTTGTATTAGATTCACTACAAGACACTACTCATGAGATAACTAGTACACTAGAACCTCGTTGTAGTGGGAGAAGTATTAGGTCACCTGTAAGATTTACACTTTAGGGAGAAACTTTTGAAGCTAGCTCTGAAGGGCTTGAATTTGATCCTTACACTCATGAAGAGGCAATGAAAGATATAGATGCACATCATTGGGTCAAAGCTATGAAATCTGAATTGGATTCTATGTATTCTAATCAAGTTTGGGATCTTGTAGAGGCGCCTAATGGCATTAAACCTGTTGGCTACAAATGGGTCTACAAGAGGAAGAGAGGGGTAGATGGAAAGGTTGAAACCTTTAAGGCAAGACTAGTGGTGAAAGGGTATACACAAAAAGAAGACATTGATTATGAAGAAACTTTTTCACTAGTATCCATTGCTGCTTATTTCAACTATGAAATTGGGCAAATGGATGTCAATACTACTTTTCTAAATGGCAATCTTGAAGAAGAAATTTATATGAAGTAATCAGAAGGATTCATAGCAAAGAACCAAGAGCATATGGTATGCAAATTGAAAAGGTCCATTTATGGACTTAAGCAAGCGTCTAGGTCATGGAACATCAGGTTTGATCAAGCAATCAAATCATTTGGTTTTGAACAAAATTTTGATGAACCATGTGTGGACAAGAAACATCAAGACAAAGTAGTAATTTTCCTAGTGCTTTATGTTGATGACATCCTATTCATTGGAAATGATGTAGGGGTAATGTCATCGGTAAAGATTTGGTTGTCAAGCCAATTTGATATAAAGGACTTAGGTGAAGCTAACTTTATTCCAGGGATCAAGCTTTGGAGAGATTGCAAGAATAAGATGTTGGCTTATCTCAAGTTGGATATATAGAAAAGATTCTAGTAAGGTTTACCATGCAAAACTCCAAGAAATGATTACTTCCTTTCAGGCATGGGATTCCTCTGTCTGATGACCAAAGGCCTAAGACTTCTGAAGAGTAAAAGATGATGAGACAAATTCCTTATGCTTCAGCAGTGGGAAGTCTTATGTATGCCATGCTATGTACTTAACCAGATATCTGTTATTCAGTTGGCATGGTCTACCGATATTAATCAAATCCAGGACCAAAACAATGGGAAACTGTAAAGCATATTCTCAAGTATCTAAGGAGAATGAAGGACTATATGCTTGTTTACCATTGTGAGGATTTGATACCTATTGGTTACATAGATTCTGATTTTCAGTCAGATCTTGATTTCAGAAAGTCCACTTCAGGTTATGTGTTCACCTTGGGAGGTGGAGCCATTAGTTGGAGGAGTGTTAAACAATCTTGTACTGTTGACTCCACCATGGAAGCTAAATATGTTGCTGCTTGTGAAGCAGCAAAGGAAGCTATTTTGCTCAAGAAATTCCTTTCTGATCTTGGTGTTATGAGAATGGAACAAGTTCCAATTACATTGTTTTGTGACAATAGTGGAGCAGTTGCATAATCCAAGGATCCAAGGAATCACAAGAAAGGAAAGCATATAGAAAGAAAGTATCATATTATTTGAGACATTGTGACTTGAGGAGATGTGGTGGTAGCAAAGATTGATGGTGCAAATAATCTGGCAGACCCCTTTACGAAAGCCTTGCCCTAGAGAACTTCTGAGTCACATCTAGAGGAAATGAGAGTTAGATTGGTACGCAATATAGTCTTTAAAAGCAAGTGAGAGATTGTTAGGATTAGTATCCTTAAATCCTATTTTATGATGCTATGTATGACATTATGTATGATTTAATGTTATGATTAATAAAGTTGTTTTATTATTATCTAAAATAATGGTAACATGAATATTTGGACATTATCATATAGTTCACGAGATGTAGTATGTCATTTATGTGATTTAGTCACAGAAAATATAGATCACAAATTCTTTGTAAACTCAGAATTTTAGTTTGTAGTCGGTGAAGAAATTGAACATTTCATCTACAAAGATATAACATATCAATTAAGATGATTTGTTTTGATCACAGAAGTGGAGACTTCTAGTTGATATGTTGATATGTTTTAAGAGATAAGACATATTGAACTTGACCGCTATGAGATTTATTATTCTCTTAACGATTGTCAAATGAATATAAATTTCACGATTTTAATTTACATAAACTCTCAATCTTGAGAGGATAGTGAATCCGATCGTGAAATGTAGGTTATTTTGATATATCAGGAGTGAGATCTAATTCAACGATCAAAACCTCAGTATGTTGGACAGCTACACGTAGTGCTAAAGGAACACATATCCTCAAGATGAAATTCATAGTCTTTTTGTAGAGATATAAAATATTTCCTTGAGATAAGTTTAATGAGTTTGGTTATTCAGAGTGTTAAGCCTGACCACTTTAGTAAAGAGTTACTAAAGTTTATATTTTATGAAATTTGATTTCATAAATATATATGAATAACTTAAAGGATTAAACCGGGTACTCAAGGATCAAGAAGTAGTAATTTTCAAAGTGGCAATTATATATTATGATTTTGTATTGCTATGAATATTTTCATGAAGGGGTTAATTGTTTAGATAATAAAGTCCTGGGATTTAATTTAATTAATAAAGCCTATAGTGTAATTATATTTATATAATGGTATTAAATATAATTAATAGTAACTTTGGGCTTGTCAAGAGTTGACAGATAAGTCTGAAACTCATTGGAGCTAAAGACTTATTAGTCCCTTTGGTCTCATCCAAAGTCACAAACTTTAGCCCAATTGGGCTGGCCTAAAAGGCTAACCCAATTAGATAATCAGTTATTTATTTAATAAGAGTTATTAAATAAAGTAACTGCCAAGGTAGTTAAAAACGTACGTATGATTAAAAGAAAAAGAAAAAACAGTTTTTCTCTATAGAATTTTGGAAATACACTTTTCCAAAGGAAAATCAACATACACAATAATTGATTGAGAGACCATACATCTTGGCATACATCTTGGGCATTTGTGAAATTGGGGTGAAGAGTAAAGGTCTTCCCAAGTTCGAAGTTCTTTTGTTTTGAATTTCACTCCATCAAGGTACGCCTTTCTATTCTTTGTTTCTAAAATTCTAGATATTCTATGTTATCTTACATGAATGAACAAGATTCTTATGTTGCTTCCGCTGTGTGTTTTGTATGAGATACAAAACCAGTTTTTTCCAACAATAACTTTAAACACATGCTATTCACCTAAAATTCTCCTAAAAAGTTACTATTTAACAAATTTTGCCCGAAAGTACTCCCAACATAAAGTGGCTAAATTTGCCAAATAGCACATTATTTGAACTCTAGTTTGACAAAGTGGAGATTTAATTGGAGCTCCATATTACTTAGAATTCAAGTTTATCAAATTTGAGTATAAATATAAGTAAATAATTTTATATATTTTTTTCTTATAATATTAGTTACAAAACTTAGATATAATACCTTATATATTATTTTTTAGGTTACACACTTAAGATTTAGCAATATCCATATGTTTACTTAACTAAAAAATATACTTTCATAGCACAAAATTTTACGTTGCAAAATCTTAAAAGAAGATAGTAAAGATAGTCCCAGCAACGCAAAGCAAAAACAAGAGCCTGAGTAGCCGTCGAAAAGAGAGAGAGAGCGAGGAATGAATTCCACGCTGATGCTTCGTCGTTTTTGCTATTTCAATACTTCTTCTTCTTCTCTAAACTCCTGTTCAAAGAAGCCCCTTGTCTTCTTGGGCTCTCCTCAGGTACTCTCTCTCTTGTTTTCTTTTGGTATTTGGGTGTGTAATGAAATGGGTATTCTTGTATTGTATTGTAGGTCTCTACAACAGTCCTTGATGCCCTTTTTCAATGCATCTACAGCTCCAGACTCCTTATTTCAGGTATTGGACCTTAAACTCCCATTACATTATCTTCAATTCAATTTTCTTTTTCACTTTCTTATCTAATATAGTTACACTACTTGGATTTATAAATATATTAATCTGTATCTGTTTGGTTGGGGTTAATAGAGGTTTATTTCATTGGGATTCTTACCTTAAAAAATAATTAAGCCTTTAATTAGTCTTATACTCTTACTATGTGAAGATTAATTTTATGGCCAGTGTGCATTTTTGTGAAAACAAAAATGTTCAAATTGAATGTTTAACATAAAAACTAAAATGTGGACTTAATTGAATTGTCCATTGGGCATCCGCTTATTTGGTTTTTTGTTGAAAGTAGGTTAAAGTATGGTTGTACTTGTACCTAGAAAATATAAGGCTTTAAAAAGCTATACGTAATAAATAAGCTAAAAAAGCTAAATGAAAAAGCTGATGACAAATAGATTAGTGGGTCATGGTCCATACCCCATTTTGACATGGCTTAAGATCCAATAAACATGTAAGTTGAGCTCTTTCGAAAAATCTGTTTCTAGTACATAGAAACACTGCAGATAATCATGAACCTGTCTTTGAAGGGATGGTCTTACAGCAACATTGTGTACATGGTCTTGAGTAAAAGTTGATTTTTTGTTGCTAACAAAAAAGGTTATGGGCCTACTTAACATTCAGATTGTTTCCACGATTATTTTTAGTTATATAAAGTGAGAAGTTGTGGTTATGGATTACTAACATGGCACAATTTAGGTTGCAACAATTGTTACTCAACCGCCTTCTAGAAGGGATAGGGGAAAAAGGTGATGCCTTCTCCAGTGGCACAGTATGCTCTCGACAGAGGCTTCTCTTCTGACCTCATTTTCACACTTGAGAAGGCTGGAGAGGTAATTAATGGTTTCTCCTCTTGAACTTATCTTTAAGGAAAAGTTAAAATTAATGATCGGTTTTTGACAACATAGAAGCCAGTGGATTTTTGATCAAATGGAATTTCCTTCCCCTATATCCTATAAAAATGGGGTGGAAGGTGAAGTGTTACAAACTTTTATTGGGCATTACAAACTTCTACTTAAGAAAATAATATTTGCTTTTTAGCTAAAGTTTTCAAATCGTTAATTGAACCTATAGTAAGAGGTGAATTCTTTTTTATTAATACAATTTTTAGACTCCATAAATTCTTTTGCGAAACAATGTAAGTGTCCAAATAGTTATATGTATTTTTTTTTTTTTTGTTTTGGGTTGGGGGGGGGGGGGGGGGGTCGTACATTCATATTGCATTTAGAAAATGTCATTTTTACTTAACTATGGGAACATCAATTGTAATTGTAAAATTTAGGAAAGCTTATTATGTTTGTGTGTGTGTGTTTTACATACCCCAAACCATAAGTGGCTCTTAACGGCCAGAGCTTCTCTTCTCTTGCCACCCAAATTCCAAACTCATTTCTGCTCCTACTTTTGGCACTTGCCCTGTACACAAAATGCCAACACATTAAAAGTTTGTCCTAATGTAGGCACCCATGTTTATGAAGAATAAATGGACCACATGAAGAGAATTGAATTTTCTTTCTATATGCAGGACATGTTCTTGTCAAATTTGAAAGCTTTACAGCCGGAACTCTGCATTACAGCAGCATACGAAAATATTTTACCCAAAAAGTTTCTCAATATTCCACCATTGGGTTAGTCACATTTTATTTTCGAACAAAATTGAGAATATTGGGCATGATTCTGAGTTAAGCATGGCATGGGCATGAATGAGACCACATTTTTTTTTCGTCACATGAATTTGCCATTTGCAATTTTTGAGCATACCCAATTACTTTCACATACTCTAGTAATGCAAGAGAATATTAGAATAATAACTTATCTTGCTTATGGTTTGGAGTGTTTCCCATATGGCCAATTGGTTTGGTATCACAGATGCCCTGAATCGCATCCATGATCCTTGAAAATGATTTCAAAATCTTTACTCATCATAGGAAAAGGTATATGGGATTATGTGAGCTGTAGACCATAAGTTAGAGGTGCAAGCATCAAATTTTTGTGCCTATATGTATTTACATCTATGCATGACTATATATCTTTATTAATGTAAATTTGTATTTCATTTGTGTGCCCATGAACAAATGGTCATGTGGATAGGTTTAACCTTCACATGGGAGATATGGAAACAAGAATTTATTTTTCTTCAATAACTGATATGGAAAAAAGAAATAAACCTTCATTATTTAATTATTTGTGGCAGAGGCATTAGGTTTATTTGGAATCATGAGGAAATCTTCCAATAGGTGATAGCAATTTGTTATCACTCAATATGAATGGTTAAGTCTTAGAATTAATTCTTAGCACTGAGTTTAAAATTCAGTGTGTGTGTTTTTGATCTTAGTAAAGAAACCCTATTTCATGCTTTAGTCATATGGGGTTCTAGTAAATTTGTTGCCATGGTCCTAGCTAGAGGGTAGCTCACCATGTGGTGTTTGCATCCCCAAGCAAGTTGCAAGTAAGCCCAGGAGTATCTCACAAGGCACAAGCACCCACATGATGTAAGCAAGAGAATCTAGAAGAGTAAATCAATGCAGAAGCAAAATAGTATAGTTGGTTTCTTCTTGTATTAATATAAAGAGAGCAATTACAATGTTGAGAGATGGAAGGAAAGCTTTACGAAGAGACTCACCTTTGTTCTTGTGCTAACCAAACATGTTACTGACCTTGTATTTCCTCTTAAGAGTGTGAGCCATTACCCATTTGGCAGGAGGAAATATAAGTATGTGCAAAGAAACATGAAGCCATTGTTCAACTTACATTTCAGGCTTCTCGCAATGAAGTTCTCCATTTTACTAAGTTTTGGCATAGATTTTAACTGTCATCTTGGTTTCTCTTAATCTGGGGCCTCTAAAACCTATTTATAGGTTTGCTCATAAAGTCTAAACATGTGGAATTGCCGTTAAGGCTTTTACTTTCAAGAATATGTACAAGAGTGTTATAGAAGGTGTTTGGAAGCCAAGGCTAGAGGGGCAAGCATAAAGGCCCTTCTCATGTGTTGGCTTGTGACATTTAGCATACCTGGTGTAAAACTTTCCCTTCGAGGCATGTTCCTTTAATTTGGATCTTGTGACATGTTTCTTGTGTTATTTTAAGGCATGCTTCAAGGAGGTGGATATGCATGCATGCATCTTAAACAATTTCGCACCAGTTTTGTTATACATGCCTTTTTTTTTTTTTTTTGGTGGGGGGGGGGGGGGGGGGGGTGTTGAGATAAGTTTTTGTGATCTATGATTGTCTTTGAAGATGTATTATTTATGTTTCATGATACCATCCTGTCGGGGAAAATTTTGATTTCAGTTTGGCATCTGTGAATTTATCTATTGTTGCTAAGTTGGTATCTCGTTCAACCTTTTGCTGCATATTGCTAATGTAATTTTATTTTTTATTGGTGAATTATACATGCACCTAAAGGATCTTGAAATCATGACCTCACTCTCCATCTCATTATTACAATAGGAAGAACTGCCATTTGAACAAAAGCTCATTGGCATCTCAAATATAAACATAAATTTTGGACATCCAAGTTTAATTTGAAATGTGTACCTACTAGTTTTAACTTTTAAATGATGAGTTGAAAACTGACTAGATGCTAAATTTCAAATGATACCATTCAACATGCACTTCCTTCACCCATCATAATGGGATGGCAGGTAAGGTTGTAGGTTCAAGATCCATTGGGTGCATGTGTAACTTACCAATAATTATAGTAATGATAATAAAATTAAGATAAAGCCTAAAAAAAATGTAATGCAAACATTTCTCAAGTTCTTATTTTAATTTTCTCAGGGACAGTGAATATACACCCTAGTCTGCTGCCACTGTACTGTGGTGCTGCTCCTGTTCAAAGAGCATTACGGGTTCATTTTATTTTTAGGTTTATGCATTCATTGCGTTGAATACTTTACAGTTCTTCTTTATAAAGTTATTGTAACGACATCTATACATCTCTGCGTTAGAATGGAGTTAAAGAAACAGGAGTATAATTGGCATTCACTGTGCATGCACTTGATGCTGGACCTGTCATTGCCTGTGAAAGATTGGAAGTTGATGATCAAATTAAGGTATGCTTCTCTGGAATTACTACATTAGTTATGGATCATATATATGCTTGAGTTTTAGGATTCAGTTAGTCTTTAGGTTTGCAAAGCCCGAGCCAAAGTGTCATGGATTGATCTAAAACAATTAGTTGTTAACATGCATTTGCTGTATCTGAATTTAGCTTTAGTCTTAGCTTGCATTGTTAGCTCAGGCACTATGAGAGTTCATTTTATAAATTATTTGTTACTCTCTGGATGAAGATTATAATGTTCTCCTGATTAGCCTTGAAAGGCAATAATTGCTTTGTGCTTTCTAAGCATTATCTGACTAACCTCAAAATGCTTTGCTCACAGGCCCCTGATTTACTTGAGTTTCTATTTTCTAAAGGTTGGTTATTTTTGTTTTTGTTTTTGTTTATCGTTATTTCCACTTTTAGTATTAATTCGTCAAATATGCATGCAATTATTTACTTTGGCTAATTTGTCTTTGTATCTTTTTTCTTTTGCTGTATAATGTGACTTTGTATCTATGCTTGAGCTTGTGTAATCTGATAATGATATAGTTGTGCCTAATCGATAGGGGTTCTTTAGTCTATTAACTTTCTGCATGTGTCATAGAAATTGTTCACACACGATTTACTTGAATTGCTAGTTTCGTTTGTGTTCATGAAAAATAAATAAAAATTGCTAGTTTGTATGTATGTGTGTCATGTTGAAGGTTAAATTTAATTTGTGTTATGAAATTGTAGTTTATTTATGAAATGAGTTAGTAGAAGAACTAAAAATAATGAGGGAAGTTTATGTAATGAATGCATGTGAGAGTTTTTTTTTGGAATCATGTAATAAACACAAGTTATGGTTCCATGTTGATTATATATACCCCATTGCATCTGTCAAGTTCAAAGCAAGAGTGAAGAAGAGAAATAAGTACTAAAGAGTTGTCTTACTCTTTCGTCTCCACTCTCTCTCTTGTGGATTGTGAACTTTGACTTCTTTCTTCATAATTGGGAGAGTTATGACCTTTCCTTCCTCCAGATCCTCTTCCTCATCCTCGATTAAGTCCATGTCCTCGGCCTATTTTGCTACTTTCATGCCACCCTTTGTCATTCAAGGTGAGCTTAGATTGTAGAAATTGCTCCAAAGGTTCTTGCTTCTTCTTGTTGAGCCTTTCTTCATGGGCTTGTAAAGATCCCATAAGCTGGTTAATGGTTACTAACTCCCAAGTTTTTTGATTCCTTAATTGCCACAACAATATGGTCAAACTTGGAAGTTAATGGCCAAATTATTTTCTCTACCACATGGGCATCATCCAAGTTCTCACTATATTTTTTTCATTGATTTGTAATAGCCAATACCTTTGAAGAATAATCCGAAATAGATTTGGATTCCTTCATGTGTAAGCTTTCAAACTCGCCTATCAATGTTTGAAGGTGAACTTTCTTTACCTTATCAACTCCCTTTAGAGAGTTATTAAGAATTTCCCATGCTTACTTGTATTTCTCTTCTTCACTCTTTCCTTGAAATTGATGAATGCATGGGATATATATACTCCACATGTAACCAGAACTTTCCTTGTGTATATTACATGACTCCAAAAAAATTCTCACATGCATTCATCACATAAACTTCCCTAATTATTTTTGACTCTTCAAATAACTAATTTTCATGAACTTAAATTTATTTATGAAATGAGTTAGTAGAAGTTACTGAGGGAATTCTATGTAATAAATACATGTTAGAGTTTTTTTTGGAGTTATTTCATAATACAAGGAAAGTTATGGTTGCATGTGGAGTATATATATCCCATCCGTCCGTCAATTTCAAGGCAAGAGTGAAGAAGAGAAATACAAGTATTAAAGAGTTCTCTTACTCTTCCAAGTCCACTTTCTCACACGTGTGAAACACTTTCTTTGAGTGGTTTGTGAGTGCAAGTAAGGAAAGGCCCACCAATTTTTCCAACAAAAAGGTATCAAAGCCAATCAATTCGTGGTGAGGATGGCTATTGCCAACGAGATGGTGTCATTCCAATTTCCCTAACTTATGAAACAAAATTTTGATAATTGGAGTATCCAAATGAAGACGTTAATTGGATCCTAAGATGCATGGGAGATTATGGAGGAAGCTTACGAGGAGTCACAAGATGAAGCATCTTTGACTCCAAATGAAAAGGAAATCAACAGGCCTTGACCTTAATATATCAAAGCTTGGATGAAACCATGTTCGAAAAAGTTGCAAATGCAACTTCATCCAAGCAAGAATGGAAGATTCTTAATAAATCTCTAATGGGAGTTGATAAGGTGAAGACTAGGGAACAAAATAGAAATATAAGTATAAAGAGTTCTCTTACTCTTCCATCTCCACTCTCTCTTGTGGATTGTGAACTTTGATTTCTCTCTTCATAATTGGGGAGTTAAGACCATTCCTTCCTCTAGATCCTCTTCCTCAACCATGTCCACAACCTCTCTAGCTACTTTCAGGACACCCTTTCTCATTCAAGGTGAGCTTAGATTGTAGTGCTTTCTCCAAAGGCTCTTGCTTGTTCTTGTTGAGCCTTTTTCCATGGCCTTGTAAAGATCCCATGAGCTAGTCAATGGTTGTTAACTTCAAGTCTTTTGATTCCTCAATTGCCACAATGATACAGTCAAACTTGGAAGTTACTGACCTGATGATTTTTTTCTACCACACAAGCATCCTCCACGTTCTCATCGTATGTTTTTCATTGGTTTATAATATCCATCACCCTTGAAAATCATCCGAAACAGATTCAGATTATTTCATGTGCAAGCTTTCATACTCACCTATAAATGTTTGAAGGCAAACTTTCTTCACCTTATCAACTCCCTTTAGGGAGTTTTTAAGAATCTCCCATGCCTGCTTGGATTAAGTTGCATTTGCAACTTTTTCGAACATGGTTTCATCCAAACCTTGATATATTAAGGTCAAGGCTTGTTGATCTTTCTTCCTAGCCTTCTGCAGGGCTTCCTTTTCAACTGAAGTCACAGATGCTTCATCTTGTGACTCCTCATAACCTTTCTCAATAATTTCCCATGCATCATGGGAGCCAATTAACATCTTCATTCAAATACTCCAATTATCAAAATTTTGTTTTGTAAGTTGGGGAAATTAGAATGACACCATCCCGTCGGCAATAGCCATTCTTATCATAAATAAACTAGAATTTCATAATCAAAAATTAATTTTAAGAGGTGGTGTTGAAGGTTAAACTTAATTTATGTTATGAAACTCTAATTTATTTATGATATGATTTTGTAGAAGAGTTAAAAGTAATGAGGGAAGTTTATGTAATGAATACACGTGAGAGCTTTTTTAGAGTTTTGTAATAAATACAAGAAAAGTTATGATTGCATGTGGAGTCTATATACCCAATGCATCCATCAATTTCAAGGCTTGAGTGAAGAAGAGAAACACAGGTATTGAAGGGTTCTCTTACTCTTCCATCTCCACTTTTTCTCCTTTGTGTCTTTTGTGAGTGTGAGTCACTTTCTTTGAGTGGTGTGTGAGTGTTTGGTAGTGCAAGTAAAGAAAGACCTACCAATTTTTCCAACATGTCATTCATTAGTTGCAAAGCATGGGTACGGCAAAATGGTAGTCGTACCCGTGTTGGACACGTATGCACAAGGGCGGAACCAGGATTTGAACCTAGGGGGGGGCCAAAGCTTAAAACAATTAAAATTTTTTTTTTTAATGAAAATAAAAACTAACGCCAATTTCATATTCAACAAAATACTACATATAAAATAAGTGTTTCTTAAATATTTGATATTATAAAAATGTCAACAAAGTATAACGTACAAAGTAAGTGTTTTTTAAACATTTCAATACATTTATCAAAATGGAACTTGGCGCTTTTTTAAGTCTCGAAAGTCGTCTATGATTGATTCTATACCAAATTTTACAGCAAACTCCTTCTTAATGTACAAAATCATAGAGTCCATTAGAAAATCATCTTCCATCTTGTTGCGAAGCCTATTCTTGATAATATTCATGGCTGAAAATGCTTGCTTTGTAGCTGCAGTAGAAACTAGAAGAGTAAGCACAAGTGTAATCAATCTATAAATATATGGGTAAAATAATGATTTTCGGGTTTTTACCAACCATTGGCACAACTCAGAAATACTTGATAGCTTCTTGAAGTCCGGATGCCGTACTACATTGTGCTCATAATGATCAACGTCTGTCTTCAAAAGAGTCATTTCTTAATTTATGAAGTCTTTCAGATAAAACTTGCTTACTAATAAGAAAATGTTTATACTTCTAAAGGACTCACATGCCTCTTTAGGATCAAGAGCTGAACAAGATATAGCAATTCCATCGCATGCTTACTAAACTGATGATTTAATTCTTGTAATATAGAATATATTGCAGCATAAAAAATATCTACCTGATAATATTGCTCAATTGTGAAGTCATCTTTTTGATAACAAGCTAGACCTCCTCTCTCAAAATAACGAGCATTCATATATGTGACATCTATTTTACGTGCCTCACAAAATGATTTCACAATGGTAAGTAAATTATCCCACTCTTCATCTTTGAATTTTTGAATAAGTGCTTTAGTGGATGAAACAAAATTCATCGCATTTAAAATGTCTTGAGACTGACACTGCAAAGCTTGACAAAGTGCATCAGTGATCTTCATAATTTCTTTCATGAGATGCAAAATGAACACAAATTCAAAAGAAATCATAGCATGATAACATGAGTATGCTACTTCTCGTTGGGAAGTAGTATTTCCTTTCTTGATGATCATTGTAAGGTTGAATTTTATCAACCATTTTGTTGGCTTTATTCCGTGTCAATTTGCTTGTAATTCAACATTTAGAAACCCTGTATTTAGGTGGGAATCATGTAAAAGTAATGTGTGAGAGAGTGAAGAAAAGCTCAAAAGTATGCAACTTAGCAGGGCCTCGCGACTGGATCTCGCGGCTGGCTTGCAGCTTGCAAGTTGCCAAAGGAGGCACACATGTGAAGCATGCAGAGGAGCTGAAGAGTCATGCTAGCTGTTGCACTACATGACAAAACTTTCAGCTGGCCAGGTCGTTAGCTCGTGACTTAGACTCGCGACTCAGTCAAGTCACTAAGTCGCGAGGCCAAGTCGCCAGACCACTCTGTTTGGGAAAAACTGACTTTTCACATTCCAAATACACACCAGTATAAATACCCCTTATATTCACAAAATGTAGATAACTTAAAGAAAGAATTTTGAGAGAGAAACTCTAGAGAAAAACAAGATTGACTCATCCACAATCTTCATCCTTTGATTCTCCAAATTCTTCTACTCTCACCCTCTCCATTGTTACATTCTTGAGAGGTACATTTAGCTAAATATTTTTCTTACCATACTCATATCTGTGAGAAGGCTTTTTGGTGCTTGGGAAGCAGTTAGGAAGGAACTAATTGATATTGGTTGATGTTATGGGCTATAGCGGAATCCGGTAAGGTAAAGAAGACAAATGTCCGGTATAACCTCGTTGGAGTAAGAAACTTGGAAGGCTTAGGTACATTGGGTAGATTAGGCTTAGAGGGTCTTCTTCTGTTCATGTATCCCAACTTCATTCTTTAGTGGATTATTGATTGTTTGAAGGGTGGCAGAGATGTTTTACGCCGAGGACTTCGATTTCCTTTTCAATAACACATCGCTGTATTGTCTTTGTTTTTGCATCTCTTTTCTCTTAATCTTTACTATTTAATTTTTGCTGTGGTTGTGATTTTATTTGGTTTAGATTGTTCTATCAATTCTGTTTTAACTTATTTTCATATTCCGCATATATATCGTTTGATAATAAACTTGAATTGGTAATTTGTAATTTGGGAGTCTAAACGTTTATTATTGTTTTATACACATTTTGAACATTCAATCTTAAGTAAAATTTCACATGTTGGACTAAATATATTTACCAAGCTAGAAATCAATCTCAAGTGAGAACCCCAACGAGTATCTCCAACCCGTTGTAATGTGCTAATCTGATTAAGTCCTCTTCTAGTTTCCAACTCACCAATTTCAACAAAATATGCAATTTGATTAGCATAAGCTTTTTTTAGTTTCTTAGTATGCTTGCATGAAGCACCAACAACATTGGCAATAGAATATAATCTATTTAAAAAACATTGAATAAGAATAACTTCTTTTGATGCTACCACTAATGCTAATTGCAAGCGATGTACAAAACAATGAATGTAATAAGCATATGGACAATCATTTGAAACCTGTAAGGTTGAATTTTATCAACCATCTTGTTAACTTTATTCCATGCCAATTTGCTTGTAATTTAGCACTTAGTAACCCTGTATTTAGGTGGGATTTATGTAAAGATAGTGTGTGAGAGAGTGTGAAGAAATGCTCAAGATTGTGCAAAGAAGTAGGGACTCGCGGCTAGGACTCACGGCTAACTCACGATTGGCAAGTCGCCAAACTACAGCACACGTGAGAAGCATGCGGGGAGGTGAAGGGTCACGCCAGCTGTTGCACTACAGGACAAAAGTCCCAGGCTAGCCAGACCGTTATCTCGCAGCTTGAACTCGCGACTTAGACCAGTTGCGAGGCCAAGCCACCAACTTACCATGTTTGGGAAAAACTGTCTCTTCGTATTCCAAACACACACCACTATATATAGACCCTTATACCCATGAAATATAGAGAGATTCTAGAGAGAATTTTGAGAGAGAAACTCTAGAGAAAAACAAGATTTCCTTATCCCCAATCTTCACTAAGAGACTTTTCAAATTCCTCTACTCTCTTTCTCTCCATTGTTACATCATTAAAAGGTTTTTGACCAAATCATTTTCTTACCACACCCACGTCTGTGAGAAGGTCTTTTGGTACTAAAGGAAGCAGTTTGGAAGGGACCAATGGTTAGTGGTTGATGCTATGGGCTATAGCGGAATCCAGTAAGCTAGAAAAGAAAAAGGTTCGACGCAACCTTGTTGGAGCAAGAAGTTTGGAAGGCTTAGGTACCTGGGTAGATTAGACTTGGAGGGTCTATTGCTGTTCATGTATTCCAACTACATTTTCTAGTAGATTATTGACCGCTTGGAAGGCAGCGGAGAGGTTTTACGCCGAGATCTTTGGTTTCCTCTTCGATAACACATCGCGTGTTGTCCTTGTGTTTGCATCTCTTTTCCCTTCATCTTTGCCTTTTATTTTCTATTATGGATGTGATTATAATTGGATAAGATTGTTTGTTAATTCTGTGTTTGGCTTATATTCATGTTTCGCACATTAATTGTTTGATAATAAGCTTGAATTGATATTTTGTTATTGGGGGTCTAAACGTTCATAGTGTTTTCAACTCTATTTGAACTTTCAATTGGTATCAGAGCGGGTGCACTTACTGTGGTTTAAACACCTTAGTGCGATCCCTGACCTCGTATTGAGATGGATAGGTCTCAATCTCTAACTGTGTCACCATTTTTTTATGGTAATAATTATGCTTTTTAGAAAGTCCGAATGAGAGCATTTTTGTGTTCTATTGATGATGCTATGTGGGATGCAGTTGAAGTTGGTTGGACTATGCCGGAGGCTGCCAAATCCACTTATGATAAGGCAGCTCTTGCGGCGGCTAATGCTAATAGTAAAGCCTTGAATGCTATTTTCTGTGGTGTTTCTCCAGAAGAATTTCACAGGATTTCACATATCACTATTGCTAAGGAAGCATGGGAGATTCTGGAGACTACTTATGAAGGAACAAAGAAGGTGAAAGACACCAAACTTCAGATGTTGACCACTCGCTCTGAGGAGCTTAAAATGAGCGAGGAGGAGTCTTTTGACTCTTTTTACAATAAGCTGAACGAAGTAGTCGTTGACAAATTCAATTTAGGGGAAAAGATGGAGGATTCTAAAGTTGTAAGGAAAATCCTTCGGTCACTGCCAGAAAGTTTTCGTGCCAAAGTAACAGCCATTGAAGAGAGCAAGGATCTTGACGACATTAAAGTTCAAGAGCTGGTCGGTTCATTGCGGACATATGAATTGTCATTGCCCACACAGAAGAAGAGCAAATCTCTTGCTCTCAAAACAATTGATGAGAGAGTGGTATCTTATGACTCTTCGGAAGAGGATGTAGTAGATAAAGATGTGGCGTACCTTGTAAAGAACTTCTGAAAATTCTTGAAACTCAAGAACGGTGGGAAATTTGGTGACAAAGGAAAATTTCAAAGTTCTGGGAAGGAAAAGAAAAAATTTAGAAGGAAGGAGGGTAAAGAATCCCAATATTTGCAAGGAATCACGTGCTTCGAGTGTAATGGACATGGACACTTCAAAAAGGAATGTCCCAACTATTTGAAGTTAAAGGGCAAGGTCTATGCTACTACTCTAAGTGACTCGGATTCATCAAATTCTAATTTCGAGGATAGCTGTGATGGAGAAGGAAATTACTCTGCATTCATGACCATTGCACATGTAGAATCCTCAGATGATTTAGGTTCACTTGTGAAAGAGCTTGGTGAGCATTCTAATTTGGAGTCTATTGGGATTGTTGAAGAATCGAAGGCTGAAGAGGATGAAGATACATCTGGTCTTCAAGAGAATTACGCCTTACTCCTTGAGAAATCAGGTGAGTATGCAAGGGTGGCAAAGGCGGCTGTGAAGAAGATGAAGAAAGCTGAAGAAGATTACAAAAGTCTTCTAGTACGATACAAGGAGGCGAAGTGTGAGATTGAAACAATAAATGGTGAGCTATCAGAAGCTTACACAAAAGTGAGATTTCTTGAGCAAGAGGTAGTGCAAGCTCATGCCAAGATAGAGAGGGTCTCATCCAAGAAGTTAGAAGATGTTATTTCATCTCAAAAACCTTCCTTAGACAAGTCCGGGTTGGGATATACTGGAGAAAGTAGCTCATCAGCCAATGTCACCAAAGAAGTGAAGTTTGTGAAGGCCAAAGAGATGGTTGTAGAAGAGCCTATTCCTGAGAAGAAGAAGAAGGTGGCTGATCAACGGGTGTGTAATAAGTCCCGTAATCAATCAGAAGCCAGATTTGGATCTAGAGGAAGATCACTTCCAAGATCACAACAGGGTCCTAGAACGAATCATTTTTGTCACTTTTGCGGATTGCAAGGACATACTAGATCCAACTATCATAAGCTGAGAGAGTTAAACAATACAAGCGCTCCTCGATCATGAGGAAGAAGAAATGACAAGAGGTCTTGGGGTGGTGAGCAACCTAGAAGTCAAAACCATGATCCCGGAATGATGGACGTTATGAAAATGATCGGTGCTTTCACCAATTGCTTGGAAATCTTCAAAAGAAGGTTTGAAAATCCTAACTCTCGTACCCAATCCGTCAAGGATATCACCTCAAACGCACGTGACGTGTGGGTGACGAAGGGTACTCATGCATAAGCATTACAACATGTCCATGCATTAATACTTCCCATGTTTGTGAATATGCTTGGTTGTGTGCTTCTTGCGAGTTTTTGAGTTGATATATTGTTTGTGTGTTTGTTTTTGGTTCAAATGTTTTTACATTGTTATTTATGTTGTTTTTGATCAATCTTTTACTGCTTTTGTGTCAAAAATCCAAAAATCACATAAAAAGTAGAAAATCCTAAAAAGTTTGATCGACATTGTTGAGTTTTGTCTCAAAGCATGTTTTGCCTTGTACCTTTGTACTAATGGTCCTGTGCATCTACGAGCTTAACTTGTTTCTTATGCACTCATATCATTGTGGAAGAAATTCTGAAATCTATGTGACTGTTGTAAATAGATCTTCAACCTTGTCATGAATGATTAGTGACTGGTTTTGTTGATATTGAGACATGCATAGACTTGTGCCTATATATCTTCCCACTTTTATTTTATTGCTTTACTCAAAGAGCTCACCAAATGTAGATCTTCAAATGAAAAGAGATATTGAGCTACAAAAACCTGTTGCACATACTAGTATTTGACTAAGAAAAAGGGAAAGCGATCAAAATAAAATGTATGATACCCAAAAAGCCAAATGCTAACTCATCAATTTGAAATATAAAAAATTTCAGGCATCCATCTCACAATGAGATGTATTGAATAAAAAAGATTAAATGTTATGATGTATATGGAGTCAAATGAAAAGTTTCAAAAAAATGTTATCAAGTTTATGTGGGAGGTCATATATGTATACTTTTATAATTGAGATGTGTCACATTATCTAATGCTAGTTGTGTATGCCTTGATTGAATTGATTATTGAACATTCACATTGGACTAAGGACTATCTTATTTTTGATATCCACATACATCACACAAGTCTATATTTAATGAATGCCATATTCATTTGTGTAATTGTACTTGATTAAATGTGTTTTTACATGCTCAATCTTTGTTGATCAAACACAAAAAGATTTTTGAGTATTTTAGTTGTTTTTGGAAAGTATTTTGTTTTTACAAAAAATGTTAAAAACAGTGTTGCCCTGTTTTGGCGACTAAGTAGCGGGTTGTCCCAGTCGCATGCCCTAGTCGCAAGCCCACTCTGAGATTTTTCACGGCTTACTGACGAGTTAAGGTCTTAGTCGCGAAAAATACTTAAAATTTTTTTCAAAATTTGAGTTTTGGTGTCTTTCGCGGCTCAGTGTGGCGACTCGTTTGTGGGTGGAGGGTCCAGTCGCGAGGGGTACTCAGAGATTTTCGCTGCTCACCTCACGACTCTCTCGCGGGTAGACCTTTCAGTCGCGAAAAACACTTAAAAGATTTTGGTGTGAAGTGAAAAACACTTAAAAAATCATCGCGAAAAGCACTTAAAAGATCTCGCGGGTAGACCTTCCATTTCCATACCATTGACAGGTTGATAGTTCAAATACTTACCACACAATTTCAGAGTGTCAAGTGAGGTTTTGGTGTTACTGGGAGGCATTGGAAGAAGCAAAGGATGGTAGATGCAACATGGAGCTTGTTGCGGGATCCGGAGAGCTAGACAAGACACGGTTCCGAGAAGCCTTGTTGGAGTAGGAGCTTAGAGGGCTTAGGTATATCGGATAGATTAGGCTTGGAGGGTCTCTTGCTAACCCATGTATCCCAACTGATTGTCTAGTTGATCGATTACCGCTTGAAGGGCGGCGGAGAGGTTTTTTCCCGAGTTCTTCGCCGAGTTCTTCGATTTTCTCTTCGATAACAAATCGGCATGTTATCTTGTGTTTGCATCTCTCTTCCCTACTCTTTTACATTCCATTTTACTGCTGTGTTGTTAAGTTTATGGATTAGAGTAGCTTGTTTGTTTATCTGCTCGCATCTACACTATTCCGCACTTAGTATTACGTTAGTGTAAAATCAATCGAACCGTACCTTTAATTTGGGGGTCTAAATAGTTCTTGTGTTTTCAATATATTTTCGAGCTTTCAATTGGTATCAGAGCAGGTGCACTAGCTGTGGTTTAATTACCTTAGTGTGATCCTTTACTCCGTTTGAGATGGACCGGTTTCAATCTTTAAATGTTCTACCATATTTTGATGGTAGTAACCATGCCTTTTGGAAAGTCCGAATGAGGGCATTCTTGTGTTCAATTGATGATACTGTTTGGGATGTGGTAGAAGTAGGATGGACTAGGCCAGAGGCCGCTAAATCTACTTGGGATAAGTCAGCACTTGTGGTAGCTAACGCTAACAGTAAAGCTTTGAATGCAATTTTTTGTGGTGTTTCTCCAGATGAGTTTTACAAGATTTCTCACATAATAGTTGTCAAGGAAGCTTGGGAGATATTGGAGACCACCTATGAAGGCACGAAGAAGGTGAAGGATACTAAGTTGCAGATGCTAACCACTTGATTTGAAGAACTGGAAATGAGTGAAGACGAGTCATTCGACTCATTCTATAGCAAGCTGAACGAGGTGGTTATTGGCAAGTTCAACTTGGGTGAGAAGACGAAGGACTCAAAGATAGTGAGGAAAATCCTTCGATCATTGTTGGAGAGCTTCTGAGCAAAAGTCACAGCTATAGAGGAAAGTAAAGATTTGGATGAAATCAAAATCCAAGAGCTCATTGGATCTCTCCAAACATATGAGCTGGGACTACCTTCTCATAAGTTGAGCAAATCTCTTGCTCTTAAAACCATCACTGAGAGAATGGATGATTCCTCCAAACGAGATCATGTGGAGAAGGAGGTAGCATTCCTAGCAAAAAACTTCTGAAAATTTTTGAAGATGAAGTATAGTAGGGAACTGTTCAGTGGAGGGAAGTTTTCATCCTCCAAAGGTGATAGGAAGGAGTTTAAGAAGAAAGATGGGAAAGATACTCAATCGCCTCAAGGTGAATGCAATGGCCATGGACATCTCAAGAAGGAGTGTCCCAACTATCTAAGAGGGAAGGGCAAGGTGTATGCGACAACATTTAGTGATTCAGATTCTTCCAATTCAGATTTGGAAGAGAGCTGTGATGGAGAATGGAATTACTCTGCTTTTATGACTATTGCTCATGTTGAGTCCTCGGAGGACTTGAGTTTGCTAGTGGAAGAGCTTGGTGAACATAGTGAAGTGGAGTCAATGGGAGTAGTAGAAGATTCTGATGCTGAAGAAGATGAAAGTGCAATGGAACTTCAAGAAAACTACAATTCCCTCCTTGAGAAGTCAGGAGAATATACCAGGGTGGCCAAGGCAACCGTTAAAAAGATGAAGAAGGCAGAGGAAGACTATAGAAGTCTCTTAGTGCGATATAAGGAGGCCAAATGTGAAATAGAGATGCTAAATGGAGAGCTGACCGAAACCTACTCAAAGATAAAATTCTTTGAACTTGAGGTGGTTCAAGCCAATGCTAAAGTAGAGCGAGTCTCCTCCAAGAAGCTTGATGAAGTCCTCTCTCATCAAAAACCTTTTTTCGACAAAACCGGATTGGGATATACTGGAGAGAGTAGTTCGGCTGTCAATATATCCAAGGAAGTTAAGTTTGTGAAAACCAAAGAACCGAAAGAAGTTGTCACTACTGTTGAGAAAGTAAAGGTGGAGAAAAATAGAAATGTGGCTGATCAACAAGTGTTGAATAAGCCTCGTAACCAATCAGTGGTTAGGTCTGAAGCCAAAGGAAAATCACTTCCAAAATCACAAAGAGGTCCGAGAATTCAACATTTCTGTTATCATTGTGGACTTCAAGGACGCACCAGACCAAATTGTCATAAGCTGAGGGTATTGAAGAATGCAAGTGATCAGAGATCAAGAGGACCAAGAAATGACAAATGGAATTGGGCTGTTGAGCAATCAAGAGATCAAGATGGTGATTCCGGTGTAATGGATGTGATTAAAATGATTGATGCATTCACCACCTGTTTGGCAAGCTTCTCCAGAAGGTTTGAAGACCACAACACTCGTACCCAATCCTATAGGGTACTCATGCATAAACATTACAACATGTCCATGCATTAATTCTTCCGATGTTTATGGGCATATGTTCATGCATCACGACATGCATAAGTCACTTTGTGTCAATTGCTTTTGGTTTATAGCATGTTTCTTTTACTTGTTTTTGTTTGCACCTATTTTTGTTGATTTTACTTTATTTGGTTTGTTTTTGAGTGTGTTCAAAAAAAAAAAAAAAAAATACAAAAACCCATAAAAATTGAAAAATATTCAAAAAGTTTGATCGCTTGTGTTGTGTATATCACATGTGAGTTTGGCCTAGTACCTTCGTACTAATGATGTAGTGCATTTATGAGCTTAACTTGTTATGTATGCACATATATCTGTGTGAGAGAAATTTTGAAAATTATATGTGATTGTTGTAAATAGATCTTCAAACTTGTCATGAATGATTGGTCAATAATTTTGATGGTGTTGATGCTTGCATAGACTTGTGCCTATATATCTTCCCACTTTTACTTTTATGTTTTTGCAATAGAGCTCACCAAATGTAAATCTTCAAATGAAAAGAGATAATGAGATGTAAAAGCTCGTCACACATACTTGTATTTAACTAGGAAAAAGGGAAAATGACTTGTTTTGAAGTGTATGGTGCTCAAAAAGCCAGAGGCTAATTCTCAACGTTGAAATATCAAAAATTTCAAGCACCGATCTCAAAAAGAGATGTATCATCCAAAAAGAATCAAATGTTATGATTTATGCATAAGCCAAATGAAAAGCTTCTTTGATTTATAATCCATCTCTTGTGGAAGGTCATATATGTTTATTTCTATAATTGAGATAGTCCACTTGATTAAATACTAGTTGTGTATGACTTGATTGAATTGATCATTGAAGTTTCGCTCTGGTCTAAGGACCATTCCACATTTGATACTCACACACAACACACAAGACTTTGTTCAAATAATGCTTATCTCATTTGTGTGATTGTACATGTTCAAATGTGATATGTATGCTTAAGTACTTGCTGATCAAACCCAAAAAGATTTTTGAGTGTTTTATATATTTTTGAAAGTGTTTTTATACTTTCGTGTTTTTAGTTTTTGTTCAAAATGCATTTTTGTGTTTTTTTATTCAAAAACTAGTTCAGAGGCTATTTCGCAAGAAGCTCATGACTTAGAGCTTCCCGCAAAATGTGCATAAGGGAAATTAAAAAGTCGCATTTTCTTATAGAGAGTCTCGTTACTGCCTCGTGAGTATTTCTCTTCTAAACCCTTCTCGCGAAATGTTTTTAGGCAAAAAAGGGAAAATTTTCCAATCCATACAGGGACTATCGCGACTGTCTCGCGACTTATTCGCGACTAAAAGTTTCTCGCGAAATTTTTTGAGCTTCAGTGGCCATTCTCGCGACTATCTCGCGATTGTCACGCTACTGGCTAACCCACGAAAAATACGTGTTTTCAGTTTTTATGTAGTGTATGTGACATGTTTTCAAATACTTTTAACTTCCCTCGCACTGCCTCTCTCAAACACCTTTCAACCCAAATCTTATTTTCACTAAAACCCAATCATTTTCAAGCAAAAATCTTCACAAAATCACTTCAAGGTATGTTTTCCTAAACATTGTTTTCATTTTTGTCTTAAAATTTACAGATTTTAGCTTAGGGTTTTAAAAAATTGGAGATTTTCGAAAACTGGGTTGGAGTTCTTAATTCTATGAAATTTTTTTCAAAATTTTGATTGGGCTGAGTCCCATTTGTTGTGTTTGTGTCTGTGTTGGCCTCATGTGGCATTCTAAGCTTGTATTGAGGCAGTTTTCACCATGTAATACATTGTTCATAGTTGTAGTGCATTGCTGAATGTTAGGTGTTTGACAAAATGTCATAGTGACACTCTTGTGTTGAATTGGACTCAACTAAGTTCCAATGCTTAAGTTTACTCCTGATTGAACATGTGTAACATGTTTTGGTCAAAGGGTATGTGTTTTTACACATTTTCTCAATTCATGCCTTAATGCCATGCCATGCACACACTAGGGATCCTTTAGGCACACCCAATGCATCACCTGCTACACTCTCTTGCATCAGCACATGCACAGCATAGACACACACATGCATAGTCACTTTATTCATGCATTGTGTTTTTTTGTTTACATGTTTTAACGTCTATAACATGCTGTTATAAGTTCATTTTCTTTGTTTTGAGTTGGTTATGCTCTGTTTTAGGTTGTTTTACCTATGTTTTGGACTAACTTGAATCTAATCAAGTTTTGTATTCTGTTTGTGTTTATGCACATATCTTTTTTGTTCTTTGTTTTTTTGTGGAAATGTGCAGATGTCTTCATCTAAAAGCTCAGCTATGAAAGGAGGCAGCAGCAAAGGAAAGAGCCGGTGATTGATGTTGATGATCCTTCATCGAGGTCAAAGAGGACTTGTTTTTTAACAGGAGTGTATGACCCTGACTTGTTCAGATCTTCTGCTGTATTTCAGACCTATACGAACTACTTTCGAGATGCTCCATTGCTAGTTGAAAGAGTTGTTGATCAGCTATCTCTCCTAAACACTAATATTCCCATATGGTTTGCCACCAAGGATTGGAATTTTCTTCTCTCAAATCTTGCGGATGTATATGAAAACTTGGTGAAAGAATTTTATGCCAATGCCATTGTTGAAGGAGAGGAAATCAAGTGCTGGGTGAGAGGAAAGCGGTTCTCAGTTACACTCGTCTACTTGGCTGATATTCTACACATCAACAGGCCAATATTACATATCCCACCAGTATATGATGAACTGAATCCGGATGAGGAGGTTCTTTGGGAAGCTTTAGGAGCTAATTTGGAATTCTCCTCCAATGGGAAGTCAATAAGTGTGGCATCTCTTTCTCCCGAATTAAGACTGCTTACAATGATCATGTTTAGCAACCTCTATCCTCTGTCTAGCACCGGTTACATGAATCTCAATTGAGCATTATTTTTGCGTGATTTGATCATTGACGTGGAGATTGATGTGTGTTCTCATATTTTCCACATTTTGGCAAAAACGGTTGAACGGACTGCTTCAAGGAATTGTATTCCTTTCTGTCGCCTAATCTCAAGGATTTTGAAGCTCAAAGGCATGCATCCCTCAGAAAATGAGCATCCATATTCAAGGCTAAGTCCAATTAATATCCGCATTCTCCATGCAAGCATGAGCCACACCAAGAAGAATACCAATCAAGAAGGTCATGCTACTCAGGGAAGCTCAAGCTTTACCTCCCATGCCTGTGATGAACATTTAGACAACATCATGGCTGCACTTCAAGAGATTAATACCAAAATATCCGGACTAGCAACCATCATGCACTCCCAACACATTCGCTTCAACATAAAGTTCATATCTCTCCAAACTCAGATAGACCAAATTCAAAGGAAGCTAGAAGAACATGGAGACTAGCTATTCATTGACAAAAAGGGGGAGATTGCGTCGTTGATAGGGGGAGTGTAGTGATAGGGGGAGGAGAAGCCAGGAGTTGCTACTTGTTTATTTTTTACTGTTTGTTGTTGCTTTTGCTGCTTTTGTTTAAAGCTTTAGTACATAGTTATTAATTTCAGTTTAATGTTCAATATTTGTGATCATCTCAATGCTTTGTAGCATTTTTTTAGTACTTTTAGATGTTGTCCATATATCTTGAGTACCTCACTCTTGTGCCCTAGTAGGATATTGTTTCCTAGATGCAAATACTTCGTGTATTTTGCATTAGTTGAGTGTTGGACATGCAATTGATCCTTGGGATTGTTCTTAATTGCATTGCGTGTTCGGATGAGCATTTACTTGCTAAATGTTCATTGTAGTCATTCTTTAATGACTGTTCTTGTATGATCAAGATATGCTTACATGTTTATAGTATTTACAAACTTGATCACATTTTACTTGTTCATGTACATACTTTGTGTTCAACTTGTCATAAGCTTAATGAAAGTTTTGTTAGTGTGCAAATGTTTCAGGTTACAGATATATACGGACAAATGCTTCACAACTTCTAGATTAGGTATGAGTGAGTTTTGCCACTGTTCCCAAACTCACGTTTAAGTCTAGAGTTTGTTTTAGGGAATAGCCAAAAGGGGAGATTGTAAAGTTGTAATTTACAACTATGTATTTTGTTGGCTTTAATTCTATACCAAATTTGATTGTAATTTTATTCAATCTTTTGTACCCTGTATTTATTGTGGGATTTAATTGTAAGGGTTTTGTGTGATAGAAAGAGAGAGAGAGTATGAAGAATCAAGTAATTAAAGACAGAAGATTTCTCACGGGTAGCTCGCTACTAAGCATCCCGCGAAGTGATGCATGTGCCCTTCGTATGACTGGAATGCAAAGAGTCAGTACAGATGGAGATAGTTGTGTTTTGTGAGTAGCTCGCGGGTAAGGCCTTCTCGTAAGATATTCGCGAAACATTCTGTTTTGCCAGGCTGTACTATTTGATACACACTTTCTGTACCTACACTATATATACTCATATTACCCACAAATGTTGAGTAGTGCTTCTAAGAGAAAATCCTAACCACAAAACTTGAGAGTTAGAGATTGTTATACCCACATTTCTCTACACAATTGCTTGTGCATTTTTCCTTAACTCTTACCTTTCCATTTCCATACTATTGAGAGGTTAATAGCTCAAACACTTACCACACCCTTTCAGAGTGTCAAGTGAGGTTTTAGTGCTACTAAGAAGTATTGGAAGAAGCCAAGGATGACAGATGCAACATGGAGCTTGTTGCGAGATCCGGAGAGCTAGACAAGACATGGTTCCGAGAAGTCTTGTTGGAGTAGGAGCTTGGAGGGCTTAGGTACATCGGGTAAATTAGGGTTGGAAGGTCTCTTACTAACCCATGTATCCCAACTGATTGTCTAGTGAATCGATTATTGCTTGGAGGGCGGCGGAGAGGTTTTTTGTCGAGTTCTTTGATTTCCTCTTCGGTAACACATCGGCGCGTTATCTTGTATTTACATCCCTCTTCCCTACTCTTTTACATTCCCTTTTGCTGCTTTGTTGTTAAGTTTATGGATTAGAGTAACTTGTTTGTTTATCCGCTTGCATCTACACTATTCCGCACTTAGTATTAAGTTAGTGTAAAATCAATCGAGCTGTACCTTTAATTTGGAGTTCTAAACAGCTCTTGTGTTTTCAACACATTTTCGAGCTTTCATATAGAATAGTAAATTTATGGCTATTGGGCATGAACGGTTTTTAGACCCCTTAACCCAATCAGATTAGCCTAGTTAATTAGCCAAGCGATTAACTTAGTCAAATTATGCAAATCTAGGTTATACAATCAAACAATCATAACAAGAATATAAAGCAGCGGAAAAATAAATGACACAATGATATGATGACCCAGGAAACCACACGGTAAAAACCTGAGGAGGATTTAACCTAGCTATCCTCAAGGTAAACCTGAATCCACTATCTTGAAAGAATCGAAGTTTATACAAAAGGACTTACAAGCTCCCCGCTTGACTTCCTAATACTACCCATCAATAGAACTTACTAACACGACCACGTGTAAGCTCCGAATTCACGGACTCCTTCTTTCTTGGATTCTCCACCAGATACAAGCACCCACGCTTGTTTTTCTTTAATCTTCAATGGCAGCAACTGAATTGATCATCAAGGTGTAGATAACATCTCCTCCTTGAAAATCCTAAATTTTGTGTAAATGAAATCTCATCTAGATCTCACAAGAGATTTACACAAAATAGCAATATGAGCAACAAAGACCTTGGAAAGGTTTGGGTACAAAACCCTAGATACAAAAGAGACACACTCTTCTCTATATCTAAAAGCTCTCTAAAACGTGGCTTAGGATTTCCATTATATATTGAGAGAATTAGATATGAAACCCTAATCCTTAATAGGCTTGGGCTGAGTTGAAAATTCTGTAGAAAAACGTTCTGCCCAAGATTCGATCGATCGAGTCTAATTTTCGATCGATAGAGCCAAGCCGAAAGTCACTAATAGCAGCCACTCGATTCCAGCTTTACATAAAACGCCTACACTTTGTAAGTTTAAACAAGACTAACAACCTGTTTTGATCATGGTTTGCCAACAATACACATTAGACTTCTAAATACATAAAATCCTAAGTTTTTAGAACCTAACAAACTCCCACTTTGGCAATCCGTGACAAAACACAAATTAAAAATTCAAAGTTTACAAATGAAAGCCCTTTACCAAAATAATGCTCATAAACACAAATTCAATTCTAACTACTATCCATCAGTTGCAAGTGTAGACAGCAGTTCAATTGAATCAACTCGTATATTCTTGAAACACTAAACAAAACGCATAAACGCATGTGTGACTGAAAAACAGTAAATCAACAAATAAATTCTTGACTTCACAAAAAACAAAACAAAGACATATATCATGAATAACTCATAGATATGAATTAATGAGCAGTGAATAAGAAACAGAAATAAAAATATAAGTAAACTAACTCTCCCCTTAAGTTAGATACAACAAAAAGTTTTTATTTATATTCTTCTCTTTCAAAAATGATTTCAACTCCCCCTAAACAAGACAAACAAGATTCCCATAAATCAATAATTTCTCCCCATTTTTGTCACGTATTGACAAAGATAACTCATACAAAGAGTAAACAGTCACCATACGCAATAAAGGATAAGAGAAAATAAAGAATCAAGGGGACACAAATCACTTCAACTCTATAGAAAATAGAGACAACCCCCCCTATGAACAACAAAGGTTAAAAACAAGCTTCTCCCCCTATAAAAATAGGAAAAACAAAACAAGTTTTGGGAAAAACAATTTTGGGGAAAAATAGGAGGGGGGAAATAAAAACACATAAACCAAAGTTAAAAACTAAGGTGAGGATACACATGAAAAAAATATTCTCTCTTTCAACAAATGCAAACTTGACACTATGTGACCCATAAACAGTTGCATGAATAGAGAAAAATATTTGCACATTGATTATCCATCATGTCTCTTAAGAAAAATATTTTCTGCAGTTCACACATAAGAAATAGCATATACTAGAACGTACAAAACTCAAAAATTAATTAGTCAATTTTTAAATCAAGTTGAGTACCCAATTTAGCAAAGTGTATGCATGCTATGTGTGAAAACAATAAGAGATATGACTGCAAAACTGTAAGATGGATACAAAAATCAATGTAATGCATGTGAATCCTAAACACAAATGATGCATAAAAAAATTTGGTCAAAAACATATAAATTGAAAATTTTCAGTTGCGATCGATCGAGAATCGATCGAACATCAATCGAGTCAAACAGACTCAAACCAAAAATTTTAATCGCAATTTAGAATTTATCAAAAAATAGGTTCGATCGATCGAAAGTCTAGGAAAAATCAGATTTTTGAAAAACAGAGCATTTTAATGCAGAAACTCCTCAAAGCACATTGTTTTTTAAAAAAATGGATGAGTATGAGACGAAAAGCTTTTCAAAAACACTTGAATTCAACCCAGATTTTCCAAAATCGAGATTTTCAATCAATTTGTCCTCAAAGTGCAAACATTAAACACATTTTGCATTAAAATCAAGAAACTTTTAATCTTGGATGGCCACAACAAGATCACACGCAATAAATGTACCAAGTTTAGCAAAGAGTAACTTGTGTAGTGTGTGCAATTAGCAAAAGTTTGAGATACATATGAGGTGATATGTGAATAGCAATCAATCACAAAGTCTACAAAATCCATCACATAGAATCCAAAAGAGATTATCACCTAAAGAGTTACATCATATAACTCTCACATCTTCTAGAATATAAGCTTGCAATCATGTAATTTTCTTGAATTTTGTCTCATAATATACACACCAATTTTAATTATGTGATTTGGCATCAAGTCTAATGGTACACACCAATTTTAAGCATTAAGCAATTAAACCGAGGCTACATCTTATGTTCGTTTTGTGCATGTGCTACACTTTCTCGAGTACAAAATTTTATGATATGCATTAAGGTGTTTATGATTGGCTAGTGAACAGTGGTGAGATGGTTATTTATGCCATTTTCAAAAGGTTCAAGTCCGACAGTCAAAGACATGTGACTTCAAGATCAAGACAAAATGATCACAAACCATAAACATATTTCCCACACAACATGCACTACAAAGCTTCAGCTAGTAAAGTGCAATAAATAAGCTCATCAAAGCTAAACAAGGTACATAAACTTGTTATGTAAATATAAGGTTGCCAACCTTGATTTAAAATCTATGATATGTAATACAAAACACAAAAATCTTTTTGGTTTAAAAAAAATTTATGACCAAAAACAAAAAGAACACACTGTGCTAAATGATAAAATAAATGCAAATGCAATGCATGACAGTGCTTAAATAAGTTATAAAGGGTACACAAACAAGAAATATCAATTTCTTAATTAATCCTTGAGAACATGTACAAATTAGTACATACTCACACAAAATCAAAAATAGCTTAGCACAAACTATTCAAGTTTCTCCACAATGTCAAGCATGTTATAAATCAAGAGATAGATATCATAATTCATGTAATCCTCAAAACAAACAAAACAAGACACAAAATGAAATATTTTTGTTTTTTTTTTTGAAAATTTTCATTGTTTTTGGATTTAAAAAAAAAAGCTAAAAAAAAAAAAAAACAACTAAAAACAAAAACAAAACATGTCCACAATTAATTGAAAGAATTAAATCAAGGTCAAGTTAGCAACACTCACCTTGGAGAATCTTTTCTCAGCCATATAGCACGATTCTTCGGCTTTGTAGGTGAAAATCCATGTGAAGCAGAGTGTATTTGAGGGACTACACCAGTATTCTGAGAAAGACTAAAATCCTGCAAATTCCTTTCACAAGCCAACAAGTTCAAATTTTTCAAAAGAATATGAAACATTTTATATGGACTTATGGCAGAAGAAATATCATCACATATTCTAGATTGAAACACAGAATACTTAAATTTCAATTTATGACAATTAGGACGAATGTGACCACAGACACCACAAAAATGGCAAACAGGAACAAATTTAGGAATATCAGTATTCCTAGTGACAAATCTAGTCTCAGATTTTGGTTTTTGCCTCAACAAAGAATAATTTGGTCTAATATGACCAACAACACCACAAAGGTGACAGGTAGGCACAAAAACAGATTTATTATGCTCTCTAATAGTAGGTTTAGACTTAGGTTTAGAAACTTCAGCATCAACATCAGAACTTTTACCTTTGTCTAAGCTAGCAAAATAAGCCTTCTCTTTATGATTCATCTTAAAAGGAGGAATATAAATTTTGTCTTTAGGCTTAAGAGAAACAGAAACACTTCTGTTATCAACAGCAGGCTTAAACTAGTCAAATTTTCAATTTTAGTTTTAGATTTAACTAACTCTTATTCCAAACTTTTCATCTTCTCATCTTGAGAGGAAATTTGATTTCTCAAAAATTCATTCTTTTTATTAGATTCATCTAATCTTACAATCAAATCCCCTTTTTCAAGATTAGCCAATTTTAACTCTTGCTTGAATTTCTTAGAAATTTTTAAAGATTTAGATAATTCCTTACGAATAGTTTCAAAAGCATCAAAAAAATCAACAGAAGCATGAGCAGAAACATTATTAGAAAGACACTTCAAATTATCCATGACAATAGGGGTCAAGGATCAGCTCTTAGATCAAAAGATCTAAAACAGAAGAGCTACCCACTCTGATACCACTTGAAAGAAATTTAGACCCCTTAAAACACAATTAGATTAGCCTAGTTAATTAGCCAAGTGATTAACTTAGTCAAATTATGCAAATCTAGGTTACACAATCAAACAATCATATCAAGAATATAAAGCAGCGAAAAAATAAATGACATAATGATATGATGACCCAGGAAACCACACAGTAAAAATCTGTGGAGGATTTAACCTATCTATCCTCACGGTAAATCTAAATCCACTATCTTGAAAGAATCGAAGTTCATACAAAAGGACTTACAAGCTCCCCGCTTGACTTCCTAATGCTACTCACCAATAGAACTTATTGACACGACCACGTGCAAGCTCCGAATCCACGAACTCCTTCTTTCTTGGATTCTCCACTAGATACAGGCACCCACGTTTGTTTTTCTTTAAGCTTCAATGGCAGCAACTGAATTGATAATCAAGGTGTAGATAACATATCCTCCTTGAAAATCCTAAGTTTTGTGTAAAGGAAAGCTCCTCTAGATCTCACAAGAGATTTACACAAAATAGCAATATGAGCAACAAAGACCTTGGAGAGGTTTGGGTACAAAACCCTAGATACAAAAGAGACACACTCTTCTCTATCTCTAAAAGCTCTCTAAAACGTGGCTTAGGATTTTCTTTATATATTGAGAGAATTAGATATGAAACCCTAATCCTTAATGAGCTTGGGCTGAGTTGAAAATTCTGTAGAAAAACGTTCTGCCTGAGATTCGATCGATCGAGTCTAATTTTCGATCGATAAAGCCAGGCCGAAAGTCACTAATAGCAGCCACTCGATTCCAGTTTTACATAAAACGCCCACACTTTGAGTAAGTTTAAACAAGACTAACAACCTGTTTTGGTCATGGTTTGCCAACAATACACATTAGAGTTCTAAATACATAAAATCCTAAGTTTTTAGAACCTAACAAACTCCCACTTTGGCAATCCGTGACAAAACACAAATTTAAAATTCAAAGTTTACAAATGAAAGCCCTTTACCAAAATAATTCTCATAAACACAAATTCAATCCTAACTACTATCCATCAGTTGCAAGTGTAGACAGCAGTTCAATTGAATCAACTGGTATATTCTTGAAACACTAAACAAAACGCATAAACGCATGTGTGACTGAAAAACAGTAAATCAACAAATAAATTCTTGACTTCACAAAACACAAAACAAAGACATATATCATGAATAACTCATAGATATAAATCAATGAGCAGTGAACAAGAAACAGAAATAAAAACATAAGTAAACTAACTCTCCCCCTAAGTTAGATGCAACAAAAAGTTTTTGTTTATATTCTTCTCTTTCAAAAATGATTTCAACTCCCCCTAAACAAGACAAACAAGATTCCCATAAATCAATAATTTCTCCCCATTTTTGTCACGTATTGACAAAGATAACTCATACAGAGAGTAAACAGTCACCATACGCAATAAAGTATAAGAGAAAATAGAGAATCAAGGGGACACAAACCACTTCAACTCTATAGAAAATAGAGACAACCCCCCTATGAACAACAAAGGTTAAAAACAAGCTTCTCCCCCTATAAAAATAGGAAAAATAAAACAAGTTTTGGGAAAAACAGTTTTGGGGAAAAATAGGAGGGGGGAAATAAAAACACATAAACCAAAGTTAAAAACTAAGGTGAGGATACACATGAAAAAAATATTCCCTCTTTCAATAAATGTAAACTTGACACTATGTGACCCATAAACAGTTGCATGAATAGAGAAAAATATTTGCACATTGATTATCCATCATGTCTCTTAAGAAAAATATTTTCTGCAGTTCACACATAAGAAATAGCATATACTAGAACGTACAAAACTCAAAAATTAATTAGTCAATTTTTAAATCAAGTTGAGTACCCAATTTAGCAAAGTGTATGCATGCTATGTGTGAAAACAATAAGAGATATGACTGCCAAACTGCAAGATGGATACAAAAATCAATGTAATGCATGTGAATCCTAAACACAAATGATGCATAAAAAAAATTTGGTCAAAAACATATAAATTGAAAATTTTTAGTTGCGATCGATCGAGAATTGATCGAACATCAATCGAGTCAAATAGACTCAAACCAAAAATTTTAATCGCAATTTAGAATTTATCAAAAAATAGGTTCGATCGATCAAAAGTCTAGGAAAAATCAGATTTTTGAAAAACAGATCATTTTAATGCAGAAACTCCTCAAAGCACATTGTTTTTGAAAAAAATGCATGAGTATGAGACGAAAAGCTTTTCAAAAACACTTGAATTCAACCCACATTTTCCAAAATCAAGATTTTCAATCAATTTGTCCTCAAAGTGCAAACATTAAACACATTTTGCATTAAAATCAAGGAACTTTTAATCTTGGATGGCCACAACAAGATCACCCGCAATAAATGTACCAAGTTTAGCAAAGAGTAACTTGTGTAGTGTGTGCAATTAGCAAAAGTTTGAGATACATGTCAGGTGATATGTGAATAGCAATCAATCACAAAGTCTACAAAATCCATCACATAGAATTCAAAAAAGATTATCACCTAAAGAGTTACATCATATAACTCTCACATCTCCTAGAACATAAGCTTGCAATCATGTAATTTTCTTGAATTTCGGCTCATAATATACACACCAATTTTAATTATGTGATTTGGCATCAAGTCTAATAGTACACACCAATTTCAAGTATTAAGCAATTAAACCGAGGCTACACCTTATGTTCTTTTTGTGTATATGCTACACTTTCTCGAGTACAAAATCTTATGATATGCATTAAGGTGTTTATGATTGGCTAGTGAACAGTGGTGAGATGGTTATTTATGCATTTTTCAAAAGGTTCAAGTCCGACAGTCAAAGACATGTGACTTCAAGATCAAGACAAAATGATCAAAAACCATAAACATATTTCTCACACAACATGCACTATAAAGTTTCAGCTAGTAAAGTGCAATAAATAAGCTCATCAAAACTAAATAAGGTACATAAACTTGTTATGTAAATATAAGGTGGCCAACCTTGATTTAAAATCTATGATATGTAATACAAAATACAAAAATCTTTTTGGTTTAAAAAAAATTTATGACCAAAAACAAAAAGCACACAGTGTGCTAAATGATAAAATAAATGCAAATGCAATGCATGACAGTGCTTAACTAAGTTGTAAAGGGTACACAAACAAGAAATATCAATTTCTTAATTAACCCTTGAGAACATGTACAAATTAGTACATACTCATACAAAATCAAAAATAGCTTAGCACAAACTATTCAAGTTTCTCCACAATGTCAAGCATGTTATAAATCAAGAGATAGATATCATAATTCATGTAATCCTCAAAACAAACAAAACAAGACACAAAATAAAATATTTTTGTTTTTTTTTTTTTTGTTGAAAATTTCCATTGTTTTTGGATTTAAAAAAAAACTAAAAAAAAAAAAAAAAAACCAAAAACAAAAACAAAACATATCCACAATTAATTGAAAGAATTAAATCAATGACAAGTTAGCAACACTCACCTTGGAGAATATTTTCTAAGCCATATAGCACGATTCTTCGGCTTTGTTGGTGAAAATCCATGTGAAGCAGAGTGTATTTGAGGGACTACACCAATGTTCTGAGAAAGACTAAAATCCTGCAAATTCCTTTCACAAGCCAACAAGTTCAAATTTTTCAAAAGAATATGAAACAATTTATATGGACTTATGGCAGGAGAAATATCATAACATATTCTAGATTGAAACACAGAATACTTAAATTTCAATTTATGACAATTAGGACGAATGTGACCACAGACACCACAAAAATGGCAAACAGGAACAAATTTAGGAACATCAGTATTCCTAGTGACAAATCTAGTCTCAGATTTTGGTTTTTGCCTCAACAAAGAATAATTTGGTCTAATATGACCAACAACACCACAAAGGTGACAGGTAGGCACAAAAACAGATTTATTATGCTCTCTAACAGTAGGTTTAGACTTAGGTTTAGAAACTTCAGCGTCAACATCAGAACTTTTACCTTTGTCTAAGCTAGCAAAATAAGTCTTCTCTTTATGATTCATCTTAAAAGGAGGGATATAAATTTTGTCTTTAGGCTTAAGAGAAACAGAAACACTTCTGTTATCAATAGTAGGCTTAAAGTTGTCAAATTTTCAATTTTAGCTTTAGATTCAACTAACTCTTATTCCAAACTTTTCATCTTCTCATCTTGAGAGGAAATTTGATTTCTCAAAAATTCATTCTTTTTATTAGATTCATCTAATCTCAAAATCAAATCCTCTTTTTCAAGATTAGCCAATTTTAACTCTTGCTTGAATTTCTTAGAAATTTTCAAAGATTTAGATAATTCCTTACGAAGAGTTTCAAAAGCATAAAAAAAAATCAACAGAAGCATGAGCAGAAACATTATCAGAAAGACACTTCAAATTATCCATGACAATAGGGGTCAAGGATCAGCTCTTAGATCAAAAGATCTAAAACAGAAGAGTTACCCGCTCTGATACCACTTGAAAGAAATTTAGACCCCTTAAAACACAATTAGATTAGCCTAATTAATTAGCCAAGTGATTAACTTAGTCAAATTATGCAAATCTAGGTTACATAATCAAACAATCATATCAGGAATATAAAGCAGCGGAAAAATAAATGACATAATAATATGATGACCCAGGAAACCACACAGTAAAAATCCGGGGAGGATTTAACCTATCTATCCTCACGGTAAATCTGAATCCACTATCTTGAAAGAATCGAAGTTCATACAAAAGGACTTACAAGCTCCCCGCTTGACTTTCTAATGCTACCCACCAATAGAACTTATTGACACGACCACGTGCAAGCTCAGAAATCCACGGACTCCTTCTTTCTTGGATTCTCCACTAGATACAAGCACCCACGTTTGTTTTTCTTTAAGCTTCAATGGCAGCAACTGAATTGATCATCAAGGTGTAGATAACATCTCCTCCTTGAAAATCCTAAGTTTTGTGTAAAGGAAAACTCCTCTAGATCTCACAAAAGATTTACACAAAATAACAATATGAGCAACAAAGACCTTGGATAGGTTTGGGTACAAAACCCTAGATACAAAAAAGACACACTCTTCTCTTTCTCTAAAAGCTCTCTAAAACGTGACTTAGGGTTTCCTTTATATATTGGGAGAATTAGATTTGAAACCCTAATCCTTAATGGGCTTGGGCTGAGTTGGAAATTCTGCAGAAAAACGTTCTACCCGAGATTCGATCAATCGAGTCTAATTTTCGATCGATCGAGCCAGGCCGAAAGCACTAATACTTCTGCAGCCACTCAATTCCAACTTTACATAAAATGCCCATACTTTGAGCAAGTCTAAACAAGACTAACAACTTGTTTTGATCATGGTTTGCCAACAATACACATTAGAGTTCTAAATACATAAAATCCTAAGTCTTTAGAACCTAACAGGGCATTTTAGGTGATCATAATTGTTGGTGAACTTATTACCTCAAAAGCTTAAATTGTTAGCAGGTGAAATGAACAATGTATGTCAATGACACGACAGACTAAATAGAAAATGTATATGTTGCACACCTTTCTTTAACATCCACTCTCACATGCAGTCCTACCCAACTAACTTTGAATCTAAGACCTTAAAGACAACCTGACTCTAACACAATGTCGGTGACCAGTAGTCCCTAAAGCTGAAGAAGTTATAAAGTAAGACAACAATGTATATTAATTATTAGGCACAACTTTGACTAACAAAAACATAGTTAAAGGAAACTACCTGATGTCTCACTTGAAGATTTTTTAAAGAACTCCAAAAGTAGGCTACAAATATTTAAGTAAAAAGAGAAGGAAGCAGGTCAACAGTTATAACAAGTACCAAATTTAGATGTTCTTTTAGACCATAAATTATTAAGGGCATAATTAGTCACTTTGCACCATCTAGGAAAGGGTGTAGGCTAGATAAGACTTATACCACATGAAAGTTCAATATGTGTATAAAACACACTTGAACGTTTAGACCCCAAATCATAAATTATCAATTCAAACTTATAATCAAACAATTAATGTGCGGAACATGAACATAAGCCAATCATAGAATTGATAACTAATTTAAGCCAAATATAAACACATCCACAGCAGTAAATATAAGGCAAAGATAAAGGGAAGGAAGATGCAAACATACGGACAACACACGATGTGTTATCGAAGAGGAAATTGAAATTTTCGGCGTAAAACCTCTCCGCCGTCCTCCAAGCGGTCAAATAATCCACTAAAGGATGGGATACATGAACAGTAGAAGACCTTCCAATCCTAATCTACTCAAGTACCTAAGCCCTCCAAGTTTCTTGCTCCAACGAGGTTACGCCGAACCTATTTTTTCTTTAGCTTCCCGGATTCCGCTACTAGACCATAGCATCAATCAATGTATATTGGTTCCTTTCAAACTGCTTCCCTTAGCACCAAATGAACCTTCTTACATACGTATGTGTGGTGAGAAAAGGATTTGGTCAATAACCTCTCAAGGGTATGACAATCGAGAGGAACAGAGTAGAGGAATTTGTAGAGTCTCTAAGGTAAAGATTGTAGATGAATCAATCTTGTTTTTCTCACAAAATTCTCTCTAGAAGCTCTCTCAATTTAGTGGGTATAAGGGTCTATATATAGTGGTATGTGTTTGGAGTACGAAGAGACAGTTTTTGCCAAACAGGGTTGGTTGGCGGCTTGACCTCGCGGCTTATCCAAGTCGCGAGTTCAAGTCGCGAAGTAACGGCCTGGCTAGCCTGGGACTTTTGTCTTGTAGTGCAACAGCTGGCACGACCCTTTAGCTCCTCTGTGTGCTTCTCACGTGCCTACATTTGGCGGCTTGCCAGTCGCGAGTCAACCTCGAGTCCTAGCAGCGAAACGCTGCTTCTTTGCACAAACTTGAGCTTTTCTTCATACTCTCTTCACACACTACCCTTACGTGAATCCCACCTAAAAACAGGGTTACTAAGTGCTAAATTAAAAGTAAATTGGTACGGAATAAAGCCAACAAAATGGTTGATAAATTTCAACCTTACCATCTCCCCATTTGGCTATTCCATGACAAAACACTAAAACAAAGTGTAGACTTAACGCATGAGTTGGGAACAGTTGGAAAACTCACTCACACCTAACTCTAGAATCTTTGAAGCTTTAAAACCATAAGAACAAGAACTCTTGAAACACAATAACACAATAAGTTCATTATATGCAGAAAACTTGTAAAGCATATGGAACAAGCAGAATGCGATCAAGCATAATGGAGTAAAGCAATAAACCATGGCAAGACCAAAACATGCAATCACTATAACCAAGTGATCACAATGCTCATTCACACTTTAAATGAACATTCAGACATTCAAGTTGACAAACACAAGGCAAATCACTTGAATGGCCAACACCCAACCAATGCACAGTACATGAAAAATGTGCATCTAGGAAAAATCCTACAAGGGCACAAGAGTGACAGTACTCAGAAGAAAATGCATGACATTTAGTTAGAAGTACTGATTTAACAAAGCACAAAGACTGCATAAAGCATGGTACAAACCACAAAGGCCTACAAGTGCATAGACACAAACCCTTAAAGCTTACAAAAGCAACATGGGCACAAACATGATAAACCTTAAAAACCTACAGAGGTAACAGGTACAAACCAAAAACATAAAGTAATATATGCTGAATAACATCATATTATATATGCTGAAAGAAACAACTAACACCACAGTGTTTTTAAATAAGTAATAACAGCAGAAAACCAAAGATTATCAAAGCTATACACAAAAACATCAAGTGATAAAGAAATATCCCCCTCAAAACAAGCACTCCCCCTCAAGAACTGCCCCCAGAAATTCTCCCCCTTTTTGACCGGAATGGCCAAAGGGTCACTGCTCTTGGTTGGTGGAGATGCTGCCAATCTTCGCTGAAAGTACATCAATCTGATCCTGCATTACTATCATCCTTTCAATATGCTAAATTTGAACCTCTCTGAGTCCATCAAGTCTTTCCATGATGATCTAAAATGCATCGGGAGGTACAGCTGATGAAGTTGAGGCTCTACTCCTCTTTCTTCTGCTCCTTGGTGTGACTGATTGTTCTGCAGCTTCTGCTTCAGTCTCCATTGGATCCCCTTCTTCTTGAACATCCTCTACTTCTTCACCTGGAAGACGACTTTGTATCCTTGTGAGAGTAAAATTGTTTATGGTTGATAGAGGAGGCAAAGGACTGATATCTTGAGGGATTGCAACACTTTTTTCTCTGAAAATCCTCATGAGAAGACTAGGAAATATCAGCTTGGGTCTTGAGGTGGATCTAGTCTCATCCACTATAGTGTTAAAGATGTGAGAACTGATGTCAATGAAGATTTTCTCCTTAAGTTCCATGAGAAAGATGGCTTTGGCATTTGTCAGTGTAGTCATCTTTCTTATAGGGTACAAATTGTACATCATTATGGTGGTCAGACACCTCATATCTTTAGGAAAATCAGAAGTGTTGAGACATTTGTTTTCTTTAACCCCACCAATTCTTTTCTGGACAGTGTCCAGAGAGAGCATTCTGTCCTTGTAGTTAGTGAATTCATAATCCTCCAAACCCTCAAGCCCTAGAACCTTATCAATGTCATGAGCATCTAAGGTAAATGCCTTTCTTCTCACCCAACAACTTAACTCATCCTTCCTTATCACAGCGTTTGCATAGAATTCTCTGATTAGAGGGTCACACACAGGTGGAAAGTCACTTAGCAGTTTTTCCCAACCTCTAGCCTCAAAACACTCTGGAATGAAGGTGTCCTTCAACTCCCTGAAATCAACAAATCTTTCCTGAATGATGGTTCCTTTTGAAAAAGAATCATTATATCTCTCAAAGTGTTGAATAGACCTAAATAGGTTAGGGTCCATTTTCATTCTTTTGTTAGATTTCTTAGCAATTGTCTTCTTCTTTGTAGGAGATGCAACCATCTGTAAACAAGCAGAAAAGGCTATAACAAGACAAAGCACAATGTGGAAATGCACACACATTAGTAACAAGTTAGTTACAAAGAGGGTAGCAGAGTGACCAGACAGAACACAGAATAAGCACAGTTGATAACAACAGATTGATAGAATAAGTCACACATGTTTAAACAGTATGTATGCAGACACAATAAGACATGACCTAATGAGAAAGATGTGACGAGTATGAAATGAGCATGAAAACACTAATGCATCAGCACACACTATATATGGTGAATGAAAATCAGTACAATACAAGCCACACATATCACAAACTCATGGAAGCTGATATACCCAATGACCACATTCAGAGAGAAACACTGAAAACCTAAACCCATATGACCAAAAGAAAATCTATCAAATATCAATGTTCAGACCAAATATTAGCAACCTGATGAACACACAAAACTCTAAAACACCTCTGCAACAAGAAAAAATACCCTCACACAATCAATCTCAACATTTTAGGCAAACCCATGTTTGAACATATTATATCGCAGAACACAAATGCAACATTCAAATCAATAACCTAAAGAGCAAAATAGTAAGAATGAAGTAAGGGAAAGAAAACCCATACATTTTTCTTGGTGTTTGATGAAGACATGATGCAAAAATGAGAGCTTTTTTCAAAGAAGCACGGTGTTTGTGAAAGAGTGATTTGGGGAAGACAATGAGCAGTCACAAATTTTTGAGGGAAAAACTGAAATACCATTTAAAAACTGTTTTTAAAACGCAAAACACGCATTTTTCGCGACTGGGTTAAGTTGCCAGTAAGTCGCCAGGGTAAGCCACGAAACACTGTGAAGATAAGAAACTTGAAAAATTTTCTCTAAGTGTTTTTCACGACTTGAAGGTCTACCCGCTAGATAGTCGCGAGATGAGCTGCGAAAATCTCTGAGTACCCCTCGCAACTGGATTTTCCACCCACGAACAAGTCGCCACACTGAGCCGCAAAAAACATAAAACTCAAATTTTGAAAAAAATTTCTAAGTCTTTTTCGCGATTAGAGCATTGACTTGCCAGTGAGCCGCGAAAATCTCGGAGTGAGCTTTGCGATTGGAGCCTACGACTAGACGTACTCGCGACTAAGTCGCCAAAACAGGGCAACACTGTTTTTGAAATTTTTGACAATTTTGTAAAAACAAAGTACTTTCCAAAAACAAATCAAAACACTCAAAAATATTTTTGTGTTTGATCAACAAAGATTGGGCATGTGAAAACACATTTAAATAGGTACAATCACACACATGAATATGGCATTTCTTGAACATAGACTTGTGTATTGTGTGTGGATATCAAAAATGAGATAGTCCTTAGTCCAATGTGAAGCTTAAATGATCAATTCAATTAAGGCATACACAACTAGCACTAGATAATGTGACCTATCTCAATTATAGAAACATGCATATATGACCTCCCACATGCACTTGATAACAATTCTTGGAAGCTTTTCATTTGGCTCCATATTCAACATATCATTTGCACTTATTGAGCAAAGAAAATCTCATTGTGAGATAGATGCCTGAAATTTTTGATATTTCAATTGATGAGTTAGCCATTGGCTTTTTGGGCATCATACATTTTATTTTGGTCGCTTTCCCTTTTTCCTAGTCGAATACTAGTATGTACGACAGGCTTTTGCAGCTCTATATCTCTTTTCATTTGGAGATTTACATTTAGAGAGCTCTTTTAAGCATAAAAATAAAAAATGAGAAGATATATAGGCATGAGTCTATGCATGTCTCAAGATCAACAAAATCATTCACTAATCATTCATAACAAGGTTGAAGAGCTATTTACAACAGTCACATAGATTTCAGAATTTCTTCCACAATGATATGAGTGCATGAGAGACAAGCTAAACTTGTTAAATGCACAAAGCCATTAATACAAAGGTACAAGGCAAAACATGCTTTGAGACAAAACTCAACAAAGCCGATCAAACTTTTTGGATTTTCTATTTTTTTTGTGTTTTTGGATTTTTGACACAAAAGCAGTAAAAGATTGATGAAAAACATAACATAAAAAAAACAATGTAAAAACATCTGAACTAAAGACAAACACACACACAAAAATAACACTTTAAATACTAGCAAGAAGCACACAACCAAGCATATTCACAAACATGGGAAGTATTAATGTATGGACATGTTGTAATGCTTATGCATGAGTACCCTTTGTCACCCACATGTCACGTGCGTTTGGGGTGATATCCTTGACGGATTAGGTACGAGAGTTAGGACTATCAAACCTTCGTGTGAAGCTTTCCAGTCAATTTGTGAAGACACCGATCATCTTCATCACGTCCATCATTCTTGGATCACGGTTTTGACTTCTTGGTTGCTCACCACCCCAAGACCTCATGTCATTTCTTCTTCCTCGTGAACGAGGTGCACTTGCATTGTTTTCTGCTCTCAACTTTTGGCAGTTGGGTCTGGTATGTCCTTGCAATATGCAATAGTGACAAACATAATCCGTTCTAGGACCTTGTTGTGATCTTGGAACTGATCTCCCCCTAGCTCCATATCTGGATTCTGATTGATTACGGGACTTATTTAACACTCGTTGATCAGCCACATTCTTCTTCTTCTCAGCCTTAATTTTCTCAGGACTGGACCTATCCACAGTCGTCTCCTTAGCCTTCACAAACTTCACTTCTTTGGTGACCTTAGCTGACGAGCTACTCCTTCAGTGTATCCCAACCCGGACTTCTCTGAAGAAGGTTTTTGTGATGAAATAACATCTTCTAACTTCTTGGAGGAGACTCTCTCTATCTTGGCATGAGCTTGCACTACCTCTTGCTCAAGAAATTTCACTTTTGTGTAAGCTTCTGATAGCTCGCCATTAAGTGCTTCAATCTCACACTTTGCCTCCTTGTATCATGCCAGAAGACTTTTGTGATCTTCCTCAGCCCTCTTTATCTTCTTAATGGCTGCATTAGCCACCTTAGCATATTCACCAGTCTTCTCAAGAAATCAGTTGTAAGTCTCTTGCAATCCCACTGCTTCTCCAACTTCCTCATCTTCAGACTCCTCAACTATTCCAATAGACTCCAAATCAGAATGTTCCCCAAGCTCCTTCACAAGCGAACCCAAATCATCCGAGGACTCCACATGTGTAATGGTCATGAATACGGAGTAGTTTCTTTTTCCGTCACAACTCTCTTCAAAATTAGAACTCGAAGAGTCTATATCACTTAGCGTTATGGCATACGCTTTGCCTTTCCCTCTCAAGAAATTAGGACACTCCTTCTTGAGATGCCCATGACCATTACATTCACAACACACAATGTCTGAAGGTGATTGAAAATCTTTCCGTCCTTTCCTCGTAAACTCTTTCCTATCACCTCTTGAAGATGAAAATTTCTCTTTGTTGAATGGTTTCCCACTGTTCTTCATCTTCAGAAATTTGCGGAAGTTTTTCGCAAGATATGCTACTTGCTTCTCCACTCCATCTTCTTCGGAAGGATCATCCATTCTTTCGGTGATGGTTTTTAGAGCGAGCGATTTACTCGTCTTATGGGAAGGCAGTCCCAGTTCATATGTTTGGAGAGACCTAGTCAGCTCCTAAATTTTGATCTCATCCAGGTCTTTACTCTCTTCTATGGCTGTGACTTTTGCTCTAAAGCTTTCAGGCAAGGACCTCAAGATTTTTTTCACCACCTTAGTGTCTTCAATCTTCTCACCAAGATTGAGCTTAGCAACGACAATTTCGTTGAGCTTCCCATAGAATGAATCAAACGATTCATCTTTACCCATCTTGAGCTCTTCAAATTTGGTGGTAAGCATCTGGAGCTTTGTGTCCTTAATCTTCTTTGTACCTTCATATGTAGTCTCCAAAATCTCCCAAGCTTCCTTGGCAACTGTCATGTGAGATATCCTGTGGAATTCATCTGGAGACACACCACAGAAAATAGCATTTAAGGCTTTACTATTAGCATTAGCCGCTGCAAGAGCTACCTTATCCCAGGTGGATTTTACAGCCTCCGGCTTGGTCCAACCGACTTCAACCATATCCCAAACGGTGTCATCAATAGAGCATAGAAATGCCCTCATTCTAACTTTCCAGAAGGCATAATTATTACCATAAAAAAATGGTGGAACATTGAGAGATTGAGACCTATCCATCTCAACAAGGGGTCAAGGATCACACTCAGGTATTAAAACCACAACAAGTGTACCCGCTCTGTTACCAATTGAAAGTTCAATATGTGTATAAAACACCCTTGAACGTTTAGACCCCAAATTATAAATTATCAATTCAGGCTTATAATCAAACAATTCATGTGCGGAACATGAACATAAGCCAATCACAGAATTGATAACTAATCTAAGCCAAATATAAACACATTCACAACAGTAAATATAAGGCAAAGATAAAGGGAAGGAAGATGCAAACACACGGACAACACATGATGTGTTATCGAAGAGGAAACCGAAGTTCTAGGCGTAAAACCTCTCCGCCGCCCTCCAAGCAGTCAAATAATCTACTAAAGAATGTAGTTGGAATACATGAATAGAAGAAGACCCTTCAAGCCTAATCTACCTAAGTACCTAAGCCCTCCAAGCTTCTTGCTCCAATGAGGTTGCGCCGAACCTATTTCTTCTTTAGCTTCCTAGATTCCGCTACTAGACCATAGTATCAACCAATGTATATTGGTTCCTTCCAAACTGCTTCCCTTAGCACCAAATGAACCTTCTCACAGACGTAGGTGTGGTGATAAAAATATTTGGTCAATAACCTCTCAAGGGTATGACAATAGAGAGGAAGAGAGTAGAGGAATTTATTGAGTCTCTAAGGTAAAGATTATGGATGAATTAATCTTGTTTTTCTCTAGGGTTTCTCTCACAAAATTCTCTCTGGAAGCTCTCTCAATTTAGTGGTTATAAGGGTCGATATATAGTGGTGTGTGTTTGGAATACGAAGAGATAGTTTTTGGCAAACAGGGCTGGTTGGCGGCTTGACCTCGCGGCTTGTCCAAGTCACTAGTTTAAGTTGCAAAGTAACGGCCTGGCCAGCTTGGAACTTTTGTCTTGTAGTGCGACAGCTAGCGTGACCCTTCAGCTCCCCTGTGTGCTTCTCACGTGCCTGCATTTGGCGGCTTGCCAGTCGCGAGTTAGCCGCGAGTCCTAACCGCGAAACACTGATTCTTTGCACAAACTTGAGCTTTTCTTCATACTCTCTTCACACACTACCCTTACATGAATCCCACCTAAAAACAGGGTTACTAAGTGCTAAATTACAAGTAAATTGGCACGGAATAAAGCCAACAAAATGGTTGATAAATTTCAACCTTACACCACATGAATCAAAGTGTTTGTAAGGTTGAATTTAATCAACTATTCTGTTGGCTTTATTCCGTGCCAAATTTGCTTGTAATTTAGCAATTAGTAATCCTGTATTTAGGTGGGAATCATGTAAGGGTAGTGAGTGAGAGCGTGTGAAGAAATACTCAAGATTGTGCAAGGATGTAGAGACTCGCGGCTGTGACTCGCGACTGGAAAGCCGCCAACTGCAGCACACGAGTGAAGCGTGCAGAAAAGATGAACAGTTTCGCCAACCTGGCTGTTCTATTAGCTCGCGGCTTGAACTCACGACTCAGTCAAGTCGCGAGGCCAAGCCGCCAACCAGCCCTGTTTTGAAAAACCTGACTCTTCACATTCTACTCTCACCCTAGTATAAATACCCCTTATATCCACGAAATGTAGAGAGCTTCCAGAGAGAATTTTGAGAGAGAAATCCTAGAGAAAAACAAGATTGATTCATCCACAATCTTTACATAAAGACTCTTCAAATTCCTCTACTCTCATCATTTCCATTGTTACATCCTTGAGAGGTTCTTACCCAAATTATTTTCTCACCATACCCACATCTGTGAGAAAGCTATTTGGTGCTTTGAGAAGCAGTTGGAAAGGGACCAATGGTTATTAGTTGATGCTGTGGGCTATAGCGGAATCCGGTAAGCTAAAAAAAACAAAAGTTTGGCGCAACCTCGTTGGAGTAAGAAGCTTGGAGGGCTTAGGTACACTGGGTAGATTAGGTTTGGAGGTTCTTCTGCTATTCATATATCCCAACTTCATTCTTTAGTGGATTATTGATCACTTGGAGGGTGGCAGAGAGGTTTTACGCTGAAGGCTTTGGTTTCCTCTTCGATAACACATCGTTGTGTTGTCCTTGTGTTTGCATCTCTCTTTCCTTAATCTTTGCCATTTAATTTCTACTGTGGATGTGATTTTATTTGGTTTAGATTGTTTATCATTTCTGGTATAAGCTTATATTCATTTTTCGCACATACATTATTTGATATTAAGCTTGAATTGGTATTTTCTATTTTGGGGGTCTAAACGTTTATAGTATTTTATACACTTATTGAACATTCAATTGGTATCAGAGTGGGTGCATTCTCTGTGGTTTAAACACCTTAGTGCGATCCTTGACCCCGTATTGAGATGGATCGGTCTCAATCTTTAAATGCTCTACCATATTTTGATGGTAGCATCTATGCCTTTTGGAAAGTCAGGATGAGGGCATTTTTGTGTTCTATGGATGAAACTGTTTGGGATGCGGTAGATATTAGATAGACTAGGCCGGAGGCTACCAAATCCACGTGGGATAAGGCAACCCTCGCGGCGTTTAATGTAAATAGCAAAGCACTTAACGCTATTTTTTGTGGTGTGTCTCCAGAGTTCCACAGGATATCTCACATTTATATTGCTAAGGAGGCATGGCAGATATTGGAGACCACGTATGAGGGAACAAAGAAAGTGAAGGATACCAAGCTACAGATGCTGACCACTCGTTTTGAGGAGTTGAAAATGAGTGAGGACGAGTCTTTTGACTCTTTCTATAGCAAGCTGAATGAAATAGTCATTGGGAAGTTCAACTTAGGGGAGAAAACGGAGGACTCTAAAGTTGTAAGGAAAATCCTTCGTTCGTTGCCGGAGAGCTTCAGTGCCAAGGTGACAGCGATTGAAGAGAGCAAAGACCTTGATGATATCAAAGTCCAAGAATTGATTGGCTTACTTCAGACTTATGAACTATCATTGCCCATACAAAGGAAGAGCAAATCACTTGCTCTTAAGACCATTAATGAAAGAGTTGTTGTTGATAAAGATGTTGCATACTTTGTGAAAAATTTTCGGAACTTTTTGAAATTCAAGAACAATGGAAAATTTGGTGATAAAGGGAAATTCCAAAGTTTAGGAAGGGAGAAAAAGGAATTCAAAAAGAAAGATGGAAAGGAATCCCAATCTACACAAGGAATCACTTGTTTCAAGTGCAACGAGCATGGACACTTCAAGAAAGAATGTTCTAATTATTTGAAATTGAAGGGCAAGGCGTATGCCACAACTTTTAGCGACTTCGCTTTTATGACCATTGCTCATGTTGAGTTTTCAGAGGACTTGAATTTGCTTGTACAAGAGCTTAGGGAGCATAGCGATGAGGAATCAATGGGAATTGTAGAAGAATCAGATGGTGAAAAAGATGAGAGTATAGGGGGACTTCAAGAAAACTTCAATTCACTCCTTGAGAAATTAGGAGAATATGCACGTGTGGCCAAGGAAGCTGTGAAAAAGATGAAGAAGGTAGAGGAGGACTATAGAAGTCTCTTGGTGCGACATAAGGAGGAAATGTGTGAGATAGAGACACTGAATGAAGAGCTAACTGAAGCCTATTCAAAGATAAAGTTTCTTGAACTTGAGGTGGTTCAAGCAAATGCCAAGGTAGAGAGAGTCTCCACCAAGAAACTAGATGATGTCATTTCCTCTCAAAAACAATTCTCAGACAAATCAGGGTTGGGATATACCGGAGAAATTAGTTTAGCTATCAAAATCACTAAAGAAGTGAAGTTTGTGCAAGCCAAAGAACATGTAGTGGCTGCCTCTAAACCTAAGATAGTAGGGGATGAAAAGAGGAAGAACATGGCTGACTAAAGGGTGTTGAACAAGCCCCGTAATCAATCAGTGATCAAACCTGAAGCTAGAGGGAAATCTCTTCCAAGATCACAAAGAGGTTCGAGAACGAACCATTTTTGCCATCATTGTGGACTTCAAGGACACACAAAACCAAACTGTCATAAGCTTAGAGCATTGAAGAATGCAACTGATCAAAGCTCAAGAGGACCAAGAAATGACAAGAGGACTTAGGCTGTTGAGTCATCAAGAGGTCGAAATGGTGATCTCGGTGTGATGGATGTGATGAAGATGATTGGTGCATTCACCACCTGCTTGGAAAGTTTCAATAGATGGTTTAAAAATCCTAACTCTCATACCCAATCCTATAGGGATATCACCCCAAACGCATGTGACGTGTGGGTGAAGAGGGGTACACATGCATAAGCATGACAACATGTCCATGCATTAATTCTTCCTATGCTTTGTGAATATGCTTGGTTGTGTGTTTTTTGCTTGTTTGTGTTGAAAATTGGTTGGTTGTTTACTTGTTTCTTTTTAAATGTTTTTACATTGTTGCTTTTGATCAATCTTTTATGCTTTTATGTCAAAAATCTAAAAACACATAAAAAGTAGAAAATCCAAAAAGTTTGATCGAATTTGTTGAGTTGTGTCTCAAAACATGTTTTGTCTTGTACCTTTGTACTAATGGCTTTGTGTATTTACGAGCTTGGCTTGTTTCCTATGCGCTCATATCATTATGGGAGAAATCTTGAAATCTATGTGACTGTTGTAAATAGATCTCCAACCTTGTTATGAATGATTATTGAATGGTTTTGTTGATTTTGAGACATGCATAGACTTGTGCCTATAGATCTTCCCACTATTTTATTTTATTGCTTTTACTTAAAGAGCTCACCACATGTAAATCTTCAAATGAAAAGAGATATTGAGCTGCAAAAGCCTGTCACACATACTAGTATTTGACTAGAAAAAAGGGAAAGCGACCAAAAATAAAATGTATGATGCCTAAAAAACCAAAGGCTATCTCATCAAATTGAAATATAAAAAATTTCAGGCATCAATCTCACAATGAGTTGTATTGATTCAAAAAGATCAAATGATATGATGTTCATGGATCCAAATGAAAAGTTTCAAAGAAATGTAATCAAGTTCATGTGGGAGGTCATATATGCATTTTTCTATAATTAAGATGGATCACATTATCTAGTGCTAATTGTGTATGTCTTAATTGAATTGATCATTGAAGCTTCACATTAGACTAAGGACTATCTCATTTCTGATATCCACACAATCACACATGTTTATGTTCAATGAATGCCATATTCATTTGTGTGATTGTACTTGATTAAATGTGTTTTCACATGCTCAATCTTTGTTGATCAAACACAAAAAGATTTTTGAGTTTTTAATTTGTTTTTGGAAAGAATTTTGTTTTTACAAAATTTTTCAAAAGTTCAAAAACAGTGGTGTCCTGTTTTAGTGATTCAGTCGCGGGTTGGTCCAGTCGCAAGCCCATATAGAGATTTTTCACGACTCACTGGCGGGTCAATGTCCCAGTCGCGAAAAATCAAAATTTGGGTTTTTATGTTTCTCGCGGCTCACTATGGCGACTTGTTCGTAGGTGGAAGGTTTAGTTGTGAGAGGTACACAGAGATTTTCGCGGCTTACCTCGCGACTTCCTCTCAGGTAGACCTTCCAGTCGTGAAAAACACTTAGAATTTTTTTTTTCAAATTTTTGTTTTAAGTGTTCTAGCGGCTGGTCCTGGTGACTTACACGTAGCTTGACTCAGTCACGAAAATCGGGTGTTTTGCATTTTAAAGGCAGTTTTCAAAACTTTTCAATTTTCCCTTGAATTTTTGTGACTGTTCATTGTCTTTCCCATTTCAACTCTCTCTCAAACTCACCGTGTCACTCTCAAAAGCCTCCACCTTTGCATCATTTCAACCACCAATCTTCAAGAAAAAGGTATGGGTTTTCTCATTTTCTTTAAGTTCTTCATAATTATAACCTTGTTTTCTTGAATCTGTGTGTTGTGGTCATGTTTAGAGATATATGTGGATTCAGACATAGGTTGGGTTTATGTTTGAGAGTTTGGGAGATTAGGTTTGGTTAATCTTGTTTCTAGGATACTAAATATGATTGATATCATGCTTTAGTTTCTATGGTTAGAGTTTGTGCTCTAAGTTAGTGTCACAATGATATGTTTGGGTCCTTGTGACCTGACGGGTACACTTCATCGTAGCCCGCCCCGTTGCGGACAAACGACTGGTTACTCGACGCACTAGACATGACCTACATGTGATGGTAAATCCTAAGGCTCTGATGGGTCTATAATGGATGACGGTAGTACCTAGTCTAGAAATGAAGAAGTGCATAAAAATTTAAGGGGAAAGAATGCTTACCAGGTTGGAACTGGACAGTAAGAGGCTTTGATGACGGATGCAACAACTGAATGGTATGATCATCTGACAATGATGACGGGTGCGCTTTGATCATAGATTTCAGTAGAAAGTAAAGAAATGAGAGGAAGAGAGTTTAGTTTATATAGAGGGAACAGCGCGAAAGACAAAGGGATGCTTCGATCTAAGTGAGCGACCATTCAGTAAACACCACGTGTCCTTCAACATTAATGATCTTAAGCCAGCTTGTCAGGGTAGTAGTGTTCTCTAAGAGACCAGATTGAACCATCACCCCACGGGTCCTTCCACTAAGAGATCACAGACCTATGGGGTGAGGGGGCAAATGAAGAGGGTGAAAATTAGAGGTGATGGATCCATGTAAAGGGACTTGATGGTGCTGGACAGATTTGCTCATATTGAATAGATCCTATGTGAATGGACATAGGGTGGACGGATCCAAGGGCCACGTGTCGCTTAACTAGTCATTATGTGGTCTCCAAGAAACCTTAAATGGAAACGACTTGCATCTCATGATAAACCCTAGTCTACAGAGTCCCAATATGAATAGAATTCCAACATTAGGAGGATTCTGGAATATACGCGCATCAATGGAGATCTTCCCTCTAAGGAAAAGACTTGTTACGCAAGTCTTAGAAGTTTGACTCTACACTACTATAAAAGCCCAAAGACTCTCAGAAAATAGGTACGCATAATTCACCCCAGCTTTGGCACTTTAAAGTTGCAGAAAGGTTTTCTAACTTAACCTTCGGAGGGTTTTCGACCGGTACCACACTGGTACTTTCTTAGGGTTTTCTCTTTGTGTTGTGCAGGGATTGTTTCGAGCGTACAAGGACCATGTGGCTTACTGTTGATTTTTCAGCATCATCACTGGGGAACATGAAGTCTATGGCGCATTCTAATCTGGGGAACATTCATAGCATAACATATTGCGATTGACTACATCTTGTACTTGTACTTGACAGCACAAATGGATAAATGCATGAGATGGGCAGTACAAGAACTAATAAGTATAAATTTTTTTGGGCTATCTATCACTATCAGCACCGCCTACCCATCACATATAGCACAAAATCCAGCAATTGAAAGATCACCTTTTCATTTCTTCAAATGATGACCAAGTGTAGGACAATGCATCAATGAGAGTTTATTACCTTTAGAGCAATTGCATCCTGTTCAAAACTTTTTGTCTATTTTAGTATAAGAACCCATTTTTTCTATTTTATGCAGTCACGTTACAAAAACATCCATATCAGACTGTCTATTATAGATTATCTTTTCCTTAAATAATCATTTTATATTCTTTTTATTATTATTTCAACAACCCACCTTAAAAGTCAAACACACTTTCTCTCTTTTCTGAACACTCCTCTCCTTTATCTCTCTCTCTCTCTCTCTCACTCTCACACTCATGGTGACTTTTATTTCTTTTTCTTCTCCTTTCCTCTTTCTTTACCGGCCAAGTTTTCTTCTTTCTTCCCTCTAAACAAACTAGAAAACTCCATAAACAAACCTCTAAACTTCACTTTGACACAAATCCATGTCAAACTAAGTCTATTTTCAACATTTTTAGACAAATCTGAGGTCTGACTCTTCACTTTCTCTCTCATGACAGCCGCGAACACTCCACCGAAGCCTCAATGGTAGCGGCGATGGCAACATTAGCTTGGGTTTGGGCCTGATTTGGGTTTTTCAAATCAATTTTCTGTTGGTTTTTTTTTTTTTTTTTGGTATTGATTTTGAGTTGGATTTGTTTAAGTTTTCAGATTTGTTTTGGTTTAATTCCTCCTTCTTTTTCCTCCTCCTTTTACTGGATTGAATTGAGTCAAGGAAGAGAGAGAGATAATCAAGGGCAGAGAGAGAGAAAGAGAGCGTCATTGGTAGAGAGAAAGAGAGTAGGGGTGAGAAAGGAGAGAAAAAATACATTTAAATAGTCAAATAGAAAGCTACGATAATCATGTATGTTTACACGGTTACTATAGCATTTTTGTATATGCACAGTATTATACATCTACTAATGTGGGTAGTTTTTGGGTAGCCAAAGGAACTTCCACATTCATTTTTGTAAAGTTGGGATTTCCAACTAGTTTGTGTTGGCTTTAATTTCGTGCCAAATTTAATTGTAATTTCTTCAATCATTTTCCCTGTATGTATGTAGGTTTATTTGTAAGGGATGAGTGTGAGAGATCGGTGAAGAATCAAGTTTCAAAAGATGAAACAGTGCAATTCGCGACTATCTCATGAGTATCTCACAAGAAGCAACCCGCAAAAAAGCCACGTGTGAAGCATATGACTGGAAGCTGAAAAGTCACACTAGGCTGTCAAGTTTGCGAGTGTTTCGCGAGAAGGGCCATCTCGCGAAGTACCCGCGAAACATTCTGTTTGGCAAAAAGTTAAGTTGCTTTACCAAATTATTTACGCACACTATAAATACCCTCATTACCCACGAATTGTAGGGGTGCTTTTCAGAGAGAAAACCCTAGTAAAATACATTTGAGAGTTAGAGATTGTCATACCCATAATTATCTACACATTTCCTTATGGCTTTCTTCAACTCCTACTGATAGCTCAAAAATGCGTTGAAAACACGAGGGCTGTTTAGACCCCCAAATTAAAAGTTACGACTCGATTGATTTTACTCTAACTTATCTAAGTGCGGAAACAAGAGTAAATGAGGCGCAATCAACCGATACTACTCTAGTGCATAAACATAAACAACAAACAATAAAAGTAAAGCACAAGAGTAAGGGAAGAGAGAATGCAAACATAAGATAACATGCCGATGTGTTATCGAAGAGGAAACTGAAGAACTCGGCGAAAAACCTCTTCGCCGCCCTCCAAGCGGTAATCGATCAACTAGATAATCAGTTGGGATACATGAGTTAGCAAGAGACCTTTTAAGCCTAATCTATCCGATGTACCTAAGCCCTCCAAACTCCTACTCCAACAAGGCTTCTCGGAACCGTGTCTTGTCTAGCTTTTCAGATCCTGCAATACGCCCAATTGCATCCACCAAGCCTCATCGGCTTCTTTTGGTAAATCTCCAAAGCTTCCCGAGTTCTAAAATACTCTCTACACTCTGAATAGGTGTGAGTTGTGTTTGGGTACAAATCTCATCTCAAGGTATGACAATGGGAGAAGGATGGAGAAGAGGCTATGATGATTTCTCACAAAGGATGAGTAGCTCTCTCTCAAAAAGATGGGTGTGTGTATTGTAGAAAACCTATCTAGGGTTTTTCTCTCTGAATTTGCCTTTACTACATTTGTGGGTAATGAGGGTATATATAGTATGGGTGAAGGGTAAGAAAGTTACTCTTTAAAATCCTTCAGCTAGAATGTTTCACGACTATCTCGCGAGAAGGCCTTACCCGTGATACACTCGCGAAAACGACAGCCTGACACGACTCTTCAGCTTCCAGTCATGTGCTAATCATATGGCTCTTTCGCAGGTTAGCTTCCAGTGAGACACCCACAAGATCTACTAATTCTTCATTTAAGCTAAGTCTTCACTAACATGATACTAAACACAATACAATAAAATCCCACAAAATACAAGGAACATAATTAAAGCAAACTACAACACTTTTTGTCATAGAATAAAGCCAACATAAAACATAGTTGTAAATCACAACTTTACAATCTCCCCATTTGGCTATTCCGTGACAAAACACCCTATAACAGACTCTAGACTTAAACGTGAGTTTAGGAACAATGGCAAAACTCACTCACACCTAAATCTAGAAGCTGTGATTCTATTGGAACAAGATACCTGTAACCTAAAACACTTGCACAAAATGCATTAGACCCTCAAGGTAAATCAAGTGATAAAGGGACAAGTATAATGTAACAAGTAAAATGCGATCAAGTAAACATGTTATGAAATATATGAGCAACTTGATCATATACCAAACAGTCATATGGAAATGACTACAATGATCATATAGCAAAGTAAATGATCATCCAAACATGCAACCAATAAACACAGTAGCATAAGGATAAAAGCATGTCCAACACATAAGCACGATCCGATGAGAGCAATAAAACATATCAAAGCACCATAAAGTAACGAGAAAACAAGCATAAAGTAAATCAAGGTTTTCTAAAAAAAGATGTCTTCTCCCCCTTGGTATATGCATCTCCCCTATGGCTTTCTCCCCCTATGAATGTGCATGAGGTAGAATTTCTCCCCCTAAGAATGTGCATATGAGTCATATAGAAATGACGAAGCACACCGGTATACACTCCCCCTTTTTGTCACGAATAGACAAATTAATTGAGAGGAATGAGGGAAAGAAAAGAAGAAAAAAAAACAAGGGTAAAAGATGATGCATGAGGGGCGCAAGATGAATGAGAAAAATAAGCTCAAACAAAATACAAAAACATCTTTAAAAAATGCTACAAAGCATAAAGTAAACATGACATGTTAAGGATGACGAAACATGATATAAACCTAGGCATGAGAAAGGTACAAGAACATGTTATATGTGCTAAAAAGTCTAAAAAGACTTAACTAGCATGAGTGAATGCAAAAACATGTCAAGTGTTCAAGTGTGTGCAGCAAAGGTGCATCTAGTGTTTATCTAGTGTGCATGTGAGATGCATGACCAATGCATGAATAAGCATTCACGAGGCAAGGTGTATAAAACACATCACCAATGATCAAAACATAGTAAACATAAATAATTATGGTGATCCCCAAAATTTGGTACTCATCGGAGTCCAAAACATGTTATTTTTGCCACAAGGGGCCAACAACCAAAGCAAATCATCATTTAAAACAAAACCCAATCAAAAAGATTGACAGAAAATAAGTTTTCCAACTCCCATTTGAGAAAATCTCAACTATGAACATAAAACCCACAAAACATAATCTAAGGATCAAAATCAATGAAGAAGAGTTAAAAATTACCTTAGAGATGTTTATGGAATGTAAAACACTTGAAATTAATTGGGTTTTGATGTTGAAGCATTAAAACAGGGGTTTGGGAGAAGATAAGAGAAGTTTAAAACAAAAGACCCACGAAATGCCCTATAAAAAGCTGATCTGGGAATTTTCATGGGAAGCTTACTTGCGAAGTTACTCGCGAAATTTTTCGCGGGTAAGTCTTACTCGCGAGACAGTCGTGAAACAGTCGTGAAAGTCTCTGTCCAAAGCTGAAAAAACTTTAAAAATGGACTATTTAACTCCCAATTGAGCCTATACATGAAATAGGTCATGAAAACACCTAGAAAACATGTTTTTCACACAAAAACACTTTAAAAACTTTGAAAAAGTATAGGTGATACAAATCACTTCCAAAAGCAAATAAAAAGAACAAAAATCTTTTTGGTTTGATCCACATATGGTTGAGCACACACACATCACATTTGAACATGTACAAACACACAAATGAAATAGACATTCATTGAACAAAGTCTTGTGTGTTGTGGGTGAGTATCAAATGTGGAATAGTCCTTAGACTAGAGTGAAGTTTCAATGATCAATTCAATCAAGTCATACACAATTAGTACTAAGACAAGTGGGCAATCTCAATTACAAAAATGAGCATATACGACCTCCCACAAGATGATTACAAAATGTAGAAGCTTTTCATTTGGTTTTTGCATAAATCATAACATTTGATCCATTTTGGATAATACATCTCTTTTTGAGATCGGTGCTTGAAATTTTTGATATTTCAACATTGAGAATTAGCCTTTGGCTTTTTGAGCACCGTACATTTCAAAACAAAAGTCACTTTCCCTTTTTCCTAGTCAAATATTAGTATTTGTGACAGACTTTTGCAGCTCAATATCTCTTTTCATTTGGAGATTTACATTTGGTGAGCTCTTTTGCAAAAACAAAAAATAAAGTGGGAAGAGTAGACACAAGTCTATGGAAGTATCAAGACCATCAAGACTATTGACCAATCATTCATGACAAGCTTGAAGATCTATTTACAACAATCACACATAGTTTTCAAGATTTCTTCCACACAGATATATGTGCATACAGAATAAGCTAAACTCGTAAATGGACTACGCCATTAGTGCGAAGGTACTAGGCCAAACTCACATGAGATATGTGCTCAAACATATACGATCAAACTTTTTGAATTTTTCACTTTTTATGTGTTTTTGGATTTTTACTCACACAAAAACAAAAGAATAAAAGTAAGATCAAATGCAAACACAATTAAAACAATGCATATAAAGAGATGCATGATGCACAAATGCATGACAATGAAGCATCTAATGCATGAAGGGTCCTACAAAGATCGAAATAATTAGATCAAAAACCAAAAGAGTAAAAGCTCAACCATAGGAACCCTTCCTCATCCAAACAGAATGATTGTTTGGAATGAGTGTCTCATGAGAAGTGAGACAAGGATTGAAAGAATGAGAACTAGAGATGCACATAGTCAAGGAGTTAAGAACATTAAACACTTTCTTTAACAACATGCTATTTTCACTCAAATCCGGTTTAGCATGCAAAGCACAACTTCCAAGAAGCTCAAGTTTCTCTTTTATTTTGATTCTTTTAAGAACTTGAAACTTAGAGCATTGAGGTCTAAGATGACCAAAAGCACCACAATTGTGACAACAATGTGTTTAGGTCCACTAGGCCTTTTGGGAAGGGATCTAGCAGCATAAGTTTATTCTCTCTTTAACTTATAACATTGAGGTCTTATATGACTAATCACACCACAGTGGTGGCAAGTAGGAACAAACTTAGATTCACTCAATTCCCTAGGATAGGACCTAAACAGAGGCTTAGGCGTAAGAGCCTTCTCTCCACTTTTTGATTTCTTTTGTGTGGAGGAATGTAGACTGATTTGTCCTTTGAGGTAGAACACACAATAAGCACAAAATCGGGTACCACAATTTGATTGCAACAAATATTTTCATCCTTTTTAGCAACAAGTTCAGCAATCAAACACCTGGCATGCATCTTAAGAGATTTATTTTCACATTTTAGCTCATCAACAAGTTTGTTAGACAAAACAAGTTTAGCATTCAAGTCCATATTCAAACATTCAAACTCTTTCAGTTTTTCAAGAGAATTTTTAGCAAGTTTCTTGTATTTCTCAACCAATTTGTTGGATTCATTGAGCTTAGCAATCAACTTATCCTTTTTACAAAATAATTTGCTCAAATTCTTTTGAAACTTCTTAGCCTTTTTTTTCAAGAGTTTGTCATTTGGAATATCAACAACAACAAATGATTCAAGTAACATGTCATCACAATCATGTGGATTAACACTCATAGAGGCATTTTCACAAACACATGGCATGTTACACTCACAAACATCCATAGAAGCATACAAAACACTATCCATGACAAAACACACACGGGGTCAAGGATCACACTTAGGTAATAAAACCAAAACAAGTGTATCTGCTCTGATACCAATTGATAGCTCGAAAATGTGTTGAAAACATAAGAGCTGTTTAGATCCCCAAATCAAAACTTACGAGAGTAAATGAGGCGCAATCAACCGATACTACTCTAGTGAATAAACATGAACAACAAATAATAAAAGTAAAACACAAGAGTAAGGGAAGAGAGAATGCAAACACAAGATAACACGCCGATGTGTTAACGAAGAGAAAACCGAAGAACTCGGCGAAAAACCTATTCGCAGCCCTCCAAGCAGTAATCGATCCACTAGACAATCAGTTGGGATACATGCATTAGCAAGAGACCTTCCAAGCCTAATCTACCCGATGTACCTAATCCCTCCAAGCTCCTACTCCAACAAGGCTTCTCGAAAACATGTCTTGTCTAGCTTTTCGGATCCCGCAATATGCCTGATTGCATTCACCAAGCCTCACCGGCTTCTTTTGGCAAATCCCCAAAGCTTCCCAAGCTCCAAAACACTCTCTACACTCTGAATAGGTGTGGGTTATGTTTGGGTACAAATCTCCTCTCAAGGTATGACAATGGGAGAAGGATGGAGAAGAGGCTACAATGATTTCTCACTAAGGATGAGTGGCTCTCTTTAGAAAAGATGGGTGTGTGTGTTGTAGAAAACCTATCTGAGATTTTTCTCTCTGAATTTGCCTCTACTACATTTGTAGGTAATGAGGGTATACATAGTATGGGTGAAGGGTAAGAAAGTCACTCTTTAAAATCCTCCATCCAGAATGTTTTGCAATTATCTAGCGGGAAGGCCTTACCTGCGATATACTTGCGAAAACGACAGCCTGTCATGACTCTTCAGCTTCCAGTCATGTGCTACTCACATGGCTTTTTCGCGGGTTAGCTTCCAGGGAGACACCCACGAGATCCACTGATTCTTCATTTAAGCTTGAGTCTTCACCAACATGATACTTAACTCAATACAATAAAATCCCACAAAATACAAGGAACATAATTAAAGCAAATTACAACACTTTTTGTCATGCAATAAATCCAATATAAAACATAGTTGTAAATCACAACTTTACACCTACCTCTCCATCTTTAGATCCTTGAGAGGTTGTTAGCCCAAACACTTACCACACCCATTCTGAGTGTTAAGTGAGATTTTGGTGCTATTGGGAAGTATTGGAAGGAGTCATTTAGTGGCGGATGCAATTGGGCTGAATTGCGATATTTGGAAAGCTAGAAAAGACAAGACTCTGAGAAGTCCTTTGGTAGCAGGAGCTTGAAGGGCTCAAAGTATATGAGATAGACTAGGCTTAGAGGGTCTTTTGTTATTCGTGTACTCCAACTTTATTCTCTAATAGATCGATTTTGACTTGGGGGGTCGTGGAGAGGTTTTTCATCGAGTTCTTTGGTTTCCTCTTCAATAACATGTCAGGTGTTATCTTGTGTTTGCATCTCTCTTCCCTAATCTTTATGCTTTCATTTTATTGCTGATTATAGATGAATATGGCTTAGAGTAGTGTTATCGGTTCATTGCGCATTTTTACTCTTGTTCAGCACTTTGTTTAAGTTAGAGTAAAAACAATCTAGCCATAAGTTTTAATTAGGGTCTGAGCAAGCTCCTGTGTTTTAGCACAAATCCGAGTTTTTAATTAATATCAGAGTAGGTACACTTGTCGTATTTCATTATCCTTGTGTGATCCTAGACCCCTCCTTGCTATGGATATGGTAATGGAAAAGGCTAACATGAATTGTGGTTCATGTGTTTGTGATAATGACTTTGTGAGCATCTTTGGAGATTGTCCTAGTAATGAGCTCTTAGAGTTATTAAAGTCTAAGAAACATGCTAGAATGTTCATACATATGCTGAAATGTTTAGAGCATAGAAATCATGTGCTTCATAATAGCTTGTGTGAGTCTAATTCCTTGATCACAAAATATAAGAGGAGTAAACAATTGTGTAATAAGCTCGATGGTCTAAAAAGGAAGCTTCACTCATCTGAGAAAAATGTAAAGGAAGATGAGTCTTGCTTTGAAAAACAAGAATGTTTGTCACATGCTTGTTTTTTTGTTCATACCACATTAAAAGTGTTTAATTCATGTTTGTGGTATCTTGACAGTGGGTGCTCAAGGCACATGACCCGCGATAAATCTCTTTTTAAAAGCCTTAAAGAAAAGAGGATGGTTATGTGACGTTTGGAGATGGTAGCCACTCACAAGTCCTTGGAAAGGGAACTATTAAAATTCCAGGACTTCCTTTGTTGACCGATGTTCTATACATCAAAGGGCCGAAGGCAAACTTGTTGAGCATCACCCATATCTGTGATGAAGATTTTCTGGTCCAATTTTCCAAGAAAGAGTGCCTAATCCTCAATGAAGATGGTGTGCAAGTCTTGAAGGGACTTAGGACCACCAACAATTTCTATGGCGTGGTTCCCAAGCCAAATGTATCATGCCGAAGTGCTCGAGCTAATTTGTTGGAGCTATGGCACCAATGCTTTGGACATGCCAATTACAAGCAAGTGGCAAAAGTTTTAAAGCTTGAAGCCATGATTGGTTTGCTGAAGTTTGGAAAGATCAAGAAAAATGTTTGTGGCCTATGTTAGTTGGGAAAACATACTAAAGCAACCCATACCAAAGTGAATGTTGTTGCTACATCTCGACCATTGGAGTTGCTTCATGTCGATCTAATGGATCCAATGAGAACGGAAAGCATGGGTGGAAAAAGGTACATCATGGTTGTGGTTGATGATTTCTCAAGGTATTCTTGCGTGGAATTCCTTAGAGAAAAATTAGAAGCATGTAAAAATATGGAAAAACTTTGCAAGAAGCTTCAAAATGCAAAGGGAGTTCCCATCATCAAAATAAAAAGTGATCATGGGAAGGAATTTGAGAATACAAAGTTTGAAGGATTTTTCAATGAGCGTGGAATTAAAATGCTTTTTAAAGAGCTTTTCATGGGAAACTTGTTTTAAACCTCTCCCATCCTCTCTAAAACCCCTTTTTCAATATTTTTACATCAAAACCCAACCAATTTGAATTGGTTTTCATTCCATTAACATCTCTAAGGTAATTTTAAACTCTTTTCATTGATTTGGATCTTTGGATTATGTTTTGGTGAGTTTTGTGCTCTTGGTTGAGATTTTCATCATAGGGGTTGGGAAAACTTAATTTTTTTCAAAATTTTGTATGGGATTGGTTTCTTTTGATAATTTTCTTTGGATTTTGGCCCCTTGTGGCAAAAAGAATATGTATTAAGGGTGGATTTCATGATGTTCATGCATTGTTTCACATTATTGTTCATAGTGTGCACGCTAAGTGTTTGATAAAGTGCCTCTTAGACATTTTCTCACTTGTTTGGACTCCGATAGTACCAAACTTTGGAGTTTCTCATGTTTCCTCATTAGGAACATGTTTGGTTCATTGGTTGTGTATTTAACACACCTTGCCCCACATGTGCATTTTTCATGCTTTGGTTATGCATTGCACATTGCCACCTCTTGCACACATCTTTGCCACCCTTGTCCTGCATTGGTCTATACCTTGTTTCTTCATCCTAGCATGTCATGTTTACCTTACGCTTTGTAACATTTTGTTTTGTCTTAGGTTTGAGCTTCATTTTCTCATTCATCTTGCACCCCTCATTCATCTTTATCCTTGTTCATTCCTTCATCTCTTGCCTTATTTTCTTCTTGACCCCTTTGTCTATTAGTGTCAAAAAGGGGGAGAGTATACTTTAGAGTAATATACTGAAGAGTTTTGTCATTTCTATATGACTCTCGTGCACATTCTTAGGGGGAGAAATTCTATTTGTTGTGCACATTTGTAAGGGGAGAAATTCTATTTGTTGTGCACATTTGTAGGGGGAGAGATATTTCCATAAGGGAGATGCATATACCAAGGGGGAGACGACATTATGTTAATAAGAAAACTTTATTTTGTTTGTGTTTCTTTATATTTGTTTTCTTGTTGGCTTTATGGTGCGTTGAGTTATGTTTAGTATCTATGCTTTGCTGTTCTCATTGCATCGTGTTTGTGTGTTAGACGTGCATACATCCTTATGCTATTGTGCTTAATCGAATGCATGTTCGGATCATCATTTGCTTTGCTATGTGATCATTGTAGTCATCTCTTTATGAATGTTTTGACGTATGATCAAGTTGTTTATATGTTTCACATCCTGATTACTTGATCGCAATTTACTTGTTACATTATACTTGTCATTTTACTACTTGCTTTACCTTGAGCGTCTAATGTGTTTTGTGCAAGTTTTTCAAGTTACAGGTATATATGTTCCAAGTGCATCACAATAAGGCGGTGCCGACAAAAGGCTTGTGAAATCTATTTGTACCCATGCTTTGTAGCTTAGTACTTGTTAAACGTTATGCATTTTCTTTAAGTACATCACTCTTGTGCCCTTGTTGGATTTTATATCCTTAATACAATTACCTTGTGTTGTTGTATTGGTTGAGTGTTAGACATGCAAATGATACTTTGCAATGAGCTTATTAGCTTGCATGTCCGGATGTTCATTTTTTGTGTGAATGAACATTGTGGTCACTATTTATAGTGATTGTTCTTTTTTGGTCAAGCCAGGCTATATTGCTTTAATCTATATTGCTTGATCGCATTGTGCTTGCTTCATATGCATTACAAGTTTTTTGCATACAATGATCATACTGTGTTGTTGTTTTTCAGGAGATACTTATTCTTATTGTTCAAGAGCTACACATATTCTAGAGTTAGGTGTGAGTGAGTTTTGTTCAACTATTCCCAACTCACATGTTAAATCTAGAGTTTGTTTTAGGGTGTTGTCACGAAATAGCCAAATGGGGAGATTGTAAGGTTGAATTTAATCAACCATTTTGTTGGCTTTATTCTGTGCCAATTTGCTTGTAATTCAACATTTAGAAACCCTGTATTTAGGTGGGAATCATGTAAGGGTAGTGTGTGAGAGAATGTGAAGAAAAAGCTCAAGAGTGTGCACTCAGCAGGGCCTCGCGACTGGATCTCGCTGCTAGCTCACGGCTGGTAAGTCGCCAAAGAAGGCACACATGTGAAGCATGCAGATGAGCTGAAGAGTCACGCCAGCTAGAGCACTACAGGAAAAAACTTCCAATCTGGCCATTCTGTTAGCTTGCGACTCAGACTTGTGACTCAATCAAGTCGTGAGGCCAAGTTGCCAGACCATTCTGTTTGGGAAAAACTGACCTTTTGCATTCCAAACACACACCAGTATAAATACCCCTTATACCCACGTATTGTAGAGAGCTTCTAGAGAGAATTTTGAGAGAGAACCCTAGAGAAAAATAAGATTGACTCATCCACAATCTTCATCCTTGTTTCTCCAAATTCCTCTACTTTCACCTTCTCCATTGATACATTCTTTAGAGGTACATTAGCCAAATCCTTATCTCACCATACCCATATCAGTGAGAATGTTATTTGAAACTTGGGAAGCAGTTAGGAAGGGACCAATTGATATTAGTTGATTCTATGGGCTATAGCGGGATTCGGTAAGCTAGAGAAGGCAAAGGTTCGGCGTGACCTCGTTGGAGCAAGAAGCTTAGAGGGCTTAGGTACACTGGGTAGATTAGGCTTGGAGAGTCTTCTACTGTTCATGTATCCCAACTTCATTCTCTAGTGGATTATTGACCGCATGGAGGGCGGCAGAGAGGTTTTATGTTGAGGACTTCGGTTTCCTCTTCGATAACACATCGTTGTGTTTTCTTTGTGTTTGCATCTCTCTTCCCTTAATCTTTGCCATTTAATTTCAAGGTGTTGTACACACTATTTGAACATTCAAGATACTCGCAAAAAACACATTTGAAGCACAAAACTTTTCGTGGGAAGCCTGTAGTCATGAAATAGTTGCAAGACAGTCACGAAAGTTTCTGTTTGAAATTTTGTGTTTTTAAGTTTTTACCTTAACCTCTTTTCGCGGGAAGAGCTTAGTCGCAAGCTTCTCACGAAAATACGTCTGAACAAGTTTTTGAAAAACAACACATAAATGCATTTTGAATAAAAACTAAAAACACGAAAGCATAAAAACACTTTCAAAAACATATAAAATACTCAAAAATATTTTTGAGTTTGATCGGCAAGCTATTGAGCATACACATCACATTTGATCATGTACAATAATACAAATGAAATAACTGTTTGTTGAACATAAGACTTGTGTGTTGTGTGTGAGTGTCAAATATGGAATAGTCCTTAGTCCAGAATGAAGCTTCAATGATCAATTAAATCAAGTCATACACAACTGGTACTAAGTCAAGTGGTCTATCTCAATTATAGAAATGAACATATATTACCTCCCACAAGAAAATGATTACAAATCTTAGAAACTTTTCATTTGGCTTCTATACAAATCATAACATTTGATCATTTTGAAAAATAAATCTCATTTTAAGATCGGTGCTTGAAATTTTTGATATTTCAATATTGAGAATAAGCCTTTGACTTTTGAAGCACCGTACATTTCAATAAAAAGTTGTTTTCCCTTTTTCCTAGTCAAATACTAGTATATGCAATGGCTTTTGCAGCTCATTACCTCTTTTCATTTTGAGATTTACATTTGTTGAGCTCTTTAAGCAAAAACATAAAAAGTGTGGGAAGATATATAGGCACAAGTCTATGCATGTATCAAAACCAACAAAACTATTGACCAATCATTCACGACAAGCTTGAAGATCGATTTACAATAGTCACACATAGATTTCAAGATGTTTCCCATAAAGATAGGTGTGCATACATAACAAGCTAAGCTCGTAAATGCACTACGCCATTAGTTCGAAGATATTAGGCCAAACTCATATGTGATATACACAACACAAGCGATCAAGTATACTCTTCCCCTTTTTGTCAAGAATAGACAAAGGGTTAAGGAGAAACGAGGGCAAGAGATAAAGATGTGAACAATGATTGTGATGCATGAGGGGTGCAAGATGAATGAGAAACTCAAACCTAAGACATGACAGCTAGGATGAAGAAACAATGTATAAACCAATGCATGACAAGGGTAGCAAATTGTGTGCAAGAGGTGGCAAAGTGCAATGCATGACCAATGCATGGAAAATGCACATGTGGGGCAAGGTGTGTTAAATACACAACCAATGAACTAAACATGTTCCTAATGAGAAAACATGAGAAACCCCAAAATTTGATACTCATCGGAGTCCAAACAAGCGAGAAAATGCCTAAGAGGCATTTTATCAAACACCTAGCATGCACACTATGAACAACAATGAGAAACAATGCATGAACAATATGAAATCCACCCTTAATACATGATCATTTTGCCGTAAGGGCCCAACATCCAAAGCAAATCATTAAAAGAAACCAATCCGATACAAAAATTTGATCAAAAAATAAGTTTTCCCAACCCCTATGATGAAAATCTCAATCAAGAGCACAAAACTCATCAAAACATAATCCAAGGATCCAAAACAAAGAAAAGAGTTTCAAATTACCTTAGAGATGTTAATGGAATGAAAAACCATTCAAAATGATTGGGTTTTGATGGAAAAAATAGTGAGAGAGGGGTTTATGATAGGATGTGAGAGGTTTAAAACAGGTTTCCCACGAAAAGCCCTTTAAAAAGTTGTTTCTGGGCGTTTGGCGACTGGGCGAGTTGCGAACGAGTCGCTAGTGAATCGCGAAACCATTCTATGTGAACTCGCGACTAGGCTTGCGACTGGTCAAGTCGCCAAAACGAGTTGCCAAAAATTCTGACACTTGTTTTTCAACCTAGAACATGTTTAAACACTGAAAAACAATGTAAGCACTAAGCATGAGCACAAAGAGTGGTAAAAATCACTTCTAAACACATATAAAATGATCAAAAATCTTTTTGGATTGATCCATATAAAGATGAGCACACACACATCACATTTAAACAAGTACAATCGAACAAATGAATAAGGCATTTATTGAACATTAGTCATGTATATTGTGTGTGTATCAAGTGTGGAATAGTCCATAGTCTAGAGTGAAGCTTCAATGATTAATTCAATCAAGTCATACACAACTAGTACTAAGTCAAGTGGTCTATCTCAATTATAGAAATGAACATATATGACCTCCTACAAGAAAATGATTACATATCTTTGAAGCTTTTCATTTGGCTTCTTTACAAATCATAACATTTGATCATTTTGAATCAATACATTTCATTTTGAGATCGATGCCTGAAATTTTTGATATTTCAATTTGATGAACAAGCCTTTGGCCTTTTTGGGCATCATACATTTTCATAAAAGTCGTTTTCCCTTTTTCCTAGTCAAATACTAGTATGTGCGACGGCTTTTGCAGCTCATTATCTCTTTTCATTTTGAGATTTACATTTGTTGAGCTCTTTAAGCAATAAAAATAAAAAAGTGGAAAGACATATAGGTACAAGTCTACGCATGTATCAAAACCAACATGACTATTGACAAATCATTCATGACAAGCTTGAAGATCGATTTACAACAATCACACAAAGATGTCAAGATTTTTCCCACAAAGATATAAGTGCATAAAGAACAAGCTAAACTCATAAATGCAAAAAGCCATCTGTACGAAGGTACAAGGCAAAACTCACATGTGATATGTGCTCAAACATATACGATTAAACTTTTCGAATTTTTCACTTTTTATGTGGTTTTGGATTTTTTACTCACACAAAACAAAAACATAAAAGTAAGATCAAAACAAAAACAATGCATACAAATAAATGCAAAATACACAAATGCATGAAGATATGACAAACAATGCATGAAAGGTCCTACAAAGATCAAAAGAATTAGATCAAGGACCAAAAGAGCAAAAGCTCAACCATAGGAACCCTTCCTCATCCAAACGGAACGATTGTTTGGAATGAGTGTCTCATGAGAAGTGAGACGAGGGTTGAAAGAATGAGAAACGGAGATGCACATAGTCAAGGGGTTAAGAGCATTAAACACTTTCTTTAACAACATGTTATTTTAACAACATGTTTCTTTCAGCTTTTCAAGAGAATTTCAGCAAGTTTTTTATATTTCTCAACCAATTTGTTGGATTCATTGAGCTTAGCAATCAAATCATCCTTTTCACAAAGTAACTTGCTCAAATTCTTTTGAAACTTCTTAGCATTTTTCTTCAAGAGTTTGTCATTTGGAATATCAACAACATCTAAAGATTCATGTAACATAGCATCACAATTATGAGGATTATCACTTATAGAGGCATTTTCACAAACACATTGCATGTTACATTCATCGTCAATCAAATCATGCAAAGATGCATACAAAGCACAATCCATGGCAAATAAACCAAGGGGTCAAGGATCACACTTAGGTATTTAAACCACAACAAGTGTACCCACTCTGATACCAATTGAAAGTTTAAATAGCGTTGAAAACACTATGAACGTTTAGACCCCCAATTACAAATGACCAATTCAAGCTTATTATCAAATAATTAATGTGCGGAACATGAACATAAGCTAAACACAGAATTGATAAACAATCTAAACCAATTATAATCACATCCACAGTAGAAAATAAAAGGTAAAGATAAAGGGAAGAGAGATACAAACACAAGGATAACACGCGATGTGTTATCAAAGAGGAAACCGAAGCCCTCGGCATAAAACCTCTCCACCGCCCTCCAAACAGTCAATAATCTACTAGAAAATGTAGTTGGGATACATGAACAACAATAGACCCTCCAAGCCTAATCTACTCAGGTACCTAAGCCCTCCAAGCTTTTTGCTCCAACGAGGTTGTGCCGAACCTTTTTCTTCTCTAGCTTACCGGATTCTGTTATAACCCATAGCATCAACCAATAACCATTGGTTCCTTCCAAACTGCTTCCCTTAGCACCAAAAGACCTTCTCACAGACATGGGTGTGGTGAGAAAAGGATTTGGTCAAAAACCTCTCAAGGATGTATCAATGAAAAGGAAGAGAGTAGAGGAATTTGAAGAGTCTCTTAGTGAAGATTGATGATGAGGCAATCTTGTTTTTCTCTAGGGTTTCTCTCAAAATTCTCTCTGGAAGCTCTGTACATTTTGTAGGTATAAGGGTCTATATATAGTGGTGTGTGTTTGGAATACGAAGAGACAGATTTTGCCAAACAGGGCAAGTTGGCAGCTCGGCCTCGCGACTGGTCTAAGTCGCGAGCTAACGGGCTGGCCAGCCTGGGACTTTTGTCTAGTAGTGCGACAGCTGGCGTGACCCTGTACCTCCCTGCATGCTTCTCATGTGTGTAGCAATTAGCAGCTTGCAAGTCGTGAGTCAGCCGCGAGTCCCTGCTTATTTGCACATTGTTGAGCAATTCTTCACATCCTCTAACACACTACTCTTACATGAATCTCACCTAAATATAGGGTTACTAAGTGCTAAATTACAAGCAAATTGACACGGAATAAAGCCAACAAGATGGTTGATAAAATTCAACCTTACAACATTCATTGAACATAGACTTGTGTATTGTGTGTGAATATCAAAAATGAGATAGTCCTTAGTCTAATGTGAAGGTTCAATGATCAATTCAATCAAGGCATACACAACAAACACTAGATAATGTGACCTATCTCAATTTTAGAAATATGCATATATGACCTCCCACATAAACTTGAGTACAATAACTTTGAAGCTTTTCATTTGGCTCCATGTGCAACATATCATTTGATCTTTATGAATCAACACATCTCATTGTGAGATTGATGCCTGGAATTTTTGATATTTCACTTTGATGAGTTAGCCTTTGGCTTTTTGGGCATCATACATTTTATTTTTGGTTGCTTTCCCTTTTTCCTAGTCAAATACTAGTATGTGCGACAGGCTTTTGCAGCTTAATATCTCTTTTAATTTGGAGATTTACATTTGGTGAGCTCTTTGAGTAAAGCAAAAAAAAAAAAAAAAAAAAGTGGGAAGATATATAGGCACAAGTCTATGCATGTCTCAAGATCAAAAAAACCATTCACTAATCATTCATGATAAGGTTGAAGATCTATTTACAACAGTTACATAGATTTCAAGATTTCTTCCACAATGATATGAGTGCATAGGGAACAAGCTAAGTTCGTAGATGCACAAAGCCATTAGTACAAAGGTATAAGGCAAAATATGTTTTGAGACAAAAAACTAAACAAAGTCGATCAAACTTTTTGGATTTTCTACTTTTTATATGTTTTTGGATTTTTGACATAAAAGCAAGAAAAGATTGATCAAAAACAATGTAAGAACATTTAAAAAGAAACAAATAAACAACCAAACAATTTTCAACTCAAACAAGCAAAAAGCATATAACCAAGCATATTCACAAAGCATAGGAAGTATTAATGTATGGACATGTTGTAATGCTTATGCATAAGTACCCCTCTTCACCCACACATCATGTGCGTTTGGGGTAATATCCCTATAGGATTGGGTACGAGAGTTAGGACTTTCAAACCTTCTAGTAATGTTTTCCAAGCAAGTGGTGAATGTACCAATCATCTTCAGCATGTCCATCACACCGGGATCACCATTTCGACCTTTAGATGGCTCAACAGCCCAAGTCCTCTTGTCATTTCTTGGTCCTCTTGACCTTTGGCCAGATGCATTCTTCAATGCTCTAAGCTTATGGCAATTCGGTTTCGTATGTCCTTGCAATCCGCAATGGTGACAGAAATGATTCGTTCTAGGACCCTGTTATGATCTTGGAAGTGATCTTCCTCTAGCTTCACGTTTGGCTTCTGATTGACTACGAAATGTATTTAACACCCATTGATCAGCCACATTCTTCTTCTTTTCAACCTTAAATTTATCAGGAATAGACTCTTCTATAACTGGCTCTTTGGCCTTCACAAACTTCACTTCTTTGGTGACATTGGCCGATGAGCTACTCCCTCCGGTATATTCCAACCCGAACTTGTTTGAGGTGTGTTTTTGAGATGAAATAACATCATCTAGCTTCTTAGTGGAGACCCTCTCTATCTTGGCATTTGATTGCTCTACCTCTTGCTCAAGAAATCTCACTTTTGTGTAAGCCTCTAACAACTCTCCATTCAGCCTTTCTATCTCACACTTGGCCTCCTTACATCGCACTAGGAACTTCTATAGTCTTCTTCTGCTTTCTTCATCTTCTTTATAGCCACCTTGGCCACCCTTGTGTATTCTTTCTACTTCTCAAGAAGTGAGTTCTAGTTCTCTTGGAGACCAGCTGTGCTTTCATCTTCTTTAGCTTCTGATTCTTCAACAACTCCCATTGATTCTTCATTGTTGGGAAATTTAGACTCCAGTTGATAGAATTAACAAGTTTTAAACTCAAGTTGTTAAATAGATTTATTATGAATAAAACTTGTTAAAACAAACAAACATCAATATCATGTCAAAATCATGCAGCGGAAAAAATAAATAAGACAAGATATGATGACCTAGGAAAACTAATGAAACCAACCAGTTTCACAGTAAAAAACCTAGGGGGGGGGAACCTTCCCGAAAAGCAATCCACTATAGTAAAGAGAAGTTTTAGATCTAGTATAAAACCTTTGTCCCTAGACTCTACAATCCTCGTAGATGAACTCACAGCAGAAACCTTCTACCACTTCAGAACCTCTGAACTCTTCAATATATGAACGCCACCCTTTTTGTTGCACGGATCCCGGTACGTGACTAACCAATTGCGCGGATCCCAGTACGCGACTTAATCACCAACTAGAAGAAGATTGTTGGCTGCAAAGTTCTTCACTTCATCAACAATGAAGATCAAGAAGCACTTGGTTATAAAATCCTAAGGCGCAAAGACGTAGTAACATCTTTCAGAGAGAATAAGACATCGGTCACCTTTTACATATGTTCTCCTTGTATTCTCTTATGTGACGGCCTTTAAAATAAGCCTTATATAGGTCTAGGGTTGTGAAAAAAGAAATCCTACACAAATACAAAAGCCTGGCCCAAAAATTAGATCTGAAAATTCTAATTTCTGTAACCTCGATAGATAGCAGGTGTCGAGCAGGTGTTGAGGTTTAATGAGGCTTGACAGATACATCTATCGAGGAGGTGTCGAAGAGACAGAAACTTTCTCGATCAAACCTTTTCTTCACTTGTTTCTTGGTCCAATCTTTATGACTTTAATACTAGACTTGAACAACATGTTCTTTGAAATATTAAACACATCCTAGATCTACCCAAATACAGGTAAAGTGCGTTTTGTCAAAGGATTAGCCAATTACACAAAATATGTCCTTAACATTCATCACTATGCTCCCCAAGCTCTTGTACAAGCAAATTTAAGTCCTCCAAAGACTCAACATGAGCAATAGTCATAAAGGCGGAGTAATTCCCTTCTTTGTCACAGCTTTCCTCAGAATCAGACTTGGATGAATCCGAGTCACTAAGAGTTGTGACATACACCTTGCCCTTCGATTTCAAATAATTAGGACATTCCTTTTTGAAGTGTCCATGCCCGTTGCACTTGAAGCAAGTGATTCCTTGTGAAGATTGGTATTCCTTTCCATCTTTCTTCTTGAATTCCTTTCTCTCCTTTCTGGAGCTTTGGAATTTCCCTTTGTCATCAAATTTTCCATTGTTCTTGAATTTCAAGAATTTTCGAAAATTCTTCACCAAATATGCCACATCTTTATCAACAATATCCTCATCCGAAGAGTCGTGAGCTTCGACCCTTTCATTAATTGTCTTAAGAGCAAGAGATTTGCTCTTTCTTTGTGTGGGCAATGACAATTCATAGGTCTGAAGTGAGCCTATCAGTTCTTGGACTTTGATATCATCAAGGTCCTTGCTCTCTTCAATAGCTGTCACCTTGGCATGGAAGCTCCCCAGCAATGAACGAAGGATTTTCCTTACAACTTTAGAGTCCTCCGTTTTCTCCCCCAAATTGAACTTGCCGACGACCACTTCGTTCAACTTGCTATAGAAAGAGTCAAAGGACTCATCCTCACTCATTTTGAGCTCCTCAAACCGAGTAGTCAGCATCTGTTGCTTGGTGTCCTTTACTTTCTTTGTTCCTTCATAAGTTGTCTCTAGTATTTCCCATGCCTCCTTGGCAATAGTGATGTGCGAAATCTTGTGAAATTCTTCTAGAGAAACAATACAAAAAATGGCATTCAAGGCTTCACTGTTAGCTTTAGCTGCCGCAAGAGTTGCCTTATCCCAAGTGGATTTAGTAGCCTCCGGCCTAGTCCAACCTACTTCTACAACATCCTAAACATTATCATCAATAGAGCACAAGAATGCCCTCATTCGGAATTTTCAAAAAGCATAGTTGTTACCATAAAAAAATGGTGGAACATTTAAAGATTGAGACTGGTCCATCTCAATATGGGGTCAAGGATCGCACTAAGGTGTTTAAACCACAAAAAGTGCACCTGCTCTGATACCAATTGAATGTTCAAATAGCGTTGAAAACACTATGAACGTTTAGACCCCCAATTTATAGATTACCAATTCAAGCTTAATATCAAACAATGTACGTACAGAAAATGAATATAAGCTTATACCAGAATTGATAAATAATCTAAATCAAATAAAATCACATCCATGGCAGAAATTAAATGACAAAGATTAAGGGAAGAGATGCAAACACAAGAACAACACAACGATGTGTTATCGAAGAGGAAACCGAAGCCCTCGGCGTAAAACCTCTCCGCCGCCCTCCAAGCGGTAAATAATCCACTAAAGAATGTAGTTGGGATACATGAACAGCAGAAGACCCTCCAAGCCTAATCTACCCAGTGTACCTAAGCCCTCCAAGTTTCTTGCTCCAACGAGGTTATGTCGAACCTATTTCTTCTTTAACTTACCGAATTTCGCTATAGCCCATAGCATTAACCAATAGTTATTGGTCCTTTCCTAACTGCTTCCCAAAGCACCAAATAGCCTTCTCATAGATATGGGTATGGTAAGAAAGGATTTGGGTAAGAACCTCTCAAGGATGTAACAATAAAGAGGGTGAGAGTAGAGGAATTTGAAGAGTCTTTATATGAAGATTGTGGATGAATCAATCCTGTTTTTCTCTAGGGTTTCTTTCTCAAAATTCTCTCTAGAAGCTCTCTACATTTCGTGGGTATAAGAAGTATTTATGCTAGGGTGAGAATGGAATGCGAAGAGTCAGGTTTTTCAAAACAGAGCTGGTTGGCGGCTTGGCCACGCGACTTGACTAAGTCGCGAGTTCAAGCCGCGAGATAATAGAACAACCAGGCTGGACTTTTTGTCCTGCAGTGCTCAAGCTGGTGTGACTGTTCATCTTCTCGCACGCTTCATTCGTGTGCTGCATTTGGCGGCTTGCCAGTTGCGAGTCACCCGCAAGTCCTAGCCATGAAACTCTACATCCTTGCACAATCTTGAGCATTTCTTCACACTCTGTCACTCACTACCCTTACATGATTCCCACCTAAATATAGGGTTACTAATTGCTAAATTACAAGCAAATTTGACACGGAATAAAGCCAACAAGATGGTTGATTAAATTCAACCTTACAGGGCTGAACTTAAAATTCTACATACCCGTATTTCAATCGAGCGAGCCTATCTTTCGATCAGTCAAACCAGGAAAATTTTGAAATATTCTTTCTGCAACTTGTTCTTGAATCTTGACTTGAATCACCTTGAGCATTGTCTAATAATACCTATAGACTATAAGATCTATATCTAGACAAGTTTGTGTTCATGATTTGCTAATTGTTCTAAGTTTTTAGAACCTAACAGTCTATTTCGGGGTTTTCAACTAGCTTGCGTTGGCTTTAATTTTGTGCCAAATTTGATTGTGAAAGTTCAATATGGGTATGAAACACCCTTGAATGTTTAGCCCCCAAATTATAAAACACCAATTCAAGCTTATAATCAAACAATTAATGTGCGGAACATGAACATAAGCCAATCACAAAATTGATAACTAATCTAAGCCAAATATAAACACATCCACAGCAGTAAATATAAGGCAAAGATAAAGGAAAGGAAGATGCAAACACAGGGACAGCACACGATGAGTTATCGAAGAGGAAACCGAAGCCTTCGGCGTAAAACCTCTCCGCCGCCCTCCAAGTGGTGAAATAATCCACTAAAGAATGTAGTTGGGATACATGAATAGCAGAAGACCCTCCAAGCCTAATCTACCCAAGTACCTAAGCCCTCCAAGCTTCTTGCTCCAACGAGGTTACGCCAAACCTATTTCTTCTTTAGCTTCCCGGATTCCGCTACAAGACTATAGTATCAACCAATGTATATTAGTTCCTTCTAAACTGCTTCCCTTAGCACCAAATGAACCTTTTCACAGAGGTAGGTGTGGTGAGAAAAGGATTTGGTCAATAACCTCTCAAGGGGTGGAGAGGAAGAGAGTAGAGGAATTTGTAGAGTCTCTAAGGTAAATATTGTGGATGAATCAATCTTGTATTTCTCTAGGGTTTCTCTCACAAAATTCTCTCTGGAAGCTTTCTCAATATCATGGGTATAAGGGTCTATATATAATGGGGGTGAGAAAGGAATACGAAGAGACAGTTTTTGCCAAACAGGGTGAATTGGCGGCTTGGCCTCGCGACTGGTTTAAGTCGCGAGATCAAGTCGCGAGGTAACGGCTTGGCCTGCCTGGGACTTTTTTCCTGTAGTGCGACAGCTAGCATGACTCTTCACCTCCCTTGTGTGCTTCTCACGTGCCTAAAGTTGGCGGCTTGCAGCTGCGAGCCACCCGCGAGTTCTAGCCACGAAACTCTGCTTCTTTGCACATACTTGAACTTTTCTTCACATCTTCTTACACACTACCCTTACATAAATCCCACCTAAATATAGGGTTACTAAGTACTTAAATTACAAGCAAATTGGCACGGAATAAAGCCAACAAGATGGTTGATTAAATTCAACCTTATAATCTCCCCCTTTGGCTATTCCATGACAAAACCCTATAACAAACTCTAGACTTAACGCGTGAGTTAGGAACAATTGGAAAACTCACTCACACCTAACTCTAGAATCTGTGAAGCTTTAGAACCATAAGAACAAGAACTCCTGAAATACAACAACACAATAAGTTCATTGTATGCAGAAAACTTATAAAGCATATGGAATAAGCACAATGCGATCAAGCACAATGGAGTAAAGCAATAAACCATGGCAAGACCAAAACATGCAATCACTATGACCAAGTGATCACAATGCTCATTCACACTTGGAATGAACATCCGGACATTCAAGTTGATAAACACAAGGCAAATCACTTGAATAACCAACACTCAACCAATGCACAGTACATGAAGAATGTGCATCTAGGAAAAATCCTACAAGGGCACAAAAGTGACAGTACTCAAAAGAAAATGCATGACATTTAGTTAGAAGTACTGATTTAACAAAGCACAAAGGCTGCATAAAGCATGGTACAAACCACAAAGGCCTACAAGTGCATAGAAACAAGTTCTTAAATCTTACAAAAGCAACATGGGTACAAACATAAACAAAAACCTTAATAACCTACAAAGGTACCAAGTACAAACTAACACAAAAGGAAAGAAGTGCTGAATAACTTCATGTTATATAAACAGAATAACTATAGAAATAAACAATTGTACCAGTGAACCACAAGTTTTTCACAAGTAGAAACCAAATCAACATAAGATAAAAATTGTAATAAACATAATAAAGTATGTAGTAACTATAAAAGCTTTAAAAACTCCCCCTTTTAGCAAGCACCCTCCTTTTCATTCTTAAGCTTTGCTCCCCCTTACTATGCTGCTCTCCCCCTTTTTGGCACGAATAGCTAAAGGCTATCTTCTAGCTTCTGTTGTATGTTATCTAACTATAACTCAATGGTTCCAAGACGCATTTGAGTTTGACTGTGAAAGGAGTTGAGAAGTCATTCCAAGTCAGAAATTCGATGAAGCACAGTTTCGGTGAAGTAAATTTGCTTTGGCATTTGGAAACCAAGAGGAACAAACCGGGTGCCAGTTGATTGTGCAGGAGTAACTGTAGTAGGAGCAGATGGAGATGCCTGTGTGGATGGCTCAGTCTTAGGTTTCTTGGAGGAGTGACTCTTGCTTGCTTGGAGAGAGTACTGGGATATTGGTTGAGAACGAGGCAGTAATCTCTCATCTAATGAAGGACTAACACCGTTACTAAGAAAAATCTTCATGACTAGACTGCAGAATGGAAGAATTGTTCGTGTTGCTGAACGAGCCGATGTTTTCCCAATGATTTGGAATATATGAGCACAGATGTCAATCGGGACACCAGAGATGAGGTCACATAGAAATTTAGCCCTTCCAAGATTGATGAAGGTAGTATTTGATAGTGGGTAGAGATTGGAGAACATGATCAACTTCAAGGTTGTCAGTTCAGGTGAAAACAGTGCAGTGCTTATAGATGATCCTATGCTTCCCACTTCATGTTCATTCCCAAGATCATGAAGGATGTCTTATGCTTGAAGTTCCCGGTCATCGTATGGAGTTCGATCCACATCTTTTGGTCTAGTGATGCGAAGAACCTTAGCAATGGAGTCTGCATTTATGGAAAATTCTGTTCCTTGTACCCAGCATTTCAACTCGACTCCTGTGTATCTGGCATTTGAGAAGAATTCCTTGACCAATTCTTTAGTTGGATCCTCAAAATTTCCAAATAAGTCAGCCCAATCTCTTTCTTCAAAGATCTTAGGGATAAATGTTGTCTCTAGGGTATCAAACTTGACAAATCTTTCCACAATGGAAGAAGACTCTTTGAAGATGTCTTTGTAGGTCTTTGAGTCAATAGGAGTCCTAAATCTCTCAATGGTAGAGTCCTTGGATGACTTAGACAATAATCGTGCCCGTTTAGCAACCGGGGTTGACGGATCATCAGTTACAATGCCTTTGCCTCTGGATGAACAACGAGTTATCTACAACAAAGTCGACACACAGAAAAGAACCAAAATAAAATACCACAAGAAGCAAACATCAGATTGATTAGTTTCAGTTAAATAGTGTGACTAGAGATTTCACAAATTCACAACAAAGCATTAACTAAACTAACACCAGGAGGACATATGCAACACAGACAAAAGACATAGGCACACAGATAAGATGAATAACAATAACAACTTAGAGTCAAATGGGCAATGTGAATCACAAATTCACAAATGACAAAATGCCAAGAGCATAATATGAATGATGCAACACAATCATGAACCACATCATATAGAGACAAAGCACAAGCAAGACAAGAACATCAAAACTCAAAACACACAAACCCCAAAACAAAGTTCGAACCCATTAAATCTCAACAAAACAGAAACACTTCACACAAAAAAAATACTTGAACGAAGTACAATGAAGTAAGATAGAAATAACCCATACCTTTTTCTTGCTGTTTGATGAAGACATGATGTAAAAATGGAATCTTTTTCAGTGAGACTCGGAGTGTGTGAGAGAAAGAAATGAAGAAGACAATGAACAGTCACTGACATTCGAGGGAAAAACTGAAAAACCATTTAAAAACTGTCTTTAAAAACGTAAAACACGTGTTTTTCGCGACTGGATCAAGTCGCCAGTAAGTTGCTAGGGTAAGTCGCGAAACATTGTGAAACCAAGATTCTTGAAAAATCTTCGAAGTGTTTTTCACGACTGGAAGATCTACCCGCGAGGGAGTCGCGAGCTGAGTCACGAAAATCTTTGTGTACCCCTCGCGATTGGACCTTCCACCCGCGAACAAGTTGCCACATTGAGCCGCGAAATATGCAAAAGCACAAATTTTTGAAAAATTTCTAAGTCTTTTTCGCGACTACAGCCTTGACTCGCCAGTGACCCGCGAAAACTCTCGGAGTGAGCTTCGCGACTGGGGCATGTGACTGGACCTACCCGCGACTGAGTCGCCAAAACAAGGCAACACTGTTTTTGAAAATTTTGACATTTTTGTAAAACAAAATACTTTCCAAAAACAAACTAATATATTCAAAAATATTTTTGTATTTGATCAACAAAGATTGAGCTTGTGAAAACACATTTAATCAAGTACAATCACACAAATGAATATGTCATTCATTGAACATAGACTTGTGTGTTGTGTGTGGATATCAAAAATGAGATAGTCCTTAGTCCAATGTGAAGCTTTAATGATCAATTCAATCAAGGCATACACAACTAGCACTAGATAATGTGACCTATCTCATTTATAGAAACATGCATATATGACCTCCCACATGCACTTGATAACAATTCTTTGAAACTTTTCATTTGGCTCCATATTTAACATATCATTTGCACTTTTTGAGCAAAGAAAATCTCATTGTGAGATAGATGCCTGAAATTTTTGATATTTCAATTGATGAGTTAGCCTTTGGCTTTTTAGGCATCATACATTTTATTTTGGTCGCTTTCCCTTTTTCCTAGTCGAATACTAGTATGTGCGACAGGTTTTTGCAGCTCTATATCTCTTTTCATTTAGAGAGCTCTTTTAAGCATAAAAATAAAAAGTGGGAAGATATATAGGCATGAGTCTATGCATGTCTCAAGATCAACAAAACCATTCACTAGTTATTCTTGACAAGGTTGAAGATCTATTTACAACAGTCACATAGATTTCAGAATTTCTTCCACAATGATATAAATGCATAAGAGACAAGCTATGCTCGTTAAATGCACAAAGCCATAAGTACAAAGGTACAAGGCAAAACTTGTTTTGAGACAAAACTTAACAAAGCCAATCAAACTTTTTGGATTTTCTACTTTTTATGTGTTTTTGGATTTTTGACACAAAAGCAGTAAAAGATTGATAAAAAACATAACATAAAAAACAATGTAAAAACATTTGAACCAAAGACAAACACACACACACACACATAAAATAACAACCTAAATACTAGCAAGGAGCACACAACCAAGCATATTCACAAACATGGGAAGTATTGATGCATGAACATGTTGTAATGCTTATGCATGAGTACCTTTTGTCACCCACACGTCACGTGCATTTGGGGTGATATCCTTGATGGATCAGGTACGAGAGTTAGGACTGTCAAACCTTCGTGTGAAGCTTTCCAGGCAATTGGTGAAGGCACTGATCATCTTCATCACGTCCATCATTCCTGGATCACGGTTTTGACTTCTTGGTTGCTCACCGCCCCAAGACCTCATGTCATTTCTTCTTCCTCGTGACCGAGGTGCACTTGCATTATTGTCTGCTCTCAGCTTTTGACAGTTGGGTCTAGTATGTCCTTGCAATCTGCAATAGTGACAAACATACTCCGTTCTAGGAACCTGTTGTGATCTTGGAACTGATCTCCCTCTAGCTCCATATCTAGATTTTGATTGATTTCAGAACTTATTTAACACCCGTTGATTAGCCACATTCTTCTTCTTTTCAGCCTTAATTTTCTCAGGACTTGACCTATCCACAGTCGTCTCCTTAGCCTTCACAAATTTCACATCTTTGGTGACCTTGGCTGACGAGCTACTTCCTTCGGTGTATCTTAACCCGGACTTGTCTGAGGAAGGGTTTTGTGATGAGATAACATCTTCTAACTTCTTGGAGGAGACTCTCTCTAACTTGGCATGAGCTTGCAGTACCTCTTGCTCAAGGAATCTCACTTTCGTGTAAGCTTCTGATAGCTCACCATTAAGTGCTTCAATCTCACACTTTTCCTCCTTGTATCGTGCCAGAAGACTTTTGTAATCTTCCTCAGCCCTCTTCATCTTCTTAATGGCTGGATTAGCCACCTTAGCATATTCACTGGTCTTCTCAAGGAGTGAGTTGTAAGTCTCTTGCAATCCCACTGCTTTTCCAACTTCCTCATCTTCAGACTCCTCAACTATTCCAATAGACTCCAAATCAGAATGTTCCCCAAGCTCCTTCACAAGCGTACCCAAATCATCCGAGGTCTCCACATGTGCAATGGTCATGAATGCGAAGTAGTTTCCTTCTCCATCACAACTCTCTTCTGAATCAGAACTCGAAGAGTCTATATCACTCAGCGTTGTGGCATATGCCTTGCCTTTCCCTCTCAAGAAATTTAGACACTCCTTCTTGAGATGTCCATGGCCGTTGCATTCAAAACACACAATGTCTGAAGGAGATTGAAAATCCTTCCCTTCTTTCCTTGTAAACTCTTTTCTATCACCTCCTAAAGATGAAAATTTCGCTTTGTTGAATGGTTTCCCACTGTTTTTCATCTTCAGAAATTTGCAGAAGTTTTTCGCAAGATATGCTACTTCCTTCTCCACTCCATCTTCTTTGGAAGGATCATCCATTCTTTCGGGGACGGTTTTTAGAGCAAGCGATTTACTTGTCTTGTGGGAAGGCAGTCCAAGCTCGTACGTTTGAAGTGACCCAATGAGCTCTTGGATCTTAATTTCGTCCAAATCCTTGCTTTCCTCTATGGATGTGACTTTTGCTTTAAAGCTTTCAAGCAAGGACCTCAAGATTTTTCTCACCACCTTAGTATCTTTAATCTTGAAAGCTCGAAAACGTGTTGAAAAACACAAGAGCTGTTTAGACCCCCGAATAAAATTACGGCTCGATAGATTTTACACAACTTTAATATAAAGTGCGGAATAGTGTAAAGCGAGCGAATGAACAATATAGCTACTCTAATCCATAAACTAAACAACACAGCAGTATAATGGAATATAAAATAGTAGGGAAGAGAGATGCAAACACAGAAAACACCAAGACGTGTTTTCGAAGAGGAAACCGAAGAACTCGACGAAAAACCTCTCCGCCGCCCTCCAAGCGGAAATCGATCCACTAGACAATCAGTTGGGATACATGAGTAAGCAAGAGACCCTCCAAGCCTAATCTACCCGATGTACCTAAGCCCTCCAAGCTCCTACTCCAACAAGGCTTCTCGGAACCGTGTCTTGTCTTAGTTATCCGGATCCCGCAACAAGCTCCATGTTGCATCTGCCATTCCAGGCTTCTTCCAATGCTTCCCAGCAGCACCAAATCGTCACACAACACTCTCCAAAGGTGTGGTAAGTGTTTGGGCTATCAACCTCTCAATGGTGTGGAAATGGAGAGGGAAGGGTTGAGGAGATACCACAAGCAAGTGTATAGAGAAAGGTGGGGATGACAATCTCTAATTACAAATGTGTTTGGCTAGGGTTTTCTCTCTGAAGCATTCCTCAACATTTGTGGGTAATGGGGGTTTATATAGGATAGGTGCAAAATGTGTGAGTCAGTCAGTACAGGCTGGCAAAACAGCATGTCTCGCGGGTGTCTCGCGGGAAGGCCTTACCCGTGAGATACTCGCGAGAGACAGCTGTCTCCATTTGTCATGACTCTTCGCATTCCAGCATGTGCAGGGCACATGCTTCACTTCGCGGGAAGCTTAGTCGCGAGATACCCGCGAGATTCCATCAGCTTCCAACTTGCTTGAGTCTTCACACACTCTCTATCACACACCCCTTACAACAATTCCCACAACAAATACAGGGTATAAATGATTGATAGAAATTACAATCAAATTTGGCACGGAATAAAAGCCAACAAAACACATAGTTGTAAATCACAACTTTACAATCTCCCCCTTTGGCTGTTCCGTGACAAAACCCTGAAACAGACTCTAGACTTAAACGTGAGTTTGGGAACACAGGCAAAACTCACTCACACCTAATTCTAGATTTTGATAAGCTCTTGAAACATATGATCAAGTAACTCCTGAAACACAACAACAAAATATTATCATTGCATGCAGCAAACTTGAAAAGCATATGGAGCAATAAGCACATGATCAAGCAAAATGAAATAGAAACACTAAATCATGGCAAGATCAAACGAGTAATCACTATACACAAGTAATTACTATGCTAATTCACACAAGGAATGAACATCCGGATATGCAAGATGATACGCTTATATGAAGAGTACCATTTGCACATCCAACACTCAACCAATGCAAAATACTTGAAGAATTTGCATCTAGGAACAATCCTACTAGGGCACACGAGTGATGTAGTGAAGTAAATGTAAGACATTAACCTTCAATAGCACAAGCATAAAGGCTGCATAAGCAAAGTATTGCAAATACATGGCACAAACCATAAAAGCCTACAAAAACATGCAATGAAACAAAACAACCCTTAAAGCTTACAAAAGCAACATGGGTACATGCAAAGTACGCTACAAAGCATAGAGAATATCACAAAAGAAACATCTGAAATAGTACTTAAATAAAGCCTAGTATCAAAGCTTTAAACCATAAGCCGTAAAACATTTATAAAAACTAAAAAGTACTGAATAAAAACCGTCTGAAAACCAATAACCAATGTTACTAAGTTGCTAGACTATGCTCCCCCTAACACTGTGCAAGCTCTTCTCTAACTCCCCCTCAGAATTTTCTCCCCCTTTTTGACCGGAATGGCCAAAGGGTCAGAACTGATCTGACTCTGAATCCGAGCCGTGCTCCATAGATAAGTCTTGTACTTGAGAAGAGAGCACGGTGATCTGTCCTTGAAGGTATGCAAACTGGTCCGCGGTGTACTGCACATGGGAGTCAAGCACTGTAGACATCTGATCCATCTTAGCAAGAAACTGATCCAGTTTGCTTAAGCCTTGTGGAGGAGCCGAAGATGATGGCTGTGTAGAGGGCTCAGGAGCCGAGGTGAACCTGTCAATCTCTTCCTCTGTATCTTCGCCTTCATCCTGCTGAACCTGTCGTGGTGGTGGTATGGTATGCACACCGGTCTTCGATCCCTTGATGTGTGCAGTGCTCCTAGTCAGTGTATGACCACCAATGGGATAGTCCCTCTGAACAACCGTGAGGCCACTAGGTAGCTTGAGCTTTGCCTTGGCAATCAATCCCATGATCAAAGAGGGGAATGGCATCACAGTCCGTGAATTCTGCTTTGTGATGCTCTTCTTCAGGACATGCATGATATGGCCACAAATGTCAATCTCCTTATGTGTGAAGAGATCATACAGAAATCTTGTTCTTGGAGCAGAGAGAGTGGTGAGATTGGTGACCGGATAAAGATTGTGAATCATCACATAGCTTAGGGTCCTCATTTCTGGAGAGAACTTGATGGTGTTCATGGATGATTTCTTTGGTTCACCACCAAGGAGTTTAATCATCTCATCAGCAGAACCCATTCTGTCCTTATAAGCAACAGTGATTGGCTGAGATGGTGGACGAGTTTCCAGAAAATCTTGAATGCTCTCTCTTGTAATCACAAACTCCTTGTGTCTTACCCAGCACTCAATACAGTCTCCGTTGACAGTGGCATTGGAGAAGAACTCTTTGATGATCTCTGAATAGACCACTCCAGTTGGGTTCAGCAACTTGGTCCAAGTTCTATCTTTGAACACTTCAGGGATGAAAGTGTCCTCAAGAGTCTCTAACTGGACTACCCTTTCCATGATGATTGTCTTGTCCTTGTAGCAGTCATTGTACTTCATATCAGCTTCTATAGATCTGAAATGATCAGAATCAGTTCGGGCTCGCTTTGAAGACGATTTCTTCTTAGCAGCATGCTTGGTGGGAGACATCTGCAAAAGCAAATAAAAGAAGATGCACAAGCACAAACCAGAAGACAAACTTCATTAGATTCAAGTTAGTTCCAAATCAGACTTAAACTAACTAAAAAACATAGCATGGTCAGCACTAAACATCATGCTAAAAGACTCCAACGAATAAAGCATAACTACATTTCACCAAATTAAGACAAAATTGCAATAGAGGGTGTCTGTGTGCATGTGCTAATGAGAGTGTGCGGCATGAGATGCATGAGGGTGCCTAAGTGTGCCTAGTTGTGTGCTAAGAATGTGCAACATGAACAAAGTGAGTGAAACACATAATCAATGACCAAACCTAAGTAAAACAAGGTCAAACATGTGAAAAACTATGGATCGAAATCACTTGATTCCATTTTGTCACAAAAATGTCACTTGGACATTTTGACAAGCACTTAGCGTGCACAAATGCATAAATTATATGGATAATGCATGAACATGTGCAAATCTACCCTCAATACATGATAAAATGCCACAAGGGGCCAACACAGATGCAGAAACAACAAATGGGACACAGCCCAATAAAAAAAAATGAGAAAAATTCACCCAATTTGAAAACCAACCCAAAGTTTCGAAAATCCCCAATTTTGAAAGCCCTAACAAAAAATTCTGCATAATTTAAGTGAAAACCCAAAGAGAAATGGTTAACAAACATACCTTGAAGAAGAAAATGTAGAAAAAATGCTTGGATTGAAGGGAAATGAATGGAATAGTGTTTTTGGGTTGAGAGAGTTTGAAAGAGGTTGAGCGAGGGAAGTTTGATAGTTTTGAAAAACTGTCACATCAGCTATATAAAAACTGAAAACACGCGTTTTTCGCGGGTTAGAGAGGGGCGAAACAGTCGCGAGACAGTCGCGAGAAGTGCCACTGAAGCACAAAAATTTTCGCGAGAAGCATTAGGTCGCGAAACAGTCGCGATACAGTCGTGGTAGCTTTTGTCTGAAATTGGAAAAATCCAATTTTAGCCAAACAGCATTTAGCGAGAAGCTGTTGGTCACGAGACAGTCGCGAAAGTTTCTGTGTGACATGATAAAATAAAAACTTTCCTCAACTCCTTTTCGCGGGAAGCTCTAAGTCGCGAGCTTCTTGCGAAACTACCCCTGAACCAGTTTTTGAAGAAACACAAAAACATGCACTTTAATCAAAAACAAACGACAAGAAAGTATAAAATCACTTTCAAAAAAAAATAAAACACTCAAAAATCTTTTTGGGTTTGATCAACAAAGATTGAGCATGTGAAAACACATTTAAACAAGTACAATCACACAAATGAATAAGGCATTCATTGAACATAGACTTGTGTGTTGTGTGTGGATATCAAAAGTGAGATAATCCTTAGTCCAATGTGAAGCTTCAATGATCAATTCAATCAAGGCATACACAACTAGCACTAGATTATGTGACCTATCTCAATTATAGAAACATGCATATATGACCTCCCACACGTACTTGATAACAATTCAATGAAGCTTTTCATTTGGCTCCATATTTAACATATCATTTGCAACTTTTGAGCAAAGAGAATCTCATTTAGAGAAAGATGCCTGAAATTTTTGATATTTCAATTTATGAGTTAGCCTTTGGCTTTTTGGGCATCATACATTTTATTTTGGTCGCTTTCCCTTTTTCCTAGTCGAATACTAGTTTGTGCGACAGGCTTTTGCAGCTCTATATCTCTTTTCATTTGGAGATTTACAATTAGAGAGCTCTTTTTAAGCAAAAAAAATAAAAGTGGGAAGATATATAGGCATGAGTCTATGCATGTCTCAAGATCAACAAAAACATTCACTAATCATTCATGACAAGATTGAAGATCTATTTACAACAGTCACATAGATTTCAGAATTTCTTCCACAATGATATGAGTGCATGAGAAACAAGCTAAGCTCGTTAAATGCACAAAGCCATAAGTACAAAGGTACAAGGCAAAACATGCTTTGAGACAAAACTCATCAAAGTGATCAAACTATTTGGATTTTCTATTTTTATGTGTTTTTGAATTTTTGAACACACCCAAAGAAAAACAGAACAAGAGAATAAAGATTAACAAAGACAACCGGTACAAAACGCCAACAGAAACAGTAGAGCAATGCATGAAACGATGCAATAGCAAAAGTCCCTAATCATTGAAAGAATTTATGCGTGGACATGTTATAATGCTTATGCATGAGTACCCCTCTTCACCCACACGTCACGTGCGTTTGGGGTGATATCCTTAATGGATTGGGTACGAGAATTTGGACTGTCAAACCTTCTGGTGAAACTCTCCAAGCAAGTGGTGAAGGCACCAATCATTTTCATCACGTCCATCATGCCAGGATCACGATTCTGATTTCTCGGTTGTTCACCACCCCAAGACCTCATGTCATTTCTCCTTCCTCGTGACCGAGGTGCGCTTGAGTTGTTGTCTGATCTCAGCTTTTGACAGTTAGGTCTGGTATGTCCTTGCATTCCGCAGTAGTGACACACATAGTCCGTTCTGGGACCCCGTTGAGATCTTGGAAGAGATCTTCCTCTGGTTTCATGTTTACCTATGGAATGATTTCGGGGCTTATTCACCATCCGTTGCTCACTCACATTCTTCTTCTCAGCCTTAACATTCTCAAGAATGGGATCTTCTACAATAGGCTCTATGGCCTTTACAAATTTCACTTCTTTGGTAACTTTGGCTGATGAGCTACTTCCTCCGGTGTATCCTAACCCGGACTTGTCTGAAGAAAGTTTTTGAGATGAGATAACATCATCTAACTTCTGGGAGGAGACTCTTTCTATCTTGGCATGAGCTTGCACTACCTCTTGCTCAAGAAACCTCACCTTCGTATAGGCTTCAGACAACTCGCCATTTAGTGTCTCAATCTCACACTTAACCTCTTTATATCTGATCAAGAGACTTCTATAATCTTCCTCAGCTTTCTTCATTTTCCTTACAGCCGCCTTGGCTACTCTGGTATACTCTCCTGACTTCTCAAGTAATAAGGAGTAATTTTCTTGAAGATTAGCGGTATTCTCTTCTTCTTCTTCAACATCTGATTCTTCCACATTCCCAATAGACTCTGAATCAGAATGCTCACCAAGCTCCTTCACAAGTGCACCCAAATCATCCGATGACTCCACATGAGCAATGGTCATGAACGCGGAGTAGTTTCCCTCTCCGTCATAACTCTCTTCCGAGTCAGAATCAGTGGAGTCTGAATCACTGAGTGTCGTGGCATAAGCTTTCCCTTTTCCCCTCAGAAAATTTGGACACTCCTTCTTTAGATGTCCATGGCCATTGCACTCATAGCATATAATTTCTGAAGAAGGTTGAAACTCCCTCCCTTCTTTCTTTGTAAACTCTTTCCTATCACCTTTTGAAGATGAAAATTTTCCTCTGTTGAATGGTTTCCCACTATTCTTCATCTTCAGAAATTTGCGGAAGTTTTTCGCAAGAAATGCTACCTCCTTTTCCACCCCATCTTCTTCGGAGGAATCATCCATCCTTTCGGTGATGGTTTTAAGAGCAAGTGATTTACTCATCTTATGGGAAGGCAGTCCCATCTGATATGTTTGGAGAGACCCAACTAATTCTTGAATCTTAATTTCATCCAAATCCTTGCTTTCCTCTATGGCTGTAACTTTTGCTCTAAAACTTTCAGGCAAGGACCTCAATACTTTTCTCACCACCTTAGCATCTTCAATCTTCTCCCCAAGATTGAGTTTAGCAATAACAATTTCATTAAGCTTCCCATAGAATGAATCAAATGGTTCATCATCACCCATCTTGAGCTCTTCAAATTTGGTGGTAAGCATCTGAAGCTTTGTGTCCTTAACTTTCTTTGTACCCTCATAAGTGGTCTCCAAAATCTCCCAAGCTTCTTTAGCAACTGTCATATGAGAGATCCTGTGGAATTCATCAGGTGAAACAGCACAAAATATAGCGTTTAAAGCTTTACTATTTGCATTGGCTGCTGCGAGAGCTGCCTTATCCCAATTTGCCTTAGGAGCTTCCGGCTTAGTCCAGCCGAGCTCTACTGCATCCCAAACGGTATCTTCCATAGAGCATAAAAATGCTCTTATTCTGACTTTCCAGAATGCGTAATTGTTCCCATCAAAAAATGGTGGAACATTGAGCGATTGAGACCGGTCCATCTCAAATAGGGTCAAGGATCACACTAAGGTATTTAAACCAAGCAAGTGTACCTGCTCTGATACCAATTGAAAGCTCGAAAACGTGTTGAAAAACACAAGAGCTGTTTAGACCCCCGAATAAAATTACGGCTCGATAGATTTTACACAACTTTAATATAAAGTGCGGAATAGTGTAAAGCGAGCGGATGAACAATATAGCTACTCTAATCCATAAACTAAACAACACAGCAGTATAATGGAATATAAAAGAGTAGGGAAGAGAGATGCAAACATAGAAAACACCAAGACGTGTTTTCGAAGAGGAAACCGAAGAACTCGGCGAAAAACCTCTCCGCCGCCCTCCAAGCGAAAATCGATCCACTAGACAATCAGTTGGGATACATGAGTAAGCAAGAGACCCTCCAAGCCTAATCTACCCGATGTACCTAAGCCCTCCAAGCTCCTACTCCAACAAGGCTTCTCGGAACCGTGTCTTGTCTTAGTTATCCGGATCCCGCAACAAGCTCCATGTTGCATCTGCCATTCCAGGCTTCTTCCAGTGCTTCCCAGCAGCACCAAAACGTCACACAACACTCTCCAAAGGTGTGGTAAGTGTTTGGGCTATCAACCTCTCAATGGTGTGGAAATGGAGAGGGAAGGGTTGAGGAGATACCACAAGCAAGTGTATAGAGAAAGGTGGGGATGACAATCTCTAATTACAAATGTGTTTGGCTAGGGTTTTCTCTCTGAAGCATTCCTCAACATTTGTGGGTAATGGGGGTTTATATAGGATAGGTGCAAAATGTGTGAGTCAGTCAGTACAGGCTGGCAGAACAGCATGTCTCGCGGGTGTCTCGCGGGAAGGCCTTACCCACGAGATACTCGCGAGAGACAGCTGTCTCCATCTGTCATGACTCTTCGCATTCTAGCATGTGCAGGGCACATGCTTCACTTCGCGGGAAGCTTAGTCGCGAGATACCCGCGAGATTCCATCAACTTCCAACTTGCTTGAGTCTTCACACACTCTCTATCACACACCCCTTACAACAATTCCCACAACAAATATAGGGTATAAACGATTGATAGAAATTACAATCAAATTTGGCACGGAATAAAAGCCAACAAAACACATAGTTGTAAATCACAACTTTACAAATCTTCTCACCAAGATTGAGCTTAGCAATGACGATTTCGTTGAGCTTCCCATAGAATGAATCAAACGATTCATCTTCACCCATCTTGAGCTCTTCAAATTTGGTGGTAAGCATTTGGAGCTTTGTGTCCTTCACCTTCTTAGTTCCCTCATAAGTTGTCTCCAAAATCTCCCAAGCTTCCTTGGCCACTATCATGTGAGATATCCTGTGGAATTCATTTAGAGACACACCATAGAAAATAGCATTTAAGGCTTTACTATTAGCATTAGCCGCCGCAAGAGATGCCTTATCCCAGGTGGATTTTGCAGCCTCCGGCCTGGTCCAACCGACTTTAACCGCATCCCAAACAGTGTCATCAATAAAGCATAGAAATGCCCTCATTCTAACTTTCCAGAAGGCATAATTATTATCATAAAAAAATAGTGGAACATTGAGAAATTGAGACCTATCCATCTCAACAAGGGGTCAAGGATCACACTCAGGTATTAAAACCACAACAAGTATACCCGCTCTGATACCAATTGAAAGTTCAATATGGGAATGAAACACCCTTGAATGTTTAGACCCCAAATTATAAAAAACCAATTCAAGCTTATAATCAAACAATTAATGTACGGAACATGAACATAAGCCAATCACAGAATTGATAACTAATCTAAGCCAAATATAAACACATCCACAGCAGTAAATATAAGGCAAAGATAAATGGAAGGAAGATGCAAACACACGGACAACACACGATGTGTTATCGAAGAGGAAACCGAATCCCTCGGCGTAAAACCTCTCCGCCGCCCTCCAAGCGGTGAAATAATCCACTAAAGAATGTAGTTGGGATACATGAACAGCCGAAGACACTCTAAGCCTAATCTACCCAAGTACCTAAGCCCTCCAAGCTTCTTGCTCCAACGAGGTTACGCCGAACCTATTTCTTCTTTAGCTTCCCGGATTACGCTACTAGACCATAGCATCAACCAATGTATATTGGTTCCTTCCAAACTGCTTCTCTTAGCACCAAATGAACCTTCTCACAGACGTAGGTGTGGTGAGAAAAGGATTTGGTCAATAACCTCTCAAGGGTATGACAATGGAGAGAAAGAGAGTAGAGGAATTTGTAGAGTCTCTAAGGTAAAGATTGTGGATGAATCAATCTTGCATTTCTCTAGGGTTTCTCTCACAAAATTCTCTCTGGAAGCTCTCTCAATATCGTGGGTATAAGGGTCTATATATAGTGGGGTGAGAAAGGAATATAAAGAGATAGTTTTTGCCAAGCAGGGTGAATTGGCGGCTTGGCCTCGTGACTGGTCTGAGTCGCGAGATCAAGTCACGAGGTAACGGCCTAGCCAGCTTGGGACTTTTGTCCTGTAGTGCAACAGCTGGAGCGACCCTTCACCTCCCCCGTGTGCTTCTCACGTGCCTGAAGTTGGCGGCTTGCAGCCGCGAGCCACCCGCAAGTTCTAGCCGCGAAACTCTGCTTCTTTGCACATACTTGAGCTTTTCTTCACATATTCTCACACACTATCCTTACATAAATCCCACCTAAATATAGGCTTACTAACTGCTTAAATTACAAGCAAATTGGCACGGAATAAAGCCAACAAGATGGTTGATTAAATTCAACCTTACAGATTGTAATTTCTTCAATCATTTTCCCTGTATGTATGTGGGTTTATTTGTAAGGGATAAGTGTGAGAAATCGATGAAGAATCAAGCTTCAAAAGATTAATCAGTGCAATTCGCGAGTATCTCGCGAGTATCTCTCGAGAAGCAACCCACAAAAAGGCCACGTGTGAAGCACATGACTGGAAGCTGAAAAGTCACACTAGGCTGTCAAGTTTGCAAGTGTTTCGCGAGAAAGGCCATCCTACGAAGTACCCGCGAAACATTATGTTTGGCAAAAAGTTAAGTTTCTTTACCAAATTCTTTACCCACACGATAAATACCCTCATTACCCACGAATTGTAAGGAGTGTTTTTTAGAGAGAAAACCCTAGCAAATACACTTGAGAGTTAGAGATTGTCATACCCACAATCATCTACACATTTCCTTGTAGTTTTCCTCAACTCCTACCTCTCCATCTCTAGATTCTTGAGGATTGTTAGCCCAAACACTTACCATACCCATTCTGAGTGTTAAGTGAGATTTTGGTGCTATTAGGAAGCATTGGAAGGAGCCATTTAGTGGTAGATGCAATCGAGCTGAATTGCGGGATTCGAAAAGTTAGAGAAGACAAGACTCAGAGAAGTCCGTTGGTAGTAGGAGCTTGGAGGGCTTAAGTACACGGGGTAGACTAGGCTTGGAGGGTCTTTTGTTATCTGTAACTTCCAACTTTATTCTCTAGTGGATCGATTTCGACTTGGAGGGTCGCGGAGAGGTTTTTCACCGAATTTTTCTGTTTCCTCTTCGATAACACATCTTGGTATTATCTTGTGTTTGCGTCTCTCTTCTATACTCTTTAAACTTTCACTTTATTGTTGATTGTGGATGAATATAACTTAGAGTAGTGTTATCAATTCATTGTGCATATTTACTCTTGATCCACACTTTGTTTAAGTCAGAGTAAAAGCAATCTAACCGTAAGTTTTTAATTGGAGGTCTGAACAAACTCTTGTGTTTTAGCACAAATCCAAGCTTTCAATTTTATTTAGATATTTTCATAACCCATGCCCGGCCATAAAGGGAATGTTAGACATAACTGATATTCAACAAATTGAAGCTGTAGATGTCTATTTAAACCTAGGAAGTAGAAACTCCACGCACGTGACAGCAGCTACAGAATTTATCTTCAACATCTTTCTCTTGTACTGTTGTGTTCTTATTAATTTTGGGTCATTTCTGGATGTATGAGGTTGTTAAGGATGAGTGTACTCTTCCTTGAATCAGTGAAGTTAGTATTAAGCGTCAAAGACTACTGGTAAATGAGTAATACTTTGCATCTGTACCAATCGAGTTGTCACAGAACGAGCTTGATTGCTACTAAACGAATTTTGTTGTTGTTAAATGGGTTGCTTCATTGCTGAATGAGGCTTTCACTGACTGATTATAGTCCATATGTAGCTGAACAGCCCACCACAAGCTGCTAGATGTCGAACATTAAATCTTACCATCACACATGCGATGAATTATTAGCAATAGCACCGAAGTGTACCTAACCTAAGACTCTAAAAACATCATTTTATATATAAATTCACTCAAACTACTTCTCTTATACTAATACTTTTTTCATACTATTACTTTTTCTTATACTATTTCAACCACATCAATCTTCTAAGGGTCTGTATGGATACCACTTATTACTAAAATTTAAAAATTGAAAACTGAAAACACTGTAACAAAATAATTTTTAAATATGTGAATAGTACTGTAGGACCCAGTTTTAAAGTTATTTTTGTAAAAAGAAAAATACTTGTAAGTCCTGTAAACAGTGCATAGGACCCACCAAAAAAAGATTAGACGTTGGACGTGAATGCTGGGCGCGCTATCCAAACAATCACTAAATCTGTTGCCAATGTTTTTCTATAAGTCTCTATGTTACTCTTCCGACATTGCTTCACAATGACTGTTGTTTTAGAGCCCTTGATAATGAAGGAATTTCGGATTCGACTTACTCTCACAAGCCTGGTCAATTACTTGACAATCAAAGTTTGCCGTATGATAAGGTGACAATTAAGAAAGAACCCGTTAGTCCTTAGATCTTTAACATTACTATTTACTACCCCCTTGTTCTTCAATTCTTTGGTGATTATTGAAGCAAATTTAAAGCAACACATTGGATAATAATCACATCTAAGATAATTTTCCTTTCATGAGCTTGTATCTTCTGTTTTGGGTTGTTTAGTGATCTAATATCAAAAGTTTAAATTTTATGGTTAGTTTGATAAATGATTTAGATGAAAGGGATGAAAAGTCCAATGATGATACCATAAACTTTAGAGTTTGGCGGCATGCATGCACAGGCCGAACTCTCTGCTGAAATTCATGCATGAGTAGTGCAGGACAGCAAAAAAGTTATTGCAGTAGTATATAGTCAACAAAGAAGTCTGAAAAATTGAGTGCTAGATCAAAGTTCAGGAGATTCTCGTTTAGGGCATCATAGAAAGAGCTTATTAATACTTTCTGGAGATAATGCTTGAATATCATATTACGCTTTCTAGATGATTAAACACTAGCCATTGGAATGCGCGACGCCTATACAAGAATAAATAAAATCTTCCCCATTAATTTACAACTTTTCAAGTAAAGTTGATTCTGAACTACATAACATAAGGCGCATACAAATATTCTTGGATCAAACTTCTAGTTTTTGTTTAAAATGAGTATTGGAAAGTCCATTTGGCTCTCAATTATTCATATATAGGGTCATTTGCAATGTTCTTCTTAATTAAACTTTAAATTTCAAAAAATTAACCCTTTTACTATACATAAATGTTTACAATATCCTCCACTTTGGTGACAAATAAGTGTTAAAGCATCCAATCCAATAGTTTAAGAAAATAATTAGTGGAGCAGACTCAACAAGTTCATGCACCCATTACCAACCACACACCCAAATGATGTGGGATCCTGGGATTCCTTTGAGACCTTTTCTCACGATTAGGACCAACGCAAACCAAAACCAAGACCAAGAAGCTCCAATGACCCAACAGAAAACTAAAACAAAGACAAACGAGCTCTGGAGTTCAAGAGCAAACAAATTAGTAGTCTCCCATGCGATGTTAAAGTTTTAACCAAAAAAACTATGCCAATAAAATTGGAGAGGAATTACGAGTATAATCTTTTTCTAAAATAAAATAAAAATTGAGAAGGAGAAGGAGAAAGATAAGAGTAAATGAACTCATTACAATTTACAAGTACATAAGACCCATAAGAAAGCATAAGTGATATATCAAGGCAATGTCACATTCCTTAATAATAAACATATGAACTTTAGTATTAACTGAATGTTCAAATAGTGTGTAAAACACCTATGAACGTTTAGACCCCCAATTCACAAATTACCAACACAAGCTTATAATCAAACAATGTATGTGCAGAATATGAAAATAAGCTAAAACAGAATTGGTAAAACAATATAAACCAAAATTAATCACAACCACAGTAGTAATTAAAAGGCAAGGATTAAGGGAAGAGAGATGCAAACACAAAGATAACACAGCGATGTGTTATTGAAGAGGAAACCAAAGTCCTTGGCGAAAAACTTCTCCACCGCCCTCCAAGCAGTCAATAATCCACTAGAGAATAAAGTTAGGATACATGAATAGCAGAAGACCCTCCAAGCCTAATCTACCCAGTGCACCTAAACCCTCCAAGCTTCTTACTCTAATAGGGTTATGCCGAACCTTGTCTTCTCTAGCTTATCGGATCCCGCAATCGCCCATTGCATCAACCAAAATGAATTGGTCCCTTCTGAACTACTTCCCAAGCACCAAAATACCTCCTCACAGATATAGGTATGGTGAGATAAGGATTTGACTAATGTACCTCTCAAGGATATGCCAATGAAGAAGGTGAGAGTAGAGGAATTTGGAGAATCAAATGATGAAGATTGTGGATGAGTCAATCTTGTTTTTCTCTAGGGTTTCTCTCTCAAAATTCTCTTTAGAATCTATCTACATTTCGTGGGTATAAAGGTATTTATAGTAGGGTGTATGAGGAATGCGAAGAGTTAGTTACAACCAAACAGGGCACTGGAATGAGTCGCGAGTTTGAGTTGCGAGCTAACTGCCTAGCCAGACTGAAGGTTTTATCCTGTAGTGCAACAGTTGGAGTGACCCTTCAGCTCCCCCTGCATGCTTCACATGTGTGCCACCTTTGGCGACTCGCCAGTCGCAAGATCCAATCGCGAGGTTTTTCTTTAATGCACACTCTTGAGCTTTTCTTCACACTCTCTCACACACTACCTTTACATGATTCCCACCTAAATACAGGGTTTCTAAATGCTGAATTACAAGCAAATTGGCACAGAATAAAGCCAACAAAATGATTGAATAAATTCAACCTTACATTAACTATAAAGGAAAATGGAAAAATTTTTATAACGGGATTACAACTATGATTATTGTTTAGGGGCTGACCGCTCAGACAAGGTTAGGAGGAATAGATCTTAAAGTTTAGGCTTAAGGTGAGAAGATGTAAGAGTAATAATAATTTCATACTCCTTATTGTAAAGTTGTGATTTACAATTATTTTGTGTTGGCTTTAATTCCGGGCCAAATTTGATTGTAATTATTTTCAATCTTTTGTACCCTGTATTTTATGTGGGATTTTATTGCAAGGGTTGTGTGTGAGAGAGGGTGTGAAGACTCAAGGCAATTGAAGACTAAAGAAGTTTTCGCAGGTAGCTCGTGAGAAGCCTTCCCGCAAAGTGAAGCATGTGCCCAGCACATGACCGGAATGCGAAGAGTTATGACAAGATGGTGACAGTTGGTTTTTGCGAGTGTCTCACGGGTAAGGCCTTCCCGCGAGATACCCGCGAAACATTCTGTTTTGCTATTTTATCATATCTAATACACTCTATCTCTTCCCACACTATATATACTCACATTACCCACATATGTTGAGGAGTGCTTTCAGAGAGAAAACCCTAGCCACAACCCTTGAGATTGAGAGATTGTTATACCCACAATTCTCTACACAATCCATTGTGGTTTTCCTCAACTCCTACCTCTCCATTTCCATATCCTTGAGAGGTTAATAGCCCAAACACTTACCACACCCATTTCGAGTGTCAAGTGAGGTTCTGGTACTACTGGGAAGCATTGGAAGAAGATAAGCTTTGGCAAATGCAATCGAGCACATTGAGGGATCTGATAGGCAAGACATGGTTCCAAGAAGCGTTGTTGGAGTAGGAGCTTGGAGGGCTTAGGTGTATTAGGTAGATTAGGCTTGGAGGGTCTCTTGCTATTCGTGTGTCCCAACTTATTTTCTAGTGGATCGATTTATCGTTTGGATGGCGGTAGAGAGGTTTTACGCCGAGTACTTCGGTTTCCTCTTCGATAACACATCGGCGTGTTATCTTGTGGTTGCATTCTTCTTACCTACTCTTTTAGCTTTCATTTTACTGTTATATGTTATTAAATATGGCTTAGAGTAGTTTAATTGTTTATCCGCTCGCATTTACTCTATTCTGCACTTAGTTTAAGTTAAAGTAAAATCAACCGAGCCGTAATATTTTAATTTGGGGGTCTAAACAACTCTTGTGTTTTAACACATTTTCGAGCTTTCAATTGGTATTAAAGCGGGTACACTTGCTATGGTTTCATTACCTAAGTGTGATCCTAAACCCCTTGGCTTGCTATGGATAGTGCTATGGCAAAGGCCAACATGAAGCATAGTTCATGTGTTTGTGGTAATGACTCTAGGAGCATCTTTGGAGATTGTCCTAGTAATGAGCTTTTAGAGTTGTTCAAATCAAAGAAACATGCTAGAGTTTTTGTACACATGCTGAAGTCTTTAGAGCATAGGAATCATGAGATTCATAATAGCTTGTGTGAGTTAAATTACTTAATTGCTAAATATAAGAGAAGGAATAGACATTTGTGTGATAAACTTGATTGTTTGAAAAGAAAACTTCACTCATCTATGATTGAAGCGAAGGAAGATGAGTCCTGCTTTAATGGTCAAGAATGCCTATCTCGTGCTTGTCCTTTTGTTCATACCGCATTGAAAGTGTTTAATCCGTGCTTGTGGTATCTTGACTGTAGATGTTCAAGGCACATTACTAAAGATAAATCACTTTTCAAAACTCTCAAGGAGAAGGAAGACGGCTTTGTGACATCTAGAGATGGTAGTCACTTACAAGTTCTTAGAAAGGGAACCGTTGAGATTCCGGGACTTCCCTTATTGACTGATGTTCTTTACATCAAATGATTAAAAGTGAGCTTTCTGAGTATCACACAAATATATAATGAAGACTTCCTAGTTCAGTTCTCAAAGAAAGGTTGTCTAATCCTTAATGAAGAAGGTGTTCAAGTATTGAAGGGACTTAGAACCACCGACAATTGCTATGGTGTTATTCCCAAACCAAGCATATTGTGTCAAAGTGCTTGAGTAAATCTTTTAGAGTTATGGCATCAACGGTTTGGGCATGCAAACTATAAGCAAGTGGCAAAGTTTGGAAAAATTGAGAAGAATGTTTGTGGTCCATGTCAATTGGGAAAACAAACAAAGTCAACCCATCCTAAAGTAAATGTAGTTGCTACTTCTCGTCCTTTGGAGTTACTTCATGTGGATCTAATGGGTCCAACGAGAATGGAAAACATGGGTGGAAAATGCTATATCATGGTGGTAGTTGATGATTTCTCAAGGTATTCTTGGGTGGAATTTCTTAGAGAGAAGTCGGAGGCCACCCGCGAGTTCTAGCCACGAAACTTTGCTTCTTTGCACATACTTGAGCTTTTCTTCACATCTTCTCACACACTACCCTTACATAAATCCCACCTAAATATAGGGTTACTAAGTGCTTAAATTACAAGCAAATTGGCACGGAATAAAGCCAACAAGATGGTTGATTAAATTCAACCTTACAATCTCCCCCTTTGGCTATTTAGTGACAAAACCCTACAACAAACTCTAGACTTAACGCGTGAGTTAGGAACAGTTGGAAAACTCACTCACACCTAACTCTAGAATCTGTGAAGCTTTAGAACCATAAGAACAAGAACTCCTAAAACACAACAACACAATAAGTTCATTGTATGCAGAAAACTTGTAAAGCATATGGAATAAGCACAATGCGATCAAGCACAATGGAGTAAAGCAATAAACCATGGCAAGACCAAAACATGCAATCACTATGACCAAGTGATCACAATGCTCATTCACACTTGGAATGAACATCCGGACATTCAAGTTGATAAACACAAGGCAAATCACTTGAATAACCAACACTCAACCAATGCACAGTACATGAAGAATGTGCATCTAGGAAAAATCCTACAAGGGCACAAGAGTGACAATACTCAGAAGAAAATGCATGACATTTAGTTAGAAGTACTGATTTAACAAAGCACAAAGGCTGCATAAAGCATGGTACAAACCACAAAGGCCTACAAGTGCATAGAAACAAGTCCTTAAAGCTTACAAAAGCAACATGGGTACAAACATAAACAAAAACCTTAATAACCTACAAAGGTACCAGGTACAAACTAACACAAAAGGAAAGAAGTGCTGAATAACTTCATGTTATATAAACAGAATAACTATAGAAATAAACAACTGTACCAGTGAACCACAAGTTTTTCACAAGTAGAAACCAAATCAACATAGGATAAAAACTGTAATAAACATAATAAAGTATGTAGTAACTATAAAAGCTTTAAAAACTCCCCCTTTTAGCACGCACCCTCCTTTTCATTCTTAAGCTTCACTCCCCCTTACTATGCTGCTCTCCCCCTTTTTGGCACGAATAGCTAACTGTTATCTTCCAGCTTCTGTTGTATGTTATCTAACTGTAACTCAATGGTTCCAAGACGCATTTGAGTTTGACTGTGAAAGGAGTTGAGAAGTCATTCCAAGTCAGAAATCCGATGAAGCACAGTTTCGGTGAAGTAACTTTGCTTTGGCATTTGGAAACCAAGAGGAACAAACCGGGTGCCAGTTGATTGTGCAGGAGTAACTGTAGTAGGAGCAGATGGAGATGCCTATGTGGATGGCTCAGTCTTAGGTTTCTTGGAGGAGTGACTCTTGCTTGCTTGGAGAGAGTACTGGGATATTGGTCGAGAACGAGGCAGTAATCTCTCATCTAATGAAGGACTAACACCGTTACTAAGAACAATCTTCATGACTAGACTGCAGAATGGAAGAATTGTTCGTGTTGCTGAACGAGCCGATGTTTTCCCAATGATTTGGAATATATGAGCACAGATGTCAATCGGGACACCAGAGATGAGGTCACATAGAAATTTAGCCCTTCCAAGATTGATGAAGGTAGTATTTGATAGTGGGTAGAGATTGGAGAACATGATTAGCTTCAAGGTTGTCAGTTCAGGTGAAAACAGTGCAGTGCTTATAGATGATCCTATGCTTCCCACTTCATGTTCATTCCCAAGATCATGAAGGATGTCTTGTGCGTGAAGTTCCCGGTCATCGTATGGAGTTCGATCCACATCTTTTGGTCTAGTGATGCGAAGAACCTTAGCAATGGAGTCTGCATTTATGGAAAATTCTGTTCCTTGTACCCAGCATTTCAACTCGACTCCTGTGTATCTGGCATTTGAGAAGAATTCCTTGACTAATTCTTTAGTTGGATCCTCAAAATTTCCAAATAAGTCAGCCCAATCTCTTTCTTCAAAGATCTTAGGGATAAATGTTGTCTCTAGGGTATCAAACTTGACAACTCTTTCCACAATGGAAGAAGACTCTTTGAAGATGTCTGTGTAGGTCTTTGAGTCAATAGGAGTCCTGAATCTCTCAATGGTAGAGTCCTTGGATGACTTAGACGATAATCGTGCCCGTTTAGCAACCGGGGTTGACGGATCATCAGTTACAATGCCTTTGCCTCTGGATGAACAACGAGTTATCTACAACAAAGTCGACACACAGAAAAGAACTAAAATAAAATACCACAAGAAGCAAACATCAGATTGATTAGTTTCAGTTAAATAGTGTGACTAGAGATTTCACAAATTCACAACAAAGCATTAACTAAACTAACACCAAGAGGACATATGCAACACAGACAAAAGACATAGGCACACAGATAAGATGAATAATAGTAACAACTTAGAGTCAAATGGGCAATGTGAATCACAAATTCACAAATGACAAAATGCCAAGAGCATAATGTGAATGATGCAACACAATCACGAACCACATCATATAGAGACAAAGCACAAGCAAGACAAGAACATCAAAACTCAAAACACACAAACCCCAAAACAAAGTTCGAACCCATTAAATCTTAACAAAACAGAAACACTTCACACAAAAAAATACTTGAACCAAGTACAATGAAGTAAGATAGAAATAACCCATACCTTTTTCTTGCTGTTTGATGAAGACATGATGTAAAAATGGAATCTTTTTCAGTGAGACTCGGCGTGTGTGAGAGAAAGAAATGAAGAAGACAATGAACAGTCACTGACATTCGAGGGAAAAACTGAAAAACCATTTAAAAACTGTCTTTAAAAACGTAAAACACATGTTTTTCGCGACTGGATCAAGTCGCCAGTAAGTTGCTAGGGTAAGCCGCGAAACATTGTGAAACCAAGATTCTTGAAAAATCTTCGAAGTGTTTTTCACGACTGGAAGATCTACCCGCGAGGGAGTCGCGAGCTGAGCCACGAAAATCTTTGTGTACCCATCGCGACTGGACCTTCCACCCGCGAACAAGTCGCCACATTGAGCCGCGAAATATGCAAAAGCACAAATTTTTGAAAAATTTCTAAGTCTTTTTTGCGACTACAGCCTTGACTCGCCAGTGACCCGCGAAAACTCTCGGAGTGAGCTTCGCGACTGGGGCATGCGACTGGACCTACCTGCGACTGAGTCGCCAAAACAGGGCAACATTGTTTTTGAAAATTTTGACATTTTTGTAAAACAAAATACTTTCCAAAAACGAACTAAAACATTCAAAAATCTTTTTGTATTTGCTCAACAAAGATTGAGCTTGTGAAAACACATTTAATCAAGTACAATCACACAAATGAATATGACATTCATTGAACATAGACTTGTGTGGTGTGTGTGGATATTAAAAATGAGATAGTCCTTAGTCCAATGTGAAGCTTCAATGATCAATTCAATCAGGGCATACACAACTAGCACTAGATAATGTGACCTATCTCATTTATAGAAACATGCATATATGACCTCCCACATGCACTTGATAACAATTCTTTGAAGCTTTTCATTTGGCTCCATATTTAACATATCATTTGCACTTTTTGAGCAAAGAAAATCTCATTTTGAGATAGATGCCTGAAATTTTTGATATTTCAATTGATGAGTTAGCCTTTGGCTTTTTAGGCATCATACATTTTATTTTGGTCGCTTTCCCTTTTTTCTAGTCGAATACTAGTATGTGCGACAGGTTTTTGCAGCTCTATATCTCTTTTCATTTGGAGATTTACATTTAGAGAGCTCTTTTAAGCATAAAAATAAAAAGTGGGAAGATATATAGGCATGAGTCTATGCATGTCTCAAGATCAATAAAACCATTCATTAGTTATTCTTGACAAGGTTGAAGATCTATTTACAACAGTCACATAGATTTCAGAATTTCTTCCACAATGATATGAATGCATAAGAGACAAGCTATGCTCGTTAAATGCACAAAGCCATAAGTACAAAGGTACAAGGCAAAACTTGTTTTGAGACAAAACTCTACAAAGCCGATCAAACTTTTTGGATTTTCTACTTTTTATGTGTTTTTGGATTTTTGACACAAAAGCAGTAAAAGATTGATAAAAAACATAACATAAAAAACAATGTAAAAACATTTGAACCAAAGACAAACACACACACACAAAATAACAACCTAAATACTAGCAAGAAGCACACAACCAAGCATATTCACAAACATGGGAAGTATTGATGCATGGACATGTTGTAATGCTTATGCATGAGTACCCTTTGTCACCCACACGTCACGTGCATTTGGGGTGATATCCTTGATGGATCAAGTACGAGAGTTAGGACTGTCAAACCTTCGTGTGAAGCTTTCCAGGCAATTGGTGAAGGCACTGATCATCTTCATCATGTCCATCATTCTTGGATCACGGTTTTGACTTCTTGGTTGCTCACCACCCCAAGACCTCATGTCATTTCTTCTTCCTCGTGACCAAGGTGCACTTGCATTATTGTCTGCTTTCAGCTTTTGACAGTTGGGTCTAGTATGTCCTTGCAATCTGCAATAGTGACAAACATACTCCGTTCTAGGACCCTGTTGTGATCTTGGAATTAATCTCCCTCTAGCTCCATATCTAGATTTTGATTGATTTCGGAGCTTATTTAACACCCGTTGATTAGCCACATTCTTCTTCTTTTCAGCCTTAATTTTCTCAAGACTTGACCTATCCACAATCGTCTCCTTAGCCTTCACAAATTTCACATCTTTGGTGACCTTGGCTGACGAGCTACTTCCTCCGGTGTATCCTAACCCGGACTTGTCTGAGGAAGGTTTTTGTGATGAGATAACATCTTCTAACTTCTTGGAGGAGACTCTCTCTAACTTGGCATGAGCTTGCACTACCTCTTGCTCAAGGAATCTCACTTTCGTGTAAGCTTCTGATAGCTCACCATTAAGTGCTTCAATCTCACACTTTGCCTCCTTGTATCGTGCCAGAAGACTTGTAATCTTCCTCAGCCCTCTTCATCTTCTTAATGGTTGCATTAGCCACCTTAGCATATTCACTGGTCTTCTCAAGGAGTGAGTTGTAAGTCTCTTGCAATCCCACTGCTTCTCCAATTTCCTCATCTTCAGACTCCTTAACTATTCCAATAGACTCCAAATCAGAATGTTCCCCAAGCTCCTTCACAAGCGTACCCAAATCATCCGAGGTCTCCACATGTGCAATGGTCATGAATGCGGAGTAGTTTCCTTCTCCATCATAACTCTCTTCAGAATCAGAACTCGAAGAGTCTATATCACTCAGCGTTGTGGCATACACCTTGCCTTTCCCTCTCAAGAAATTTAGACACTCCTTCTTGAGATGTCCATGGCCGTTGCATTCAAAACACACAATGTCTGAAGGAGATTGAAAATCCTTCCCTTCTTTCCTTGTAAACTCTTTTCTATCACCTCTTAAAGATGAAAATTTCCCTTTGTTGAATGGTTTCCCACTGTTTTTCATCTTCAGAAATTTGCGGAAGTTTTTCGCAAGATATGCTACTTCCTTCTCCACTCCATCTTCTTTGGAGGGATCATCCATTCTTTTGGTGATGGTTTTTAGAGCAAGCGATTTACTTGTCTTGTGGGAAGGCAGTCCAAGCTCGTACGTTTGAAGTGACCCAATGAGCTCTTGGATATTAATTTCGTCCAAATCCTTGCTTTCCTCTATGGATGTGACTTTTGCTTTAAAGCTTTCAGGCAAGGACCTCAAGATTTTTCTCACCACTTTAGTATCTTTAATCTTCTCACCAAGATTGAGCTTAGCAATGACAATTTCGTTGAGCTTCCCATAGAATGAATCAAACGATTCATCTTCACCCATCTTGAGCTCTTCAAATTTGGTGGTAAGCATTTGGAGCTTTGTGTCCTTCACCTTCTTAGTTCCCTCATAAGTTGTCTCCAAAATCTCCCAAGCTTCCTTGGCCACTATCATGTGAGATATCCTGTGGAATTCATCTAGAGACACACCATAGAAAATAGCATTTAAGGCTTTACTATTAGCATTAGCCGCCGCAAGAGATGCCTTATCCCAGGTGGATTTTGCAGCCTCCGGCCTGGTCCAACCGACTTTAACCGCATCCCAAACGGTGTCATCAATAGAGCATAGAAATGCCCTCATTCTAACTTTCCAGAAGGCGTAATTATTACCATAAAAAAATGGTGGAACATTGAGAAATTGAGACCTATCCATCTCAACAAGGGGTCAAGGATCACACTCAGGTATTAAAACCATAACAAGTGTACCCGCTTTGATACCAATTGAAAGTTCAATATGAGAATGAAACACCCTTGATTATGAGTGCAACAAGGGAGTTCCCATAGTCAAAATCATAAGTGATTATGGAAAGGAGTTTGAAAATGCAAAATTTGAGTTATTTTGTAATGAGCACGGGATCAAAAAGGAATTTTTAGCTCCAAAGACTCCACAACAGAATGGGGTGGTTGAAAGAAAGAACCGAGTGATTCAAGAGATGGCGAGAGTGATGCTTCTCAATAAAAACCTTCCACAGAAATTTTGGGCTAAAGCGGTGAACACTTCATGTCATATTGGGAATAGGATTTTCTTCCAAGCAAGAACAAAGAAGACATCATATGAAATTTGGAGGGAAAGAAGCCTAAGGTGAAATACTTCCGAGTATTTGGAAGCGAGTGCTACATTCTCAATGATAGGGAGAATCTTGGAAAATTTGATGCTAAGAGTGATGAAGGGATCTTCCTAGGATACTCCACAAATAGCCGAGCATATAAAATGTACAATAAGCGCACTAAGGCAGTGATGGAATCGATAAATGTGGTCATAGATGACACCATCTTAGGAAAGGATGTTGATGAGGATGGTGAAGGACTGAGTTTTAAGAAGAATGAGGGTGATGACAACATGTCTCAAAGTGATCATGGTGACAGAGAATCATCGAAAAAGGAGTCTACACCTCCTACAACAAGAAAGGACACTAGATCAACACAGGGATCTTCAAGTCTACTCACCCCTCCAGAAGTTCAACCTCCTATTTCTCGTGATGGGGAACCCTTCACTTCCAAGAAACCGTCATCAAGAGTAACTCTCAATCATCCTGTAAGCAATATTATTGGTAATTTAGATGAGGGACTTCGTTTGAGAAGAGGACCGAGCTATAGTGTGAATCATGTGACATACAACTGTTATCTTACTCAATTTGAACCTAAGAAAGTGGAAGAAGCTTTAAGATATGAGAATTGGATAAAATCCATGCACTAAGAGTTGCATCAATTTGTTAGAAATTGAATGCTCAAAAACGTGTTGAAAACACAAGAGCTGTTTAGATCCCCAAATTAAAGTTATGGCTCGATTGATTTTACACTAACTTAATACTAAGTGCAGAATAGTGTAAATACGAGTGGATAAATAAACAAGCTACTCTAATACAACACAGCAGTAAAATGGAATGTAAAAGAGTAGGGAAGAGAGATGCAAACACATGATAACACGTCGATGTGTTATCGAAGAGGAAACTGAAGAACTCAACGAAAGACCTCTCCGCCGCCCTCCAAGCAATAATCAATCCACTAGACAATCAGTTGGGATTCATGGTTAGCAAGAGACCCTCCAAGCCTAATCTACCCGATGTAGCTAAGCCCTCCAAGCTGCTACTCCAACAAGGCTTCTCGGAACCGTGTCTTGTCTAGCTCTCTGGATCCCGCAACAAGCTCCATGTTGCATCTACTATCGTTGGCTTCTTCCAATGCTTCCTAGCAGTACCAAAACCTCAATTGAAACTATGAAAGGATATGGTAAGTGTTTGGGCTATCAACCTCTTAATGGTACGGAAATGGAGAGGTAGGAGTTGAGGAAAATCCACAAGAAATTGTGTAGAGAAATATGGGTATAACAATCTTTAACTCTCAAGGTTTGTGACTAGGGTTTTCTCTCAAAAGCACTCCTCAATATTTGTGGGTAATGTGGGTATATATAGTGTAGGTACAGAAAGTGTGTATCAAATAGTACAGCCTGGCAAAACAGAATTTTTCACGAGTGTCTCGCAAGAAGGCCTTACTTGTGAGCTACTCGTGAAACACAGTTGTCGCCATCTGTCCTGACTCCTCACATTCCAGTCATGTGTAAGGCACATGCATTATTTCGCGGGATGCTTAGTCGCGAGCTACCCACGAAAACACTTCAGTCTTCAATTGCTTGAGTCTTCACACACTCTCTCTCTCTCTATCACACAACCCTTACAATTAAACCGCATAATAAATACAGGGTACAAAAGATTGAATAAAATTACAATCAAATTTGACACGGAATAAAAGCCAACAAAAACACAGAGTTGTAAATTACAACTTTACAATCTCCCCCTTTGGCAATTCCGTGACAAAACCCCTAAAACAGCCTCTAGACTTAAACGTGAGTTTGGGAACAGTGGCAAAACTCATTCACAAGGATCAATTGCATTTCCAAGGATCAATTGACACGCAATGCAATTAAGATCACTCACAAGGATCAATTGCATTTCCAACACTCAACCAACACAAAATACACGAAGTATTTGCATCTAGGAAACAAGATCCTACTAGGGCGCAAGAGTGAGGTACTCAAGACATATTAGATGCTGAAACAAAAACTTTAAGCAATGAGGTAAAAACAGTAAAAAACTAGGGCGCAAGAGTAAAAAACAGTAAAAAACAACTATCCAAGAGTTATAGATGCTGAAACAGTTTAAATCAAAACATAAATAAAGCTAAACTAAACTGCTTGTATCTAAGATCTAAGTTGTGCTAGCTATGCTCCCCCTCAATTGTGCAAGCTCCCCCTCAAAAATTTCTCCCTCTTTTTGACTGGAATGGTCAAAGAGGCTAGAACTAATCGGACTCTGAATTTGATCCTTGCGGTACGGATAAATCATCGATCTGTGAGGATAAGGCAGTGACCTGGCCCTGAATATAGGTAAACTGGTTCGCGGTCTGCTACACATGTGAGTTAAGCATGGTAAACATCTGGTCCATTTTAGCAAGGATGCGATCAAGTCTGTCTGATCCTCATGCTGGTGCTAAAGATGATGGCTGAGCTGAAGACTTTGGAGCAGAAGTGAATTTATCAATCTCTTCCTCTGTATCACCACCCTCGTCCTCAACATGATCCCATGGTATTGTATGCACACCTGTTTTGGAGCCTTTGATGTGAGCTGTGCTCCTAGTCACTGTGTGTGCACCAATAGGGCAGTCCCTCTGAACCACTGTGAGGCCACTAGGAATTTTAAGTCTTGTCTGTGCAATGAGGCCCATAATCAGTGAGGGAAAATGCATAATTATTCTGGACTTTTGCTTCTCAATTCTCTTATTCAAAATGTGGAAAATGTGTCCACAAATATCTATCTCTTTGTGGGTAAAGAGATTATACAAGAAGATTATCCTTGGGGCAAACAATGTGGTAAGGTTAGTGACTGGATATAGATTGTGGATCATCACATAAGCATGTGTCCTCATCTCTGGAGAGAATGGTATTGTGTTCATGGATGATTTCTTCGGTGTACCACTAAGTATCCTTATCATCTCCTCAATAGAACTCAATCTATCCTCATATGGCACTATAATTGGCTGTGAGGGAGGACAGACTTCTAGGAAATCTTGAATACTTTACCTAGTAATGCCAAACTCTTTGTGTCTCACCCAGCAGTCTATGTGATTTTCTTCTACACTGGTATTAGCGAAGAATCCTTTGTCCATGTCCTGTCTTTGAAGACTTTAGGTATGAAAGTGTCCTCAAGTGATTCCATTTGTATGAACCTTTCCATGATGATCATTTTATCCTTATAACAGTCATTGTACTTCATATCAGCCTCAGCAGACTTGAAATTATCAGAATCAGTGTGTGCACATTTGGACGATGATCTCTTAGGAGCTACATGCTTAGTAGGAGACATCTGCACAAAGGAACACAGAGAACACAGAACAAGAACAAGTACACAAACACAAAAACAAAACACAAAACTTGATTAGATTCAAGTTAGTCCAAATCAAAAGTAAAACAACCTAAAACAGAGCATAACCAACTCAAAACAACATGTTATAACAGTTAAAACATGTAAACATAAACACAATGCATGAAAATAAGTAACATGCGTGTCTGGGCTGTGCATGTGCTGATGCATGTGAGTGCAGCAGGAGGTGCATAGGTGTGCCTAGAGGATGCCTAGTGTGTGCCTAATGTGTGCATGGCATGGCATTGAGGCACAAATTGGGAAAATGTGTAAAAACACATACCCTTTGACCAAAACATGTTATACATGTTCAATCAAGAGTAAACCTAAGCAAAGAGACTCATTTAAGTCCAATTCAACACAAGAATGTCACTAGGGCATTTTGTCAAACACCTAACATGCAACAATACACTACAACTATGAACAATGCATGAACATGATAAAAATTGCCTCAATACATGCTTAGCATGCCACAGGGGCCCAACACAAATGCACAAAGATCAAATGGGACTTAGCCCAATCAAAATTTTGGAAAACAATTTCACAAAATTAAGAACCCCAACCTAGTTTTCGAAAATCCCCAATTTTATAAAACCCTAAGCAAAAAACTGCAAAATTTAAGACAAAAGTGAAAATAATGTTTAGGAAAACATACCTTGAAGTGATTTTGCAGAGATTTTTGCTTGAAAATGATGGGGTTTGAGAGAAAAGTGAAATTGGGTTGAGAGGGGTTCGAGAGAGGCAATGCGAGGCAAAGACAAAATGTTTGAAAACATGTCACAACTGCTACATAAAAATTGGGAACACACGTTTTTCACTGGTTAGAGAGTCGCGAGAAGCACAAAAACTTTCCCGAGAAGCATTTGGTCGCAAACCAGTCGCAATAGTCTCTGTCTAAATTGAAAAATTTCCAGTTTTTGCCTAAAAATGTTTTGGAAGAAGTGTTTAGTCGCGAAATACTCGCGACAGTAGTGAGACTCTCTGTATGAAAAAGTAACTTTTTAATTTCCCTTAAGCACATTTCGCGGGAAGCTCTAAGTCGTGAGCTTCTCGCGAAACAACCTCTGAACTAGTTTTTGGAAAAAAAACACAAAAAAAATGCATTTTCATCAAAAACTAAAAATATAAAAACACTATCAAAAACATATAAATCACTCAAAAATATTTTTGGGTTTGATCGACAAGTAATTGAGCATACACATCACATTTGAACATGTACAATCACACAAATGAGATAAGCATTAATTGAATCAAAGTCTTGTGTGTTGTGGGTTAGTATCAAATGTGGAATGGTCCTTAGACCAGAGTGAATCTTCAATGATCAATTCAAATAAGTCACACACAACTGGTACTCAGTCAACTCGTAAATGCACTTCGCCATTAGTACGAAGGTATTAGGCCAAACTCACATGTGATATAAACAACATAAGTGATCAAACTTTTTGAAGATTTTTCAATTTTTATGGGTTTTTGAATTTTTTGAACACACTTTGTACGTTTTTAGACCCCTTAAAACACAACTAGATTAACCTAGTTAATTTGCCAAGTTATTACTTAGTCCAAAATTTAGATCTAGGTTAACATAATCCTATAATCATATCAATGTAAAGTGCGGAATATAAAGAACATAAAGATATGATGACCTAGGAAAACCAAACCGGTAAAAAACCTGGGGAGAATTTAACCTAACTATCCTCAAGGTAAAACTGAATCCACTATGAAAGAATCGAAGTTTTACAATAGCAACTTAGACCACTAACATCCTATTGTTAACTCATGTAGAAAACTTACTGACATGACCACGTGCAAGCTCCAAGACCACAAACTCCTTCTTTCTTGCATTCTCCAACAAGTACAAGCACTCCTGCTTGTGTATCTTTAAGCTCTTTAGTGCAGCAATTGAATGATCATCAAGCTCTCAATGAAATCTCCTTCTTGATAATCCTAAGCATGTGTGAAGGCAACCACCTCTTAGATCTTACAAGAGATTCACACACAGAGCAAATAGAGCAACCTCTAAAACGTGGCTAGGGTTTCCCTTTTATACCTAGGGAAAAACATAAAACCCTACACGTCATATGGGCTTAAGGCTGAGTTGGAAATTCTACAGAAAAAAACATTTTGCCCGACTTTTGATCGATCGAGTCGAATTCTCGATTGATAGAGCCAGTCAGAATTGCACACACAATTCTGCAGTTAACCCGATTCCAACTTTACATAAAAGACCTATACTTTGAGTAAGTCTAAACAAGACTAACAACCTGTTTTGATCATGCTTTGCCAACAATACAAATTAGAGTTCTAATACATTAGTTCCTAAGTACTTAGAACCTAACACACTCAAAAACAAACCAAATAAAGTAAGATCAACAAAAATAGGTACAAACCAAAACAAGTAAAAGAAACATGATCTAACTAAACATGTGAGACCCATACAATAAGTATGCAACAATGAACAAAGTAGGGTCACACAAGACATATAGATCAAGGAATGATATCGACACTAATGGTCTTACGCAAAGACTCAAACCTCGGACCATCAAGAGGTTTAGTATATATGTTTGCCTTTTGGTTGTCAGTGTTGATGAACTCTAAATACACAATCTTTTCCTCCACCAAATCTCGAATGAAATGGTACTGAATCTCGATATGCTTTGACTTCGAGTGTTGAACTAGATTTTTTGACAGATTTATGGCACTTGTATTGTCACAGAACACACACATAGTGTCTTGAGTGATTCCATAATCATGTAGAAGCTTCTTTATCCATAATAATTTTGCACGACAACTCACCGCTGCAATGTACTCAGCGTTGGCCATTGAAAGAGAGACTGAATTTTGATTTTTGCTCATCCATGACACCAAGTTATTTCCAAGATAGAAGCAACCACCGGAAGTGCTCTTCCTGTCATCAATGCATCCGGCCTAGTCAACATCCGAATACCCAACTAAGCACTCATTCGAGTCTCTTGAATACCAAATTCCATAGTCAGATGTGCCATTGATGTAGTGGATAATTTGTTTGACTGCTGACAGGTGTGATTCTTTGGGTGCTACCTGAAAACGAGCACATACTCCTATGCTGAAGGCGATGTTCGGTCTACTCGCAATGAGATAGAGAAGACTACTGATCATGCTTCGATAAAGTGTTGGATCCACTTCTACACCGGCTGCATCATGACTTAGTTTTGCTAAGGAACCTATGGGAGTGGAAGTATGTTTCTTAGAGTCTAGGCTGAATCTCTTTACAAGATTTTTGGCATATTTCTCTTGAGAGATAAATATCCCATCTTTCCTTTGTTTCACTTGAAGCCCTAGAAAGTAGTTTAGCTTCCCTACCATGCTCATTTCAAACTCCCTTTTCATTTCTTCTGAAAATTCATGGGCTAGGTGATCGATTGTGGATCCAAATACAATGTCATCCACATATACTTGAGCAACAAGGAGAGATCTCTCATTTCTTTTGACAAACAAAGTTCAATCAGCTTGACCTCTCTTGAAACCATGATCCAAGAGGTATGGGGTGAGGAGATCATACCAAGCTCTTGGTGCTTGTTTTAGCCCATATAATGCCTTCTTCAGCCTTAACACATGGTTCGGAAAGTGAGGGTCTTGAAACCCCTTTGGTTGCTCAACAAACACTTCTTCGTTTAAAAACCCGTTCAAGAAAGCACTCTTCACGTCCATTTGATATAACTTGAAGTTCATAATGCATGCTATGGAGAGAAGAATTCAAATTGATTCTAGTCTTGTAACTGTAGCAAAAGACTCATCAAAATCTATGCCTTCAACTTGAGTGTATCCTTGAGCCATCAATCTAGACTTGTTTCAGATAACTTCACCATCTTCATCGGTCTTGTTCTTGAAGATCCACTTGGTGCCGATTACATGTGTATCCTTGGGCCTTGGTACTAACTCATATACGTCATTTCTAACAAATTGATGCAACTCTTGGTGCATGGACTCTACCCAATTCTCATCTTTCAAAGCTTCCTCCACTTTCTTGGGTTTAAATTGAGTAAGATAACAGTTGTACGTCACATGATTCACACTATAGGCTGGTCCTTTTCTCAAACGAAGTCCTTCATCTACATTACCAATGATATTGCTTGAGGGATGATTGAGAGTTACCCTTGGTGATGGTCTTTTGGAAGTGGAAGGTTCCACATCACGAGAGATTAGAGGTTGAACTTTCGGAGGGGTGAGAGGGCTTGAAGATCCTTGTGTTGATCTAGTTTCCCTTCTTGATATAGGAGGTGTAGACTCCTTTTCTGGTGATTCTTTCTCTGCATCATCACCTTGAGACATGTTATCATCACCCTCACTCTTCTTAATGTTTGATCCTTCACCATCATCATCAATATCCTTTTCAGATATGGTAACATCGATGACCACATTTGTCGATTCCATCACCGTCTTATTGTGCTTATTGTACACTCTATATGCTTGGCTATTTGTGGAATAGCCTAGGAATATCCCTTCATCACTCTTAGCATTAAATTTTCCAGGATTCTCCCTATCATTGAGAATGTAACATTTGCTTCCAAATATTCGGAAATATTTCACCTTCGGCTTCTTTTCTCTCTAAATTTCATACGATGTCTTCTTTGTTCCTGCTCGAGAGTAAATCCTATTCCCAATGTGACACAAAGTATTCACTACTTCAGCCCAAAACTTCTGTGGAATGTTTTTGTTAAGTAACATTACTTTTGCCATCTCTGGAATCACCCTGTTCTTTCTTTCAACTACCCCATTCTGTTGTGGAGTCTTTGGAGCTGAAAATTCCTTCTTAATATCGTGTTCATTGCAAAATGCTTCAAACTTTGCATTTTCAAACTCCTTCCTATGGTCACTTTTGATTTTGACTATGGGAACTCCCTTTTGATTCTGCAGCCTCTTGCATAACTTTTCCATCTTGTCACATGCTTTCGACTTCTCTCTAAGAAAATCCACCCAAGAGTATCTCGAGAAATCGTCAACTACCACCATAATACCCATGCTTTCTATTCTTGTTGGACCCATTAGATCCACGTGTAGTAACTCCAAAGGGTGAGATGTAGCAACCACATTTACTTTAGGGTGGTTTGACTTTCTTTGTTTTCCCAATTGACATGGACCACAAAGATTCTTCTCAATTTTCCCAAACTTTGGTAAACCTACTACTGCTTCAAGCTTTGACACTTTAGCCACTTGCTTGTAATTTGCATGTCCAAGGCGTTGATGCCATAACTCCAAAAGATTCACTCGAGCACTTCGACATGCTATGCTAGGTTTAGGAATAACCCCATAACAATTGTCAGTTGTCCTTAGTCCCTTCAAAACTTGAACACCTTCTTCATTTAGGATTAGACACCCTTTCTTAGAAAATTGGACTAAGAAGTCTTTATCACATATTTGAGCGATACGCAGCAAGTTCACTTTCAATCCTTTAATGTACAGCACATCAGTTAATAAAGGCAGTCCCGGAATATCAACAGTTCCTTTTCCAAGAACTTGTGAGTGACTACCATCTCCAAATATCACAAAACCATCTTCCTTCTCTTTAAGGGTTTTGAACAAAGATTTATCTTTAGTCATATGCCTTGAACAACCACTGTCAAGATACCACAACTATGAATTCAACACTTTCAAAGCGGTATGAACAAAAAGACAAGCATGAGATAGGCATTCTTGACCATCAAAGCAAGACTCATCTTTCTTTACTTCATTCATAGATGAGTGAAGCTTTATTTTCAGACCATCAAGTTTATCACACAAATGTCTATTCCTTCTCCTATATTTATCAATTAAGGAATTCGACTCACACAAGCTATTGTGAATATCATGATTTCTATGAACTAATGATTTCAGCATGTGTACAAAGATTCTAGCATGTTTCTTTGATTTGTATACCTCTAAAAGCTCATTACTAGGACAGTCTCCAAATATGCTCAAAGAGTCATTATCACAAACACTTTTACTACACTTCTTGTTGGCCTTTGCCATATCACTTTCCATAGCAAGAGAAGGGGTCTAGGATCATACTCAGGTAATAAAACCACATCGAGTGTACCCACTTCGATACCAATTGAATGCTCGAAAATGTGTTAAAAACACAAGAGCTGTTTAGACCCTCAAATTAAAGTTACGGCTCGATTGATTTTACACTAACTTAATACTAAGTGCGGAATAGTGTAAATGCGAGCAGATAAATAAACAAGCTACTCTAATACAACACAATACCAATTGGGAAGAGAGATGCAAACACAAGATAACACGCCGATGTGTTATCGAAAAGGAAATCGAAGAACTTGGCAAAAAATCTTTCTGTCGCCCTTTAAGCAGTAATCGATCCACTAGACAATCAGTTGGGATACATGGGTTAGCAAGAGGCACTCCAAGCCTAATCTACCCAATGTATCTAAGCCTTCCAAGCTCCTACTCCAACAAGGCTTCTCGGAACCGTGTCTTGTCTCGCTCTCTGGATCCCGCAACAAGCTACATGTTGCATCTACATCCTTGGCTTCTTCCAATGCTTCCCAGCAACACCAAAACCTCACTTGACACTCTAGAAGGGTGTGGTAAGTGTTTGGGCTATCAACCTCTCAAGGATATGGAAATAGAGAGGTAGGAGTTGAGAAAAATCACAATGGATTGTGTAAAGAATTGTGGATATAACAATCTCTCACTCTCAAGAGTTGTGGCTAAGGTTTTCTCTCTAAAAGCACTCCTCAACATATGTGGGTAATGTAGATATATATAGTGTGGGTAGAGATAGAGTGTATCAAATACGACAAAATAGCAAAACAGAATATTTTGTGGGTATCTTGCGAGAAGGCCTTACCCGCGAGACACTCACAAAAACCAGCTGACACCATCTTGTTATGACTCTTCGCATTCCAGTCATGTGCTGGGCACATGCTTCAATTAGCGGGAAGGCTTTCTGTATTTGTGGGTAATGTGGGTAATGTGGCTAGGGTTTTCTCTCAGAAGCACTCCTCAACATTTGTGGGTAATGTGGGTATATATAGTGTGGGTACAGAAAGTGTGTATCAGATAGTACAGCCTGGCAAAACAAAATGTTTCATGAGTGTCTCGTGGGAAGGCCTTACCCGCGAGCTACTCGTGAAACACAGATGTCGTCATCTGTCATGACTCTTCGCATTCCAGTCATGTGGAGGGCACATGCATCATTTCGCGGGATGCTTAGTCGCGAGCTACCTACGAAAACTCTTCAGTCTTCAGTTGCTTGAGTTTTCACACACACTCTCTCTCTATCACATAACCCTTACAATTAAATCCCACAATAAATACATGGTACAAAAGATTGAATAAAATTACAATCAAATTTGGCACGGAATAAAAGCCAACAAAAACACATAGTTGTAAATTACAACTTTACAGAAATGATATATGGGAGCTGGTACCAAGGCCCAAGGATACACATGTAATCGGCACCAAGTGGATCTTTAAGAACAAGACCAACGAAGATGGTGAAGTTGTTCGAAACAAGCCTAGATTGGTGGCTCAAGGATATACTCAAGTTGAAGACATAGACTTTGATGAGTCATTTGCTCTAGTAGCAAGACTTGAGTCAATCTGAATCCTTCTCTCCATAACGTGTATTATGAACTTCAAGCTATACCAAATGGATGTGAAAAGTGCCTTCTTGAACGGTTTTTAAACAAAGAAGTGTTTGTTGAGCAACCAAAGGGGTTTCAAGACCCTCACTTTCCGGACCATGTGCTAAGGCTGAAGAAGACACTATATGGGTTGAAGCAAGCACCAAGAGCTTCGTATGATCGACTCACCACATACCTAGTGGATCATGGCTTTAAGAGAGGTCAAGCTGATCGAACTCTGTTTGTTAAAAGAGATGAGAAATCTCTCCTTGTTGCTCAAGTATATGTGGATGACATTGTCTTTGGATCCACAATTGATCACCTTGCTCAAGAATTTTCAGAAGAAATGAAAAGGGAGTTTGAGGTGAGCATGGTGGGGGAGCTAAACTACTTCCTAGGGCTTCAAGTGAAACAACAGAAAGATGGGATATTTATATCTCAAGAGAAATATGCCAAAAACCTTGTTAAGAGATTCGGCCTAGACTCCAAGAAACATACTTCCACTCCTATGAGTTCTTCAGTAAAACTAAGCCTAGATGTGGCCGGTGTAGAAGTAGATTCAACACTATATCGAACCATGATCGGCAATTTTCTCTACCTTACTGCAAGTAGACCAAACATTGCTTTTAGTGTAGGGGTATGTGCACGATTTCAAGCTGCACCCAAAGAGTCCCATTTAACAGCAGTTAAACGAATTATCCGCTACATCAATGGCACATCTAACTATGGAATTTGGTATTCAAGAGACTCAAATGAGTGCTTAGCTAGTTATTCGGATGTTGACTGGACCGGGGGCATTGGTGATAGGAAAAGCACATCAGGTGGTTGTTTTTACCTTGGAAATAACTTGGTGTCGTGGATAAGCAAAAAACAAAATTTAGTCTATCTATCAACAACGGAAGCTGAATACATTACAGCAGGGAGTTGTTGTACACAACTATTATGGATGAAGAATCTATTACATGACTATGGAATCACTCAAGACACTATGTGTGTGTTTTGTGATAACACGAGTGCCATAAACTTGTCAAAAAATCTGGTTTAACTCTTGAAATCGAAGCATATCAAGATCCGCTACCACTTCATCCGAGACTTGGTGGAGGAGAAGATTGTGTCTAGAGTTTATCAACATCGACAACCAGAAGGCAGACATATTTACTAAACCTCTTGGTGGTCCAAGGTTTGAATCTCTGCGTAAGACCATTGGTGTCGATATCATTCCTTAAACTCTATCTCTTGTGTGACCTTACTTTGTTTTTTGGTACATACTTGATATATGGGTCTCACATGTTCAATTAGATGATGTTTCTTTTACAAGTTTGTTTTGTACTTGTTTTTTTGTTGATCTTACTTTACATGTTCTGTTTTTTAGTGTGTTGAAAAATCTCCAAATGTTGTGTATATCTCATGTGAGTTGTAGGGGTTTTGTCACAGAATAGCTAAAGGGAGAGATTGTAAAGTTGTGATTTACAACTATTTTGTGCTGGCTTTAATTCCATGCCAAATTTGATTGTAATTATTTTCAATCTTTTGTACTCTGTATTTTACATGGGATTTTATTGTAAAGGTTGTGTGTGAGAGAGAGTGTGAAGACTCAAGGCAATTGAAGACTAAAGAAGTTTTCGCGGGTAGCTCGCAAGAAGCCTTCCCGCTAATTGAAGCATGTGCCCAGCACATGACTGGAATGCGAAGAGTCATAACAAGATGGTGACAGCTGGTTTTTGCGAGTATCTCGCGGGTAAAGCCTTCTCGCAAGATACCCGCGAAACATTCTGTTTTGCTATTTTGTCATATCTGATACACTCTATCTCTACCCACACTGTATATATCTACATTACCCACATATGTTGAGGAGTGCTTTTAAAGAGAAAACCTTAGCCACAACTCTTGAGAGTGAGAGATTATTATACCCACAATTCTTTACACAATCCATTGTGATTTTTCTCAACTCCTACCTCTCCATTGTGATTTTTCTCAACTCCTACCTCTCTATTTCCATATCCTTGAGAGGTTGATAGCCCAAACACTTACCACACCCATTCTGAGTGTCAAGTGAGGTTTTGGTGCTGCTGGGAAGTACTGGAAGAAGCCAAGCTTTGGTGGATGCAATCGGGCGCATTGCAGGATTTGGAAAGCTAGACAAGACATGGTTCTGAGAAGTGTTGATGGAGTAGGAGTTTGGAGGGATTAGGTGCATTGGGTAGATAAGGCTTTGAGGGTCTCTTGCTATTCGTGTGTCCTAACTTATTGTCTAGTGGATCGGTTTATCGCTTGGAGGGTGGTGGAGAGGTTTTACGCCGAGTACTTCGGTTTTCTCTTCGATAACACATCGACGTGTTATCTTGTGTTTGCATTCTTCTTCCCTACTCTTTTAGCTTTCATTTTACTGCTGTGTGTTAATGAATATGACTTAGAGTAGTTTTATTTTTTATCCGCTCGCATTTACTCTATTCCACACTTAGTTTAAGTTAGAGTAAAATCTATCGAGCAATAATATTTTAATTTAGGGGTCTAAACAACTCTTGTGTTTTAACACATTTTCGAGCTTTCACTTATTATATTCACTGTACACACATTGCTAAATGTCTAAAGCAACCAATAAAATTAAATTTGATATCATGTTTTCAAAACATGATTTCAAATGTATGTGATGTTGCTTTATAGGCAGTATATACGGAGTGTGTAATAAGATTTTTTTTTTTTTTAAATGCAATTCATCCCTATTTATATATATCCACACAAGGGAAAATGCACGTTGCAAAGTATTATTTCTTTTTTAACTTATTTATTTGTCAAATTCAAATGAAGTACTTTTCAATCCATTTTTTTGAAAATCTTCTTAAACAAGAAGTCATTTTCCTCTAGTTCAGCTCTTGTCATCTTCCATTTCTCAAGTACATGGAAAATTTTAAATTTTGGAGGTAAATCTAACTCTTTTCCCCCACAGAATATACTTGAATGGTTTAAAGACAATGATTGACAACAATTATATAGTTGGAATAGAAGGCAAGGAGAGAATGGAAGAATTCCTTTTTATATTTGAAACTTTGGATAGAATCAACCAATAGAGGCCATGATTGGGGGTATTTTAAATGATAATTTATCATAAAATAATTGGAAAGCAAACCCACACTTTTACTGAACAAAAGCAAAAGCAAACACATATAAAATTCCTTTACGAGCATTTTCTCATTAACCTAACTAAAATAAACAAATAAGCAGCGCAAAAGCAGTGTTTTCATTATTTGTAGCCACATTAGCATTCTTTATGGACAATTTTATTTCCTTTGGTTATAGAATAATACTCGAGTTTCTAGACACAGCCCATTTGGTAATGTTGTTTCAGTAACGTTGTTTGTATTTTTTGAAAATACGTGTTGGTGCAAAAGTGTGTGGAAATACATGTAATGTTGTTTAAAAACTGAAAACATGTGTTTAAACACATGTACCAAATGGCCCTGCTTTTCTGAACATCTTTTTTTCAAATCCAACATACGACCTCTTCACTTATATAAATACCCAGTCTTTACAGTGTTTCACATCTCTCTCTCTCTCTCTCTCTCTCTCTCTCATATTTCTTTCTACTAAAAGAGAAGATAAATGGGTGCTCTTGATTACCTCTCCAACTTTTGCACTGTCACCAGCACAAGGAGCAAGGGCAAAGCATTGCAGGTACCCATTATTATTACCAACAACTATTTAACCTTTACATACTTAAATATTCTTTAAAATCTACTCTGCACTGCTTACATATATATTCTGTAATATGTATTTGATGCTTTCTCTCTAGCTATTTTATGTTATGGTTTATGTTTTCTTTCTCAGACGGTCGATATCAAAGTGAAAATGGACTGCGATGGATGTGAAAGAAGAGTTAAAAATGCTGTCACCAACATGAAAGGTTATATTGTTAAGCTAGCTGCATGTGTGAGTGTGCGTTTTTTTTTTTTTTTTTTTTTGGTTTCCTTTTATTGAAGCTTTGTTTGGTCCCCTGTATTGCAATTCTGTGATATATCACTTATCAGACAAGCAACCGTGAAAGAAAGGTATATAGAAGCATTTATAAGAAGGGGGGGGAAAAAAAAATACACGCTTGAAACCCACAATTATCAAAAACCGAAACAAATGAATTTGTTGTGAGTTGAGACCCTTCATAGAGAAGCCATCATCATCTATTAATAACTTTTATTTATTTATTTTTTAATTGAAGTATGCCTACATAGAAAATAAATTGTTGATTCCTAACATCACTTTGTTGGTTTTTGTTTTTAATGAAAAGATGGAAAAAAAAAAAAAAAAAAAAAAGATTACCTTGATAATTTATTATTACATGGTTTCTTTCCATTTTAATTTAATTTTCCTTTCAAATGAAAGAGCTGACGTTTTAGGCCCCCTTTTGGTGGGAGAAAAAAATATATCTTGTTACTTGTGGTTGTGGTGTCCCAATAATCTCATTTTCAAAAAGATGAAAAATAAACTATACCGAACATGCACCTATATTTTTATTCTTAAATGCATGGTTTCCACCCAATTATCAGCTTATTAGCATCAAAATCCAAGAATATAAATAAGATTAAAATAATGGTTTTGAATGAAAGGCAGCCAACCCAATAGGCCTACTTAGCTATTTTACAAATGTGCATTTTATATTTTGTTTTGTTTTATAAGCTAAATCACTACTTTTTTCTCTCAAACTGCATATAGGTGTAAAATCTGTGGAGGTGAACCGAAAGCAACAAAGGGTAACAGTTAGTGGTTATGTTGAACCAAATAAGGTGTTGAAAAGAGTAAAAAGTACTGGCAAGAGAGCTGAATTTTGGCCTTATGTTCCTCAACATCTAGTATACTATCCTTATGCACCTGGAGCCTATGACAAAAGGGCACCCTCCGGCTACGTTCGAAATGTCGTGCAAGCTTTTCCGGCCTCAAATGCAACTGAAGACAACATTGTCTCACTATTCAGTGATGATAATGTTAATGCATGTTCTATCATGTAAGGAATACATTATGCAAGTTACTTAAAACGATGTGGTTCTTCTAGGCAAGAACCTTTTAAGTATTCTCAAATGTGTGTTAGTGAGACTGTAACGAAATTATGAGTACGCATCTTGTGACCATATATGGTTATGTTCTGAGTTATATCTAATATAGCTTTTTAATAATATTAGATATAGATCAAGATTGAGCCTTATAACTCAATCAATATTTTCTTGTATTGTTAATGGAAACATTTAAGATTCAAATTTCTCTTAACGGTAACTCTTGAATTATATATAAAGACTTGATATTTTGCCGAACCTCAACTAACCAATATAGATTATGTGGTCTCTTACAAACTAGAAATACTAAATTATATTTTTTAAAAGGTTAAATCATGAGGTTGAAAGTTGTGGAGTTCATGATCGGCAGTAGTGGGCATTTCAAGGTGGTGTAGCTTTGGGGGGTTTTGGTGAGTTGGTGGATTTTTTTTAATCATAAAATACATATATGTTTTAAAATAATAGCTATTTTTAGTAAAAATTTCAAAAACAAAAAACAAATCTACTTAGCCTTTTTAGGTTAATGGCAGACGGTGGTTTAATGTCAATTTTCAATACTCGGGAGGTAAACTTTAGCAACCAAAAGGTGATAAACTCTAATTTCCAGTTTTTAAATGTATTGAACAAATGCATTTTGGATTTAATAATGACATCCAATTGACATGAAAATTTTCGTACATAAAGCACTAAATAGGTGAAAACATACAAAGAGAGAAAAAAAAAAAATCTAGAAAGGTAATTGAAAGTCATTGAGTCATAAAGAGTTGAATATAACGGAATTCTTTATAGTAGTTACATCACTTAACTTCTTATAACATCAGTAGTTTACTGAACTTACCATTGAATTATAGGTATAACCACCACATGATTATCATGCTTATCAAATATTAAAACAAATTAAATATTGATGATGCTGAAAATCATCAGTAAGTCGCATAGCCTCATGCACTCTAGACAAAACCTGCACAACAAAGAAGAAGAAGAAAAAACCTTACAGAGGGTACCGGTATGGTACTAACCAATGACCCTCCGAAAGTTAAATTAGAGAACTTTCACAACTCTAGAGTGCTAGAGCTCGAGTAAATTATGCGTACCTTTTTTTTTTAAGGGCCTGGGGTTTTTATAGTAGTGTAGAACCGACTCGTATTTCTTGGGCAATAAGATGTTTCCTTATGGGGAAGATCCTAATAAATGCACATACTTTGTAGGGTTCTTACCATATAGGGATTCCATTGACCCGAGTTAATCGTAGGGTGCAAGATATTTCCATTTAAGATTCCTTGGAGTTTACTTAAGCCATGTGGATGCCACGTGGCCTTGATATCCATCGGCCTCAGGCCCGTGTACCTAGAATCTGTCCATCATGGAGGACCATTCGTCCATTATGGGGGACCATCCATCATGTGGTCTCTCCATTTAGTACCTCAATCCGTCGTTTTGATTTTGATCACTCATTAACCTAGTAGTGTCACCTATAGCAAGTTTGTTTGAGCTGATCCGTCAACCTTAATTTTTATCCTTTTCAGTTGCCCCCTCACTCCATGATTCCATCGCCTTATCTTACCGACGGTTCCGTGGAGTGATGGTCTAGCTCATCCATTAGGGAACACGCTCTGGTTGACAAGCTATCCTAGAGCCATTAATGTAATAGGGATACGTGGCATGGTTTTAGTGGTTACTTACTTGGACCAAAGCATCTCTTCGTCTCCCATGCCGTTCCGTCGCCTTATCTGCTTTTTCGTTATATTTTTTACTTTTCGCAACAAATTACTAATCAGAGCACTATCGTCCACTCTATTCCGTCGTCATTTCATCTACTTGGTGCGACCATCCTCTATGCCTTTCTCGTCACCTTCTTCGTGTTGTTAAACTGTAAGTATCCTACATCTTATGCTAAGTTCTCCCTTTGTTTCGTCATTTATTCAAATATTGCATGCCCGTTGTCTCTGTAGACCTATAGAGTCTTAGGGTTTTACCTGTCACGTGTAGGTGACAGATGTCTAGTGAGGCGTTGAGTGAACAATCGTGTGTCCATGAAGGAGCAGGCTACGATGAGGTGTTTCCGTCAGGTTAGGATGACCCCGACACCACTTATGATGAAACAGATCCATCGGCCAACTCACCTTCCATAGAGGATGAGGACTTGGATGTGGATGGGTCGGAGGAAGACTCAAACAATGATGATATAGACATTGGTGAACCCCTCATTCGGTCTGTCATAGGTCCTGATGGATTTAGGGAGTTCATTATACTTCCATTGTGGACGATAAATGATTTCAACTCGTCTATCAAGCAACAACACTTCAACACGCTTAGGGAGAAGTACCAGATTCCTGTGAACATCCTAATGCGTCTACCCTTTAAGAGTGAAAAGTGTTACTACAAGGGTGTAGAAGATGTCGGAGTGTATGAGCAGATGCTAAAAGTGAGACTTAGATTCCCTTTAAATGCTCTCCACCCTCGTCTTCTTCAGTATCTTGGACTGGTCGTCACCCAAATCTCTCTGAACGCTTGGAGAATCTTTCTAGGTGCGGAAGTTCTATATGGGGTGATGTCCTACGTCCATCTGAGATTACCCAATCAAAGGGCATGTACAGTTTCGTGCCAAGGAGCCCGTTGCTTAGGCTAGTGTGTGACACCCCAGACTCGAATAGGAACTGGAAGAGTCATTATTTCTTTACCTAAGGGGACGACTGAATGTATCACCCTGGTGACCAAGAGTACATGCCTGTGGACAAAACCTGGGGTATTATGCCCCTGTCCAATATGTGTCCATCTATATTAGGCTTTTATTTCCTGGTGTTTACTTCATTTGATATTCTAATCATCCTTTATTGTAGCTCAAGATTGTCCAGAAGTCACTCTTGAGGAGTGGAGCTTTTTGGAGAGGATCTTCACAAGCACTAAGTTGTTGAAGAGATCGTGGGCTAAACTAGTTACCTTGAACACCCTCTATTGGTACTGTGATGGTCCCGAACCAACTGAAGCTGGCCATCGCTATGATAGACAAGTATGCCAATGTATGTCTGTTGCTCCATACTTTTCTTTTTTTGTTTTTTAGTAGTTTATCTAATTCCTTTGGTAAGGTTGAATTTAGTCAACCATTCTTTTGGTTTTATTCCGTGCCAAATTTGCTTATAATTCAACATTTAGAAACCCTGTATTTAGGTGGGAATCATGTAAGGGCAGTGTGTGAGAGAGTGTGAAGAAATGCTCAAGACTGTGCAGTGAAACAGGGACTCGCAACTGGATCTCGCGGGTGGCTCACGACTGGCAAGCCGCAGATGATGCACACGAGTGAAGCATGCGGAGAAGCTGAACCATCATGCCAGCTGTAGCACTACAGGACAAAAAGTCCAGACTGGCCATTTAGTTAGCTCGCGGCTTAAACTCGAGACTCAGTTAAGTCATGAGGTCAAGTCACCAGCCAGCTCTGTTTTGGAAAAACTAACTCTTCGTATTCCTTTCTCACCCTGGTATAAATACCCCTTATACCCACGAAATGTAGAGAGCTTCCAGAGAGAATTTTAAGAGAGAAACCCTAGAGAAAAATAAGATTGACTTATCCACAATCTTTACATAGAGACTCTTTAAATTCCTCTACTCTCACCCTCTCCATTGTTACATCCTTGAGAGGTTCTTGGCCAAATCCTTTTCTCACCATACCTACATTTGTGAGAAGGCTTTTTGGTGCTTAGGGAAGCACTTAGGAAGGGACTAATGGTTATTGGTTGATGCTATGGGCTATAGCGAAATTCGATAAGCTAAAGAAGACAAAGGTTCGGCGCAATCACGTTGGAGCAAGAAGCTTAGAGGGCTTAGGTACAGTGGGTAGATTAGGCTTGGAGGATCTTCTATTATTCATGTATCTCAAATTCATTCTTTAGTGGATTATTGATCGCTTGGAGGGCAGCGGAGAGGTTTTACGTTGAGGGCTTCAGTTTCCTCTTTGATAACACATCGTTGTGTTGTCCTTGTGTTTGCATCTCTCTTCCCTTAATCTTTGTCATTTAATTTCTATTGTGGATGTGATTTTAATTAGTTTAGATTGTTTATCAATTCTATTATTAGCTTTTGTTCATTTTCCGCACATATATTGTTTGACATTAAGCTTGAATTGATTTTTCTTGTAATTGGGGGTTTAAATGTTCATCGTGTTTTATATGCTATTTGAACATTCATCTTTTATCAATCTAGTTTTATGCAGAAATGGAAGATAGTAATGGGAGAGCTTTCATCAAGCAGTAGGCTGCTCCTAAGAAAAAATTAGATGAGAGTTTACCCCCTAAGGTGACGGGTCAGGCTAATCTACCTATCAAAAGGAAACCATCTGAAAAGGCTGACCATCCACCTAAAAAGCCTAAGGTAGCCTTAGGGTCGGTTGTTGGTGAGACCTCTGCTGCCAGCAAGTTGCCCCTCAAGCCTGGTCCAGGGAAGGGGAAAAGCTTGATGGCAGGTGAAGGTCCTATCACCAAGAAACCCCTCGTCCTCCTCCGTGAGGACTCCCAGTATGCCCTCAAGCAAATTTATTCAATCATCAAGGATGAAGATTATGAGGACCTGGGCAACCATGCCACCGAGGCTATGGGGGAGACGGGTCTCTTTAGCTTGGCTAAGGTATATATCTGTCCTTTTTCTTTTATCCTGATAGGCCAAGAATGTATTGACCCCTTATGATGAATTAACCAATTAATTAGCCAAGTTAATTAATTAATTCAATTTGCATGCAATAAGCATGGTAGCACAAACAAATCACCAAATAACTAAATGTAGTGGAAAAATAAATCGACATAGTGCTTTGTTTACGAATAGGGAAAACCTACATGGCAAAAACCCAACCTGGTGATTTTAAGGTCACCACTCCCAAGAATTCACTATTATCACAACAAGCAGTTACAAGTAAAGGAATCTCAGTACCTTATACCAACCTACAGTTGAACCCTTACCCCAATACCCAATTGGACTTGTTTTGTAGTGACAATCTCTCCTTGTAATGCACAGCTCCCAGTATGTGACTAACCAATTCAATGCGTGGATCCCAATACGCTGCTTACTCACCAACTTGAGAAAAATGTTGGCTGCAAAGTTCTTCAATTCATCACACGATGAAGATCATGAAACTCTTTGGTTACAAAACCCTATGGTGTACAAACACAGTAGCTTCTTCAAGAGAAAGATAAACTAGGGCAAATTCTGTCTCCGGTCACAATTTGCATGAACACAACTTTAGTTCACACTTGCACAACCTTTAGGGCTGTGAGAAAAAAAAGCCCAAACATGTATTCATGGATTGGATTGAAATCAGCTTTGAAAAACTGAATTTCATAAACCTCGATAGATAGCTTATCTATCGAGATAGTTGTAAAGCATCGGGCTTCAATAGCTTTTTAAACCTCGATAGATACTAGCTTTCGAGTTAGCTGTCGCGCTTTAAAATCTAGCACTTCTTCACTTGTTACTTGGACAAACTTGCATGGTTTTAACACTTAATCATGAAACCTTGTTCCTTGAAGCATTAAACACATCCTAGATCTACCCAATTACAAGTAAACTGTGTTTTTCAAATGGATTAGCAAATTCTATATTGACATATGTTCCTAACATTAAATCACTTATGTCCTAACATATCCGTCTTGTTGTCTATTCCTTACTCTAACAAGGGTTTTTGATTCTTGTAGGTGGTGCTTATGATGAAAGGTCTGATGGACTGCTGTGCATCCCATGAGACAGTGCTGGGCTGTTTGGAGAAGGTTGAGGTAAGGGAGACAGAGCTTCGAGAGTTGATGGCCTGGAATGAGGTGCAGGTTAACAAGTTGGACCTAACAAGGAAGTTGTTGGAGGAAGCAAGTTAAGGCGCTAAAAGAAATACTTAAAGACAAGGAAAGGGAAATCTCGGAGGCAAAAAGTCAACTCAGTCAGGCTAAGGAGGACGCGATAAGGGAGTATCGTGACTCCAACGCCCTCCTAAAGGAGCTTAGTGGCTCCTTAGCTGATGGCTTTGACGACTGCTTCTGTCAGGTCAAGGCCTCTTTCCCGGACCTGGACCTCTCCTACATTTCAATTGACGCCCAGGCTCAGACTCCAGCCCAACCCATCTAATCCGAAGGAACCGACGAGCTTTTGATGAAACCAAACCCGACCCTCAAGGTGACGGGGATGCTACTTAAGTTGATTAAGAAAAATCCGTCAAGGATGTTACCCGTCAGCTTGAAGGGGATTAGACTGTGGAGGAGAAGAATGAAGAGACCCTTGCTGTTTAGCAATAGTTTTTTCCCTTTTTCTTGTAAATTATTAACTTTTGATCACTTGAGAGAACTGTATCCATTTCTTCTGTTAACTTTAAATGTAAACACTTGCCTTTACGTGGGCTTTTATTCATTATCTTTATTTATCCGTCGTTTATGTTTGTTCATTCATATGTTGCTTTCTATTTCCAATTTCTGAAACATGTTTTTGTTCGTCCATTTAAGGAACTATTTATTCGAGAACATAATATATCCGTCCAGTTTGGTATTTATAAATGATACAATGGGGTAGATCCATCCATTTTTGGACTTTTAAGTAGAAATATAGATAGCACACACGGTATCTTTGAAAAACTCATATTATTGTGATGAACCCGTCCACCTATTTACTTATGGACTTCATAATATTTATGTTACCCCCTGGGGTGGGCCCGTCTACTTGTGGGCTTGATAATTTTTCAATCACCCCTTTGGGATGATCCCGTCCTCTTATGGACATCATATTTTTTTATCATTCTTTGGGATGAACCCGTCCATTTGTGGACTTGTATTCTTTAGATTCATCGCTTATAATGAACCTACCCATTTGTGGACTTATAGTTTTAACTCATCCCTTAGGATGAACCGGTCCGCTTGTGGGCTTGTATTCTTTAGATTCATCCCTTATGATGAACCCGTCCACTTGTGGACTTATAATTTTAACTCATCCCTTGGGATAAATCCGTCTACTTATGGACTTAATAATTTTTGATCTCCCCTTGGGATTAACCTGTCCACTTATGGATTTTATAATTTTTGATCTCCCCTAGGGATGAATCCATCCACTTGTGGACCTTATAATTTTAGCTTACTCCTTGGTGAACCCGTCCACTTAGGGACTTTAACAAGTTGCAAGGCATCCTGTTTACATAAGAAATTGGTTGTAGACATGGTTTTGTAGAGATTCACATACGCTCATGATATTTCTGAATAAACTCCTCCTATTAAGTGATAAATATGCGTAGATATTTTTCTCAAAAGATAAAAATAAAAATTGTCGTTCGAGTTTAAAAGTACTAGAAAGGAAATAAATTGGAAATGAGGAGTGTCGTTTTTCGTGCCACTCTCTATTGGTAGTACTTCTTCAGGTGCTCTGTGTTCCATGGGTGATGCAACTTTTGCCCGTCCAGTGTCTCCAGGTGGTAGGTTCCCTTCCTATGCCATGATGCAATTTTGTACGGTCCTTCCCAATTAGGTCCTAGCTTCCCCTAGGCTTATCACCTTTCTTAAGACAAGATCTCCAACTTGAAAGTCTCTACATCTGACTTTGGAGTTGTAGCATTTAGCCATAAGGTCCTGGTATCGTGCTAACCTTTGTTCAGTCGTTGCTCTTGTTGGAAAATCTGGTTTTGTATCTCATACAAAACACACAGCGGAAGCAACAAACACGAATCTACTTCATTCATGAAAGATAACATGTATCCTTGAATTCTAGAACAAAGAATAGAAAGTGTACCTTGGTGCGGTGAAATTCAAAACAAAAATTAGAAGCACTTGGGAACACTTTTAATCTTCACTCCAATTCCACTTAATGCTCAAGAAGTGTGGTCTCTCAATCAGTTTTCAAGGAGAGAATAAAAGAGTGTCTAACACTCACATACACCATTTCATTCCTTATATGATCTTAATGAAAAAACCAGTTATAAAATTCTGTATGTTTCTCTCCTTATATATAACTGATTATCTAATTGAGCTCACCTTTTAGGCCATTCCAATTAGGCTCTAGTATGTGGCTTTGAGTGGGACTAAAAGGGATCAAATAAGACTCTAGCTCCAATAGGCCTTGGGCTTTTCTGTCAACTCTTGACAAGTCCAAAGTTACCATTAATTATATTCAATACCACTATATAAATATGTAAAGTTGTTATATACAACTATGTGTTTTTGTTGCCTTGCACATGCTGGAATACGAAGAGTCAGGCCAAGATTGAGACATTCTGTTCTGCCACCCTGTCCATTCTGATACACACTTTATGTGCCTACACTATTTATACCCACATTACCCACAAATGTTAAGGAGTGCTTCTGAGAGAAAACCCTAGCCAAACACCTTGAAAGTTAGAGATTGCTATACCCATAATCCTCTACACATTTGCTTGTGAAATTTCCTCAACTCCTACCTCTCCATTTCCATACAATTGAGAGGTTGATAGCCCAAACACTTACAACATCCTTTCAGAGTGTTAAGTGAAGTTTTGGTGCTGCTAGGAAGTATTGGAAGAAGCCAAGGATGGTAGATGCAACATGGAGCTTGTTGCGGATCTGGAGAGCTAGACAAGACACGATTCCGAGAAACCTTGTTGGAGTATGAGCTTGGAGAGCATAGGTACATTAGGTAGATTAGGCTTGGAGGGTCTCTTGCTAACCCATGTATCCCAACTGATTGTCTAGTGGATCAATTATCGCTTGGAGGGCGGCGGAGAGGTTTTTCGCCGAGTTCTTCGATTTCCTTTTTGATAACACATTAGTGTGTTATCTTGTGTTTGCATCTTTCTTCCCTACTCTTTTACTTGCCATTTTACTGCTGTGTTGCCTTATTTATGGATTAGAGTAGCTTGTTTTTTTATTTGCTCGCTTTTACACTATTCTGCACTTAGTATTAAGTTAGTGTAAAATCAATCGAGATGTAACTTTTAATTGGGGGTCCAAACAGCTCTTGTGTTTTCAACACATTTTCGAGCTTTTAGAATATAATTGCACTATAGGCCTTATTAATAAATTATATCCCAAGACTTTATTATACACGCAACCCCTTCATTAAAATATTCATAGTAATACAAAGTCATTAATGTAGACTACCACTTTGAAGATTACTATATCTTAATCCTTCAATACCCGGTTTAATCCTTTATATTATTCATCATATATTTATGAATTCCTTTTTCATAAATATATACTTTAGTAACTCCTTATTAAAGTGGTTGGGTACAACACTCTGAATAACCAAACTCATTAAACTTATCTCAAGAGAATATTTTATATCTCCGTTAAGAGATTATGAATTCTATCTTGAGAATATATGTTCCATCTACACTAAATGCGGCTGCCCAACATACTGAGGTTTTGATCGTGTCTTATAGATCTCACTCCTGATATATCAAAGCAACCTACATCTCATAATCAGGTCCATTATTCTCAGGATTTAGAGTTGATGTAAATAGAAGTCATGAGATTTATTATTCATTTGACAGTCGTTAGGAGAATAATAAATCTCACAACGGTCCAGTTCAATATGTCTTAACTCTTAAAACATATCAACATATCAACTAGTAGTTTCTGCTTCCATGATCAAGACAAATCATCTTAGTTGATATGTTATAGTCTTCATAGATGAAATGCCCAATTTCATCACCGACTACGAACTAAAATTCTTAGTTTACAAAGAACTTGTGATTTATATCTTTTGTGACTAAATCACATAAATCACATAATATGCATCTCATGGACTAAGATAATGTCACATTAGTTCATTTGTAGATAGTCTCATATAATTAAACAATTTAATTATTTATGACATGCTAATAAATTTAATTTTAGGGCATAAACCCCAACAATCTCCCACTTGCCCTCAAAGACAATTTATCATATATCCGACACTTATCTCCCTTTAGAGTAATTTATAGTCACTCTAAGGTAAGGTTTGGAAACAAGTTTCAACCCGATTTATTGCATAAATTATCTTTTCTACTACTACTTCTCACGTACTCCTATCTCTCTAATGAGATAATACTTACGCTTAATGTGTGTCTTCATCACCTAGGATGAACACATCACTCGAAGTCCTACTTTATGAATCACAATCAAACTACAAGTCAGTATTTGTAGATCCAGTATTTATCAAAACCTCACTTTTGTGAACAAGCATATAATCCTTCGTTCTCCTAAGATATTTGAGTATATGCTTTACTCCCGCTAAATTAAATGATCTTTGATTCAATTGATATTTGCTTACCATGCCCACCACAAAATAGATATTTAGCCTAGTATTTAGCATAGTAGAAAGACTTCCTATCAATTTGATATAAGAAGCCGTCTTAATATGCTCTTCCTGTTATATGTCTTAGGACTACAATCCTATATAAAGGAACTTCAAACTTAAAAGGAAAGAATCCTTTCTTAAAGTATTTCGTGCTATACTTGGCTAGAATCTCATTTATTTAAGCAGTTTAAGATAGATCTAACATCCTAATTTCTGAATTTTAACAAAGTTTAATTCTTAGGATGTGACTAATCTTTCCCAAGTACTTTATATCAAACTAGACTAGACAACAAAAAATTACATTGATGACAATAACTCTACATCATTCGAAATGATTAGAATGTCATCAACCTACATTAAGAAATTTATTATTCTATATAACTTTTACACACATAAGGCCTTTTAATGCTTGATCAAAATCAAACAATTTGATTGCTTGATCAAAGATGATTTTTTTATGATTTAGATGCTTGCTTTAGTCCATAAATGGACTTTTAGCAACTTGCATACTAAACACTACTAGTTCTTTGCTATGAACAAGTCTAGTTACATCATATAGATGTCTTTCTCAAGATTGCTACTAAAAGAAGCTTTCTTGATATTCATTGTCATATTTCATCCAAATGAAACATAATGAATAAGAGAATCTAGATATAATCAAACTTAACTATTGGTGGAAAAATCTTTTCATAGTCGAAACATTTCTTTCTGAATAGATCTTTTTGCCACTAGTCTTGACTTTGAAGATTTACACCTTCAAATCTACAAATCTCATTTTCTTGTAGACCTATTTGAAAACAATAGGCTTATTTCCATTAGGCGCCTCTACAAGTTCTAGACTTTAAATAGAATCTAATTCTATTCACATAACCTTGATCCAGTAATCCATATTCATATCATCTATTGCCTTTACGTAGGACCAAGGATTAAATTCATATCCTTGTGGAATAACTACAAAAATTTATTCCAAAAGTATGAATTTCTTTGGTAATAGTTATCTACAAAATAATATCTTTGGTAATAGTGTAATAGTTATTTACAAAATAATGTCTTGTGATGTATCTAATACACCCATCTCATTTCTAAATGTATTTTACAGTTGTCTCACAACAAATTCTGACATTTTTCTTCTAAAACATTCTACCTTTAAAAGAGTCCTATTCCTCTTTTATGTATGCATTGACTTAAAGAAGTCATTGGTTTTAGGATTAGTGCCCTTTAATCCTATTGTATGGTGCTATATATGATATTATGTATGACATTATTTATGACATGATGTATGACTTAATATTCTGATTAATAAAGTTGTTTTATTATTATCTGAAGTATTGGTAACATAAGTTGTTTTATTATTATCTGAAGTATTAGTAACATGAATATTTGGACATTATCATTTAGTCCATGAGATGCATAGTATGTGATTTATGTGATTTAGTCACAGCAGATATAAGTCACAAGTTCTTTGTAAACTCAGAATTTTAGTTCATAGTCGGTGATGAAATTGGACGTTTCATCTGCGAAGACTATAACATATCAACTAAGATGATTTGTCTTGATCATGGAAGTGGAGACTTCTAGTTGATATGTTGATATATTTTAAGAGTTAAGACATATTGAACTGGACTACTGTGAGATTTATTATTCTCCTAATGACTGTCAACTGAATAATAAATCTCACGACTTATATTTGCATGAACTCTTAATCCTGAGAGAATAATGGACCTGATCATGAAATGTAGGTTGCTTTGATATATTAGGAGTGAGATCTAAAGTTACGGTCAAAACCTCAATATGTTGTGCAGCCACATTTAGTGTTGATGGAAAATATATTCTCAAGATGGAATTCATAGTCTCTTAACGGAGATATAAAATATTCTCTTGAGATAAGTTTAATGGGTTCAGTTATTCAGAGAGTTAGGCCTAACCACTTTAGTAAGAAATTACTAAAGTATATATATTTATGAAATTGGATTTCATAAATATATGGTGAATAACTTAAAAGGATTAAACCGGGTACTCAAGGATTAAGATGTAGTAATTTACAAAGTGGCAGCCTACTTTTATAACTTTGTATTACTGTGAATATTTTATGAAGGGGTTGCATGTATAATAAAGTCTTGGGATATAATTTATTAATAAGGCCTAGAGTGCAATTATATTTATATAATGGTATTAAATATAATTAATGGTAACTTTGGACTTGTCAAAAGTTGACAGAAAAGCCCAAGGCCCATTGGAGCTAGTGTCTTATTAGTCCATTTTGGTCCCACTCCAAGCCACATATTAAAGCCCAATTGGAAAGGCCTAATAGGCCAGCCCAATTAGATAACCAGTTAAATAAAAAGGGAGACACCATTGTGAAATGGGGTGTATGTGTGAGTGAAGTTACTTAATTACTCTCTCTTGGAAATTGATTTAGAGACCACACATCTTGGGCATTATTAGAATTGGAGTGAAGATTGAAAGTGTTCCTGAGAACTTCTGATCTTTGGTTTTGAAATTCACTACACCAAGGTACACTCTCTTGTTCTATATTCTGAAACTTACATAATGCATGTTATCAATTCTGAATGAAGTAGATCTGTTATTTTTCCATTGCGTACATGTATTTTTTCAACAATTGGTATCAGAGCGGTCTTCATTTTCGAATCTGTATAATATGTTTAGTGAGTTTTAGAATTAGAGAAAACTATTTTCATAGTTGTGAAACTTTTGCAGTAATTTTTCTGCATATTATAGTTTTTGAAACTATTGTTTGATTAAAACTGATTTTGATGTTATGATGTTGTTTAAGTTTGATTTTGACCATGTAAAATTGAATTTTAACACTTTAGCATCAATGAAATTCAATTTTTAATCTTAATCTCATCGTTTTTTATCATTAAGAATATGTTTTGTTCATTGGAAACTTCAAAAATGGCTAAACAAAAAAATGGCTATTTCTGGGTTTTTTCGTGACTGGCGAGTTGCGAGTTAAGTCGCCAGTGAGTCGCCAAAGTTTCTGGATGAACTTGCGACTGGAATCTTGCGACTGGGCAAGTCGCTAAAACTCGCGACTGGGACGAGTCGCCAAAACCAGTTGCCAAAAAACTTTGACACTTGTTTATTACATGTATAAAGTGCAAGGCTATGTGTAATTAGTTTATATATGTATTAAACAATTAAAAACCTTTCTTTTAAAACAACTAGTGGGAGAAAGATACAAGGGTTGGATCTCACGGCCTCCATTGTTGGTTCATAGTAGTGTGAAATACATACTTTGTCTTTGCCTCGAGCTTAGCATTCCATGCAGAGAGTATTTATTTCATGGTCCTACAAGTTTGAATTACTTGGTTTATAGTAGTTTGATCAAACACCTTGTCTCAGCTTCAAGTTTTGCATTCCATGCGAAGGGTGTCTTGAATCATGGTACTACAAAATAAGCCTGTTAAGGGGATGAAATGTGGCTACACATGATTCTAGACAATGATTCTACAAAACAAACTGATTGGATCCAACTATGTTGACTGGAAAAGAAATTTGGACATAGTTCTCATAGCTGAAGAGCACAAATATGTGCTTACTAAACCATGTCCTAGCTTTCCTTTATTAGATGCTCCTCCTGAAGAAAAATAGCGATATGATCGTTGGCATAAATCTAATGAAATGGCCAAGTGCTACATCCTAGCATCTATCTCAAATGTTCTACAGCATCAAATGCAGGATGTAGAACTAGTTTAAGACATAATGCTAAGTCTGAAGGAGATCTTTGGTGGGCAAGGCCGTTCTGCAAGGCAAGAAACCATGAGGCAAATTTATAATACTAAAATGGCTGAAGGCGGTTCAGTTAGGGAGCATTGTCTCACAATGATCTCTAATCTGAATACATTAGAGGTTTTAGGTGCCGACATTGATGGAGAATCCCAAGTGGATATGTTACTCCAGTCACTACCGGAATCATTCAATGAATTCAAACTCAATTATAATATGAACAAAAAGATTTATGCATTGTCTGAATTAATGAATGAGTTGGTAGCAGCAGAAGACATTCTTGGTACTTTTAGTGTTGATGCTAACATGGCTGAAGCTTCTACTTCTCAACCTAAGGCGAAAGGCAAGGGTAAGAAGAAGAAGAATAAGGACTTCACCAAGCAAGAGGGTAAACAAATTGCCTTAGGGGTTGCCGACAAAGGAAAGAAGCTCAAAGGAAAATGTTTCCATTGTCGTGAGAAAGGACATTGGAAGAGGAATTGTCCAAAATTCAAGGCTGCCAATAATAAGGGTATGAATAGTTCATTCCTCCTTGAAATATGTTTGGTACAAAATCCCACAGATTCCTGGTGTGTGGATTTAGATTGTACTAATCATATCTGCAATTCTTTGTAGGGGTTCTAGGAGACCAGAAAACTTAATGAAGGAGAATTGTTTCTTACCTTGGCTGATGGGAGCAGGATTCCAGTTGTAGCTGTTGGTGTTTTTAATATTTATTTTGAGTCAAGAGTTTTAGTATTGGAAGACTGTCTATATGTACCTAATGTTCGTAGGAATTTAATTTCTGCAACTTATTTAGGTAAACATGGATATTGTGTTATCCTTAAAGACAATGTTGTAATAAAGAAGGGTAAATTGTTTATATGTTCTGGTAATATTGTAGATGGTCTCTATATTTTAACTCCTGATAAGTATGAATTATACAATTCTGAATTAGATCATGACTCTCATATAAAATCATTAAAGAGAAAATTTCCTTCTACTAGTGATGCATATCTTTGGCACTTGCGTTTAGGTCATATTCATTCAAATAGGATTCAAAGACTGATCAAAGATGGACTATTAGAGCCCATGGACTTTGTTGAAATTCCAGTTTGTGAATCTTGTTTGGAAGGTAAAATGATCAAACGTCCTTTTAATGCAAAAGGTAGAAGAGCTCAAGCTTTGCTAGAACTAGTACATTCAGATGTATGTGGTCCTATGTCAATCCAGGCAAGAGGTGGCTATGAGTATTTCATTACTTTCACTGATGATTACTTTAGAATTGGTTATGTGTACCTAATGAAATGGAAGTCCGAAGCTTTTGAAAAGTTTGAAGAGTTTAGGGCTGAAGTTGAGAATCAATTAGGCAAACGCATAAAGGCCATTCGATCTGATCGTGGTGGCGAATACCTTCTTGGGGATTTTAAGGATTACTTAACTGAAAATGGGATTGTATCCCAATTGACTGCACCTGGAACTCCACAACAAAATGGTGTAGCGGAAAGAAGGAATAGGATTCTTTTAGATATGGGTAGATCCATGATGAGTTATTCAACTCTACCAATTTCTTTTTGGGGATATGCCTTAAATACTACAATGTATCTTCTGAATTTAGTACCTTCGAAGTTTGTTCCTAAAACATATGTTGAGTTGTGGAATGGGCGTAAACCTAGTATGAGACATCTCCATATTTGGGGCTGTCCAACACATGTGTTGAAGGGAAAGTTTGACAAGTTACAATCTAAAACAAATAGTTTTCTTTGTAGGGTATCCAAAAGGAACCGTTGGAGGTTTATTCTATAGTCATAAAGATAATAAAGTGTTTGTTAGCACAAACGCTAAATTCTTGGAAAATGACTATATGAATAATTATACTCCTAGAAGTAGAGTTGTGTTGACTGAAATGAATGAACATGTAATAGAACAACCAATGGATGAGACTAGGGAGGATGTGGATGTATTAGATACACCACAAGATACTACTCATGAGATGTCTAGTACACAGATGCCTCATCGTAGTGGGAGAATCGTTCGGCCTCCTATAAGATTCATAGGTTTGGGAGAAACTTATGAAGCTATCTCAGAAGAGGCTGAATCGGATCCCTACACTTATGAAGAGGCAATAAATGATATAGATGCACATCATTGGGTCAAAGCTGTGAAATTTGAATTAGATTCCATGTATTCCAATCAAGTTTGGGATCTTGTAAAGGCACCTAACAACATTAAACCTGTTGGTTGCAAATGGGTTTGCAAGAGGAAGAGAGGGATAGATGGAAAGTTTGAAACCTTTAAAGCAAGGTTAGTGGTGAAAGGGTATACTCAAAAAGAAGGTATTGATTATGAAGAAACATTTTCACCAGTAGCAATGCTTAAATCTATCAGAATTCTCTTATCCATTACTGCTCATTATGATTATGAGATTTGGCAAATGGATGTCAAGACTACATTTCTTAATGGCAATCTTGAAGAGGAAATCTATGTGATGCAACCAGAAGGTTTCATAGCTAAGAACCAAGAACATATGGTATGCAAGTTGAAAAGGTCCATTTATGGACTTAAGCAAGCATCTAGGTCATGGAACATCAGATTTGATCAAGCAATCAAGTCATTGGTTTTGAACATAATCTTGATGAACCATGTGTGTACAAGAAACATCAAGATAAAGTGGTAATGTTCCTAGTGCTTTATGTTGATGATATTCTACTCATTGGAAATGATGTAGAGGTAATGTCATCCGTAAAGGTTTGGTTGTCAAGCCAATTTGATATAAAGGACTTGGGTGAGGCTAACTTTATTCTAGGAATCAAGCTTTGGCGAGATCGCAAGAATAAGATGTTAGGCTTATCACAAGCTGGATATATAGATAAGGTTCTAGAATGGTTTAACATGCAAAACTCCAAGAAAGGATTACTTCCTTTTAGACATGGAGTTCCTCTGTCTGATGACCAAAGGCCTAAGACTCAAGAGGAAGTAGATATGATGAGACAAGTTCCTTATGCTTCTGCAGTAGGAAGTCTCATGTATGCCATGTTATGTACTAGACCAGATATTTGTTATTCAGTTGGCATGGTAAGTCGATATCAATCAAATCCAGGACTAAAACATTGGTAAGCAGTAAAGCATATTCTCAAGTATCTACGAAGAACGAGAGATTATATGCTTGTTTACTGTTATGAGGATTTGATTCCCATTGTCTATATAGATTCAGACTTTCAATCGGATATAGATTTCAGAAAGTCCACATCATGATGTGTTTTCACCTTGGGAGGTGGAGCCATAACATGGAGGAGTGTAAAGCAATCTTGTATTGCGAACTCCACCATGGAAGCATAATATGTTGCTGCTTGTGAAGTAGCAAAAGAAACTGTATGGCTCAAGAAATTCCTTTCTGACCTTGGTGTAATGAGAATGGAACAAGTTCCCATCACATTGTTTTGCGACAATAGTGGTGCAATTGCACAATCAAAAGATCCAAGGAATCACAAGAAAGCAAAGCACATTGAGAGAAAATATCACATCATTCGAAACATCATTGCTTGTGGAGATGTAGTGGTTGCAAAGATTAAAAGTGCAAATAATCTAGCAGACCCCTTTAACAAAGCCTTGCCTCAAAGGACTTTCGAGTCGCATTTGGAGAGAATGGGAGTTAGATTAGTGCACAATAGTCTTTAGGGCAAGTGGGAGATTGTTAGGATTAGTGCCCTTAAATCCTATTCTATGATGCTATATATGATATTATGTATGACATTATGTATGACATGATGTATGACTTAATATTCTGATTAATAAAGTTGTTTTATTATTATTTGAAGTATTTGTAACATGAATATTTGGACATTATCATTTATTCCATGAGATGCACAGTATGTGATTTATGTCATTTAGTCACAGAAGATATAAGTCACAAGTTCTTTATAAACTCAGAATTTTAGTTCGTAGTCGGTGATGAAATTGGGCGTTTCATCTGCGAAGACTATAACATATCAACTAAGATGATTTGTCTTGATCATGGAAGTGGAGACTTCTAGTTGATATGTTGATATATTTTAAGAGTTAAGACATATTGAACTAGACCACTGTGAGATTTATTATTCTCCTAATGACTGTCAATTGAATAATAAATCTCACGACTTATATTTGCATGAACTCTTAATCCTGAGAGAATAATGGACATGATCATGAAGTGTAGGTTGCTTTGATATATCAGGAGTGAGATCTAAAGTTACGGTCAAAACCTCAATATGTTGGGCAGCCACATTTAGTGTTGATAGAACATATATTCTCAAGATGGAATTCATAGTCTCTTAACGGAGATATAAAATATTCTCTTGAGATAAGTTTAATGGGTTTAGTTATTCAGAGAGTTAGGCCTAACCATTTTAGTAAGAAATTACTAAAGTATATATATTTATGAAATTGGATGTCATAAATATATGGTGAATAACTGTGAGAGTGCATTTTTTCTTAGCACACAGGATACTTGTTGTTTTGGTGGACTGGACTTGATTCACCGCAGCTAAATAGGACTAATTACGAACCAAGTTGTGCGCAAGTCACATAAGCTCCTCAAGATGAAAAATGCAATTCCTCTTGGTACCCTGGGGCGTACTGTTGTGGGATCCCGGGCATACTGTTGTGGGATCCTGGGGCGTACTATGCCTGTAAGAACCCAGAATGCTCTGGTTCTTTGAACTATATGATCTTTTCTATGTTTATTATGCAATAGAGCTTTGTCCTTTCCCTTTACCTCTATGGGTGCTACATAAAAACACACTACATATATCTTCAAATAATTGTTAGTTTTCTTAGATTAGGATATACATTTTAATACATATACATATATGTAAATGAGTTTCATGAGAATGATTCTGCCACGAGAATCCTGGCCCCAATTCTCACAAACTTGGTTCTTTTGCACAAGACTTGTGGGATTTGGAACTCAAGTTCGAGTGGCTTTGCTTGGGCTTTGCCTTCCAAGATAGTTAGGTGAAAATGATTTTAGCAAGAAATAGTAAAGGAAGACAATGTAATAAAGAAACACACGAAATAATTGTTAGAGATCCTCAAATCAATATGAGGTATTTCATTATTTTCTTGATTATGGATTACAATATGCTCACTAAGACATGATACAAGGTTCAACTAAGTTCAAAAATTACAGACTTTGATAGCTATTCAAGCCTCTAAGACTTGCAAAGTTTGAATTTGTTGAATCGGAGTATGTGCTATAGTGGCTGTCTCTGGGATACCGAGAGTGGTTCCTCTGTTTTCTTTTGATTTTACAGAGCGTTTCCTATAGTTCTATATTCACGTGATACAAGGTTCAACTAAGTTCAAAAATTACAAACTTTGATACTATTCAAGCTTCCAAGACTTGCAAAGTTTGAATTTGTTGAATCCGAGCATGTGCTATAGTGGCTGTTTCTGGGATACCGGGAGCGGTTCTGTCTTCTTTTGATTTTACAGAGTTTTTCCTATGGCTATGTTATGATATCTTTTCTTAGATCAAAATGGTGATCAATGAATGTCCCTCAGCATGGGTTTTCTCTTCCTTTTATAGTGTGACTCTAGGGCTTCGAGGCACGAGCAATTTCTCTCTTTTGCCCCTTGTGAGCTTGTACTATGTCAGTTACCGAAAGGCTTGTCCTTTCCTTTTTCCTCATAATTTCTTCCTTTTTGTCCGACCAAGCTGAAAGCCCCTAGCTGGTTTTCCATTTCAAGGTTCCCTCTGTTCACTGATTCTTCAGCTATTTGGCCATTTCTTCCACTTTTCCAGTTTTTGGTTGCACTCAATCCTTGTCATTTTCCTCAAATAGTTGGAATATTTTACTGCTGGGTTGAAAACTCCTTTCGGTTACCTCTTTTTTTTATGGTTTTCTCATTGTTGGTTCCTTGAGGCACAGCTCCTGCGTTTTGCTTCGTACTTTCTGATCCCACTATATGTCTGGGTGCATGAGACCCGCATGCTCTTTGTCTTTTATCCCTCTTTTAAACTTGCTTCAATCCACTTTAGCTGTGCTGCATGTTCGAGGATCCCGAACCTTTGGGATCCCGGCCCAGCTCTTTCACTGGAATTTGCTGGACTTTTTAATGGCCTTTTTTGCTGGAAATCTGAACATATATAGGGCCTTGATGTCGATTCTTCTTGCTGCACGAATTAGGCCTTCTTTATTTTTTATGGAATGGGCTTTGTTGTGAAATTTTGGACCTCAACAATAACTTAAAAGGATTAAACTGGGTACTCAAGGATTAAAATGTAGTAATTTACAAAGTGACAGTCTACTTTCATAACTTTGTATTACTGCGAATATTTTATGAAGGAGTTGCATGTATAACAAAGTCTTGGGATATAATTTATTAACAAGGCCTAGAGTGCAATTATATTTATATAGTGGTATTAAATATAATTAATGGTAACTTTGCACTTGTCAAGAGTTGACAGAAAAACCCAAGGCCTATTAGAGCTAGTGTCTTATTGGTCCCTTTTGGTCCCACTCCAAGCCACATATTAAAGCCCAATTGGAAAGGCCTAATAGGCCAGCCCAATTAGATAATCAGTTAAATAAAAAGGGAGACACCATTGTGAAATGGGGTGTATGTGTGAGCGAAGCCACTTAATTACTCTCCCCTGGAAAATGATTGAGAGACCACGCATCTTGGGCGTTAGTGAAATTGGAGTGAAGATTGAAAGTGTTCCTGAGAACTTCTGATCTTTGGTTTTGAAATTCACTACACCAAGGTACACTCTCTTGTTCTATATTCTGAAACTAACATAATGCATGTTTTCAATTCTGAATGAAGTAGATCCCTTATTTTTCCGCTGCGTACATGTATATTTCCAACAATTGGAACTTTATTCCTTTACGAAAAGGAGCCAGAGATCATATTATCCTCTAAATAGAATTCACAAACTGGGAATATAATAAAATAATAGTTCTAAAATCGCATCTTTCACCAATCTTGAATATCATTTAGATTAATAAGATCTAGACATAAGTGACAAAACATACAATACCAAAGAACGGAAACTTTCTCTTTAAAAAGTAAAACATGTAAATTTCAATCTAGAAGACAATCATGGACAATGCTTAGCTTTACCAAAAACAGAAGCACTTTCCTTTTGGTCATGCTTTTGAGTCTAATTTCCTTTTGGCAACTACTAGGCAACTAGCTTTTCCAACTGTTTGGTATTATAATTCCTCTTCTTACCACCCTTACCTTTTGGTCTAGGCACAGAATTTGAATTAAATCATATTGATCTTAATCTTAGCTTTTAGGATATCTTCTGTTGCCTAGAACTCACTCATCAATTCAGATAATATAAAAAGAGTTTATTTTCAAAACAATCTGAATTGATCAAATGATTCTAACAAGGACTTGTGGATCATATCCATATGAGATTAACATTTAATCTCTACATTCAAGAATTCTAATTCATTTTAAAATTAAACATTTTCATAAAATGATATAAAATTGGAACTCCTTAAGCCTTTCCTAGCACTCAATATGACTTATACCAAACATCTCATTTAGACTTCATATAAAGTCTAAGTCTAGTACTAACTCTTGCATCTCATGCTGTAGTACAATTGAAATAGAATCAAATGTAACATTTTAGCATTTCAATGGAGACTATGATTACATCATAAGCAATATTCCATAAATGCATCATTTTAGAAAATTATGACAATGCTGAATCGAAACATAAATATGTACTTTAGCTCCTTTATGCACCATGTCCAAAATTTATTTCTTAGTTAATGTGATTCAATTAAAATAGTAGCTAGAGGACAAAATTTATGACAACTTTATTTCGAGACTATGAACATAATTATAGGAACATTATATTTTGCATCCATAACCATATAGTATGGAACCCGAATATCATACTATACTAGGTGCAACAACAACCCAATCCATGTCCATAATTCCTTGGTAGCAAGTTTATTATAAAAACATTAATTGGTTGAGAACTATTCTCATTATTAATGCTATCATGGTAACTCTTACCAAACAAAAATAATTTGTCATTTTTCCTTTAGCCTCTAAGTAATAATGACATAGCTCCTTTGGGAGGTTAACATTACACTTAGTTTAGTGTACACCATTATCTAGAATCATGTGTAGCCACATTTCGTCTCCCTTTATAGTGTTTAAACTTGTAGTACCATGAAGCAAAACACCCTCCTTTGTGATCGCAAGACATATACTCCAAGACGAAGTGCTTGTTCACACTACTTTAAATGGGTAAGTTCAATCTTGTAGTACCATGAAGTAAACACCCTCCTTTGGGATCGTGAGGCATATATGCCAAGACGAGGTGCCTACTCACACTACTATGAACCGATAATGGAGGCCGTGAGATCCAACCCTTGTATCTCTCTCCCAGAAAAATTTTTAAACAAGTAGATTGTATTGAAATCATTATGATCTAATCACAATTTTAACCCTACACATTAAATGTGTTTAATTGTTTAAATTCAATGTGATGTAACTAAGTCACGTCACAATAGCGTAACAAACATTCACGCAATCACAAAAAAGTTTAACCTTGTAATCCGTGAAGTAAATACCCTCCGCATGGAATGCAGGACTCAAAGTCAAGACAAGGTATCTATTCACATTACAATAAACTTAACAAAAGGGTTATTTCAGCACTCCCACTCATTTTTTGGGTTTTTCTTTAAATAATTGTGACCCCATCACAACTAATAACCTTGCACTTGATAAAGACTCTAATCTCATTAGAATCACTAAGTAAAATGGTAGTCCTAAACTATTTAGGATTCCTTAAACACTAATGAATCAAAAATTAGTTATATAGAACTCTATCTTTAATTTACTAGATAAAGTATTCTAATCTCATTAGAAACTATATAACTTTGTTAGGACATATGTGTGTTCACTTGTTAAGAACATATGTCACTTATTTATGTAAATTGACTAATCCTTTTGACAAAACGCACTCTACTTGTAATTGGGTAGTTATAGGTTTTCTTAATACTTCAAGAAACAAGGTTTCAAAATCAAGTGTTGAAGTCATCAAGTCTGTCCAAGAAAAACAAGCTGAAGTGCAAATTCATTAAAGCTCGACACCTTCTCGATAGCTCCTCGACACCTGCTATCTGTCGAGATTTATAAAATCAGATTTTCTGATATGATTTCTTAGGATCCGTGAATGTGTCTTTGGGCCTTCTTTTCTCCTAACCCTAGACATATAAAATGATTGTGTTAAGAGCTGTCAAAGTAGACACAATTTGCACAAGCATTGAGAAAACTCTGTTCAAGCAATTTGTGATCAAAGACGAAGTTCTTGACCTAGTTCATCTTCTCTAAAGAAGTTGCTGTGTATTTGCACCAAAGGGTTTTGTAACCAAGCATCTTCCTGATCTTCATCGTGTAGGATGAACTGAAAAACTTTGCAGCCAACCTCTCCTTCTAAGTTGGTGTTTTGAAGTCGCGTACTGGGATCCGTGCATTGGTTAGTCACATACTTGGGAGCCATTCATCAAAGGTGGAAACTGTCGCTACAGATCAAGTCCAATTGGGTATTGGGGTAAGGATTCAACTGTAGGTTGGTAAGGTACTTGGGATTCCTTTACTTGCAACCGCTTGATTTGATAATAGTGGAGTTTCGGGAGTGGTGACTTGAAAATTACCCGGTGGGGTTTTTGCCGCAAGGGTTTTCCCCATTCGTAAACAAATCACCGTGTTATTTATTTTCTACTGCTTAATTAGTTTATTAGTGATTTGTTTGTACTTCCACACGTTTGCATGATTAATTGATTAATTAACAATTTGGCTCATTAATTAATTGGTTTAAATCACAATGGGTCATTTAGATTGTGGCCTATCAAGTGGTATTAAAGCGGGCACACTCTGATTAGGTTTAATCTTTGCTGTGTTGATCCATTAACCCCTGTTTGTCATGGATAGAGGACAGTCATTAATCATACCTCCTTTATTTGATGGCACTAACTATGCATACTGGAAAGTGCGCATGAGAGCTTTCTTATAGTCTTTAGATGAGAAAGTGTGGCAAGCTGTAGAGATTGGCTGGACCAAGCCAAAAGAAGAACCGGCCGATTGGGATGACGCCAAGATCAAGGCGGCTAACTTCAACAGCAGAGCGTTAAATGCCTTATTTAGCGCAGTCACCAATGAGGAGTTCAAGAAGATATCCTCAACTGAAACAACTAAGAAGGCTTGGACCATCCTCTAGACAACCTATGAAGGAGCAAAGGCTGTCAAAGATTCAAAGTTTCAAAGGCTCACTACAAGCTTTGAAGAGATTAAGATGGAGGAGGATGAGTCGTTTGATGAGTTCTATGCCAAGCTCAAGGATATAGTGAACTCAGCCTTCAATCTTGGGGAAAACCATCCCTGAACCCAAGGTTGTAAGGAAGGTGCTCAGATTTCTGCTTGAGAGATTCCATGCCAAGATTACGGCAATAGAAGAATCAAAGGATATTGACAAAATTCCTTTAACTGAGCTGGTTGGAAACTTGCAGACCTACGAGCTAGGACTATCTAGGATTGGCAAAACGGGGAAAAGCAAGAGCATGGCCTTGAAGGCAAAGAGCAGTGATACAGATGAGTCTTTCGATGATGAAGATTCCAAGATGAAGTCCTACATTACAATGCAGTTCAAGAAGTTTATGAAGAATGCCAATGGGAGGAACTTCGACAAGGATCGCAGACAATCCAGTTCTTCTTAGTTCAAGAGCCAAGACAAAGGGAAGAAGGATGCTAAGGATGGCGATCAGTACACTATTCCTACAAGACCAAAGTGTTTTAGATGTCATGGTTTCGGTCACATGAAGCATGAATGCCCGACATATCTCAAGAGCATTGGGAAGAGTAAGGCACTTGCTACAACCTTGAGTGACACTGAGCCCAAAGATGATTCCGACAATGAGGATGACGGAATCTTAAATGCCTTCACTGCCACAGTCAATCTTACTGAAGGGATTGTTGAAGAAGTGGATGAAGAAGAAGAACTGGTGGAGTCTAAATTTGAGAAGATGGATGATCAAGATGATATCCATTTAGCCTATGAGAAGCTTTACAAGCTCTCTGAAAAGTATGAGAAATTGTATAGGCTGGCCACCAAGAAGCTCAGTGATGTGGAACTTGATCGTGAAGAGTTGTCCACAAAGTTTGATGAGGTGAATCAAACTATTGGAGCACTAAGATTTGAGAACAACTTTTTGGCTAAGAAGACCAAGAAGCTTGAAGCAGAGCTGTTTCAAGTCAGAGCTCAACTTGAGAGGACTTCAAGTGCAAAGCTTGATGAGATGGTCAGCAATCAGAAATCTGCTTCAGATCGAATAGGCTTAGGGTATGGTCTTTCTTTCTCTAATACTGCTTCTTCTAGTAATACTGTTTTTGTTTCTCCTGCTAATAACACTGAAATTGAGAACACTGATGTTAAAACTGAATTAGCTAGTAAGAACTTAGACAAGGGTAAATCTATCTTAGGAGCACCCCCTAAGCATGATAAGAAAGATGCTAAAAACCCTAGGGCTAAGAAGGCTAACTCTCAAAAGCCTAAACAAAAGAAGCAGCATCTCTATCATCATTGTGGAGCTGCCGGTCATACTCGACCAAATTGCTATAAGTGGCTAGCCATTCAATAGAGCAACGACACGATAGCATCTGGAAGCCAAAATCAGCTTCAATCCTCTCTTGCTCCTCTTGGAGATCTTTTGAAAGCCCTCATGTTCCTTTCGAACTTGAACGGTTTCAATTCTTCTCTCTCACCGCCGGTTCAAGGGTTCAATCAAAGGAAAAGTTCTTCCAAAGTATGGAAGAAAAAGGACTCTAAGTGATTTTATCACTTTCTTCTATCTTCTTGTTTTTGTTTGTTGCATTACTTGTGTGTTTTGCATTTTTTTTGAGTCAGTCTAGTTTTATGCTTTGCTTTGATAACATGTTTTTATTTTTTTATTTTTAGTTTTGTTTATTTTGTTTTTGATATAAAAAATTAAAAAAAAATTGAAAAATACAAAAACAGTGTGTGTTATGTATACATTGGTACTTGTGTACCTTGGATGGCCATTGAAACAAAGTTTTCTAAACTTTGTATCTTTTGTAGCTTAGATGAGCATCTTTTTGCACAACTAAGCAAGTGAGCTTTGTGGCTCTTGTTTGTGATGAGTAAGATTAAGTTATCTCTTAAACTTAATACTCATATCACTCTTTTTGACGGGTAGGACTAGAAAATTCTAAGAGAAAGGCATAAATGATCATCTCACCACTGTTGCCCACCAATCATAATATGACACATGTATGCTTCTACATAGCAAAAGTGCAGTGTCATAGACACCTGTATGCTTTGGCATAGCAAAAGTGCAATGTCAAAGACATCTGTATGCTTCGGCATAGCAAAAGTGCAATGTCTATGCTTAACATGTTGGGTATTTCTTTTCTCTCTTTTATATGCCCATGCATGATATGCTTAAAAGAAAATATGCAAAGAAAATATAAAGCAAAAAGATTAAAATGCTTTAAATATGATTGAAAGCGTGTTTTCTAGGAGATGTGGGAGTTATAGGATGTACCTTAAAGGTGATAGTCTCCATCAAACAGTTATGATTATTTGTGAGTTAAAGTTATTTTCTCATATCTCATATCGTCATAACATGTATACACATATGCAATCTTGCGATGTTTTTCACACACAACACGCAATATTCTGTGCTACTCTTGATAAATGTGCAAGTACAATGTGATTTGGCCATCACAAGTGTTTACATGTGCTAATGTATGCTCACTAAACTGTCTTGACTTGTTTTTGAAAAATAAAATTGGTTAGACTTGTTTAGTGTGTGTGTGTGTGTTTCTGAGGATCCATGTGCTTAAAATTTCTGTTGAGAGATGATTTTGAGAGCTTAATATGTTGATTGGATCATTGGTTGAGGTGCTTGTTGGATTGCATTCATGTCTGTGTTTTTCACTTCTCGAAAAACTGCTTTTAACTGCTGGCTCGACACCTCCTCGATACCTTGTTATATGTCAAGCTTCTCAAGCCTTTTTCTTATCGCAATCTCGACAGCTCTTCGACACCTGATGGATCGATCGAGAAATCTCCTGTCTCCTCGATACCTTCTCGATACCTTGTCGATCGATCGAGCTTCTGTTCTTGGTTCTGGTGTTCATTCCTCGACACCTTCTCGACACCTTCAGCTGTCGACGTGCTTTTCTCGATACCTTCCTGGACAGCTTCCTCAATAGCTCTCGATACCTCAGCTGTCGAGAATTACTAAGGTGCCTATTTTAGCTACTATCGTGATTCTGATCTAATTTCTCTCGATCTCTCTTGATCTGTCCGTGACGGTTCCTCTCCCAAACTTGATTTTCTCACTCAAAACTTCCAACCCACTTGATTTTCGGACATTCCTTGGTTCTAATCACTTGGTAAGATCTCATTTTCCTTCCTTTTTCATGCATTTCGTGTTTTGAAGTTTAGGTTTTGGGGTTTTTGAAAATTTTTGGAGTTTTTCAAAATTAATGAGATTCTCTTGAAATTTTGGGTTGGGTTTTCACTTAAATGTGTTCAAAATGTCATACATTGCATTTCATGTACATTAGAATGGTATTTACATGCATTTAGATGTGTGTTCTATGTTTGTGTGCTGCTAGGATTGGATTGGGCTGAGCCTATGATGTTTTTACTTTGCATGTCACATGTTCAAGCATTCCCCATGCATACGTACTCATTGTTCAATATATTTGACATATGTGAACTGTTTTAGGACTTTTCTGATTATCTCTTTCACTATCTCTTTCTCCTTCTGTTTACATTAGTAGTGTCTATGGCACCCAAAAGTAAATCCACTCCAGCTCGGAACCCTATGCATTTTGGAGCTTCTTCATCTTCTGATTCTACTCCTCTAAATCTTCGGTTCCATGATGGAGATGCCCACAAGGAATTTTCGGAGAACTTTTCTAGTCGAGGTGTTCATTCGGAACGCCAAGTCATTTTGGTAGACTTCGCCGACACTGACCTTCCCTCTGTCATTCACATTAGGGGATGGGAGTCACTGTGTGACGTCCCGGTCACTTGTCCTCTCGTGCTCATTCAGGAGTTCTACTCCAACATGCACGGGATTGATCGTTCAGTACCTCTCTTTTTCACTCGCGTTTGAGGTACGCGCATCCCTGTCACACTACAGCTAGTTGTGGATGTACTTAGGGTTCCTAGGATAGAGTTTCCTAACTATCCTTCTTGTGAGCGTCTGAGGACTATGTCCAAAGATGAGCTCATCTCTGCTTTCTGTGAGAGCCCCGCTGATTGGGGTGAACATCAGTATACATCATGTAGACCTTTTGCTAAAGGTCCTAGATTCTTAAACATGGTGATGACTTTTGTACTCCATCCACTCTCTCACTACAACTCTATCACAGAGCCTTGTGCTCGATTTTTGTTATCTCTTCTTGAGCATCTGACTACAGATTTCACTTCTCATTTCATTCTTTCTATCATAGATGTTCACTTAGATTCGGCGTCCCGTGATAAGCTTATCTTTCCTTCTGCTATCACGAGGAAAGCAGTGTTCGACCACTTCACACACATTTGTGCCATAGATGCCGCTACCGTAAAACATAGTGAGGCTCAGTTTAGGTCGAGACAGACGGATTCCACTCCTCCCTCCCGTTCAGTTCTATCCAGATCTGCTCCATCTACATCTTGTCCTTCTTCCTCTATGGGCGATGTATCTCTTGGAGACATTATGGTGCAGCTGCAACGCATGGATACTCGCCTCGATACACTCTCCACTGAGTCGTATCAGGTGAATGTTCGTGTTGGTCGTATTGCACGACGGCAGGCGACCATGGGTGGTTTTGCTTCTGAGGCTACTCCTTCACCACCTTCTCCAGCAGGTTCTAACTCAGAGGATGATGATGATGATGGTGATGACGATGATGCTTCGGATGATGATAGAGATGCTAGCTCTACTGATGAGATGTCTACATGACACTCTACCCTTTGTCACTCGTGACAAAAAGGGGGAGTAGTTTTGGGTTATGAGAGTAGTCATCTTAGGGGGAGAGTTAGTATAGGACATTTTTGTTAGGGGGAGTGTTGATTTTTGAAGGATGTAGTGAGGTTATGATGTATCTTTTCTTTTCTTTCTTTTTAGATACATGGTTCTTGTATATGAGGTCTTGTGACCAGTTTTACATACATTGTACTTATATTCATTATATGTGGATGTATGTTTCTTTCACCTTTCTCTGCATGTGTTGTTTCTTTTCTATCTTTATACACATGATTCTTATACTTGTATGCAATCTATTTATTTCAGTTTCACACAATATGCCTTGATGATTTTTGTTTAAAGTGTTTCAGAAATACAGGTTGTCAAAGTCTAACTTGCCATAAACTCTTTTCTTGCAAAGTTTTTCAAGGGTTTGTGTTAGGATAGATTTTATTGTATTCAACAAGTGAGTATGAGTGTAGTGATTTATGACTTATCTCATATGTTCATTTGTTTTTTGTGGTTTTGTCACGGATTGCCAAAGGGGGAGATTGTTAGGACATATGTGTGTTCACTTGTTAAGAACATATGTCACTTATTTATGTAAATTGGCTAATCCTTTTGACAAAACGCACTCTACTTGTAATTGGGTAGTTCTAGGTGTTCTTAATACTTCAAGAAACAAGGTTTCAAGATCAAGTGTTGAAGTCATCAAGTCTGTCAAAGAAAAACAAGCTGAAGTGCAAATTCATTAAAGCTCGACACCTACTCGATAGCTCTTCGACAACTGCTATCTGTCGAGATTTATAAAATCAGATTTTCTGATCTGATTTCTTGGGATCCATGAATGTGTCTTTGGGTCTTCTTTTCTCCTAACTCTAGACATATAAAAGGATTGTTTTAAGAGCCGTCAAAGTAGACACAAGTTGCACAAGCATTGAGAAAACTCTGTTCAAGCAATTTGTGATCAAAGACGAAGTTCTTGACCTAGTTCATCTTCTCTGAAGAAGTTGCTGTGTATTTGCACCAAAGGGTTTTGTAACCAAGCATCTTCCTAATCTTCATCGCGTAGGATGAACTGAAGAACTTTGCAGCCAACCTCTCCTTCTAATTTGGTGTTTGAAGTCGCGTACTGGGATCTACGCATTGGTTAGTCACGTACTTGGGAGCCGTGCATCAAAGGTGGAAACTGTCGCTACAGATTAAGTCCAATTAGGTGTTGGGGTAAGATTTCAACTATAGGTTGGTAAGGTACTTGGGATTCCTTTACTTGTAACCGCTTGATTTGATAATAGTGGAGTTTCAGGAGTGGTGACCTGAAAATCACCCGGTGGGGTTTTTGTCGCAAGGGTTTTCCCCATTTATAAACAAATCACCGTGTTATTTATTTTCCGCTGCTTAATTAGTTTATTGGTGATTTGTTTGTGCTTCCACGCGTTTGCATGATTAATTGATTAATTAACAATTTGGCTAATTAATTAATTGATTTAAATCATAAGGGGTCATTCAGATTGTGGCCTATCAAACTTTAATTAGAATTTTAATCTCATTAAAAAACCTCTAATTAAAATAAATTAAGGACTTTTAATCATAAAACAATTTAGGACTAAGAGTTCTATTTAAATAACATCTTTGATCTTATTAGGTCTTTTAGTTAGATAATGATTAATAAATGTCCTGAACTTTTAAGGACTATAAAATTAATCATATAGCTTTGCTTTTTATCAAAATTTTAACACTTAGTCAAAAACAAATGAAAATTCAAAATTCAGTGCCTTCAATCAGTCGAACCTTTAGCCTCAAAAGCATTTTCGCGAGAATCTCGCGACTAAGCTCGTCCTGCGAAAGTGGATTAAGGCTAAATTGTGAAAACACAAAATTCAGACAAAAACTTTCATGACTGTCTCGTGACTGTTTTGCGAGTAAAGTTTACCTGCGAAAAGTTTTGTGCTTCAGAGGCATTTTTCCCGAGTAGCTTCGTGGGAAGTTAGCTCATGAAAAACGCGTGTTTTCAGTTTTTAAAGAGCAAAACTAAACTTTTTTCAGAATTTTCAAGTAATCGTTTTTGACATTTTCATTGTTCTTCCATCAAAAACACTTTTTTTATTTTATCAACGAAGATTTACTGATCAAACATTAAGGTTTTCAAGATTAAGATAAAGAACCCTAATACATTAAGAACACTATAAGTCATAAAAACTTAATCTCAAAAATAACATCACGCCTATATTAATATATGTAATCATGAACTGATATCACAACACCAATGGTTTATATACCCGGACATGAATCTATACATATATTCATTTAATCCAATGATGTCAAGCACACAATTCCATAAGAAAGGTTCTAGTGCTTCAACTTTTATATGATTAAGCATAACAGTTATATTATTAAACTAACACATCCCATGGCACCGACACTATAAATCATGGCACATTAATTCCAACACTTGATCACAAATGGATCAATTGGAATTAAAACATGTTTATACGATGGCCAAAGAAACAAATATCAACATAAGGATTCAATAGATGTAAGGTACTTCAATCCTTATGAAATACGGATTCCACATTATCAATATATATATATATATATACAGCTTCAATATGAAATAAAGTATTTGAATCCTTAATGCATACAAACTCCATGAATACGGCACCATTAAAGCATGAATATTAAAAATCATGACATGGCACCATAAATTTAAAACAAAATTATGCAGAAACATTACTGCAGAAAATTAAATCACCAAGAGAACTATTTTCTTTGATTCTGAAAACTCGATCACATGTTATACAAGCATGATAGTAAAGACCGCTTTGATATCATTTGTTGGAAAATCTGGTTTTGTATCTCATACAAAACACACAGTGGAAGCAACAAACACGGATCTACTTCATTCATGAAAGATAACATGTATCCTTGAATTCTAGAACAAAGAATAGAAAGCGTACCTTGGTGCGGTGAAATTCAAAACAAAAATTAGAAGCACTTGGGAACACTTTTAATCTTCACTCCAATTCTACTTAATGCCCAAGAAGTGTGGTATCTCAATCAGTTTCTAAGGAGAGAATAAAAGAGTGTCCAACACTCACATACACCACTTCATTCCTTATATGATCTTAATGAAAAAATCACTTATATAATTCTGTATGTTTCTCTCCTTATATATAACTGATTATCTAATTGGGCTAGCCTTTTGGACCATTCCAATTGGGCTCTAGTATGTGGCTTGGAGTGGAATGGGCCTTGGGCTTTTCCGTCAACTCTTGACAAGTCCAAAGTTACCATTAATTATATTCAATACCACTATATGAATATAATTGCATTCTAGGCCTTATTAATAAATTATATCCCAAGACTTTATTATACATGCAACCCCTTCATTAAAATATTCATAGTAATACAAAGTCATGAATGTAGACTGCCACTTTGAAGATTACTACATCTTAATCCTTCAGTACCCAGTTTAATCCTTTATGTTATTCATCATATATTTATGAAATCTAATTTCATAAATATATACTTTAGTAACTCCTTATTAAAGTGGTTGGGCCCAAGACTCTGAATAATCAAATCCATTAAATTTATCTCAAGGGAATATCTTTTCCATCAACACTAAATGCGACTGCCCAACATACTGAGATTTTGGTCGTGTCTTATAGATCTCACTCCTGATATATCAAAGCAACCTACATCTCATGATTAGGTCCATTATTCTCTTAGGATTTAGAGTTGATGTAAATAAAAGTTGTGAAATTTATTATTCATTTGACAGTAATTAGGAGAATAATAAATCTCACAGCGGTCTAGTTCAATATGTCTTAACTCTTAAAAAATATCAACTAGAAGTTTCCACTTCCATGATCAAGATAAATCATCTTAGTTGATATGTTATAGTCTTCGCAGATAAAATGCCCAATTTTATCACTGACTATGAACTAAAATTCTGAGTTTACAAAGAACTTGTGATTTATATCTTCTCTGACTAAATCACATAAATCACATACTATGCATCTCATGGACTAAGATAATGTCCCATTAGTTCATTTATAGATAGTCTCATATAATAAAATAATTTAATTATTTATGACTTGCTAATAAATTGGATTTTAGGGCATAAACCCCAACAACTCTGATCTTGTCCACCAGATCAAGTTGTAGGCGCATAGCTTCATCATTTCTACTCTTTTCATGGTTTCCCACTTTATAGCTTGTGAGTCCCACTTCAGCTGGGATGACTGCCTCGCTTTTGTATGGTAGTCAAAACGGTGTCTCCTGTAGGCATCCTTGCCGTCATTCTGTATGTCCATAAAACACTTGGTAATTCTTCCAACCATATACCCTTCGCCCCCCTCGAGTTGAGTTTTGAGGGTGGGCAGGCAATGAGTAGTGATTCTTGATCCCAAACTGTGAGCAAAAGTTTTTGAACGCGTCGTTGTCAAACAGCTTCCCATTGTTTGAGACAAGTACTCTAGGTATATCATACCTGCTAATGATGTTTCTCCATACAAAGCTTTGCACATTCTTCTCCGTGATGGAAACTAGGGCTTCGGCTTCTACCCACTTGGTGAAGTAGTCTATACTGACCACCAGGAATTTTAGTTGCAAAATTGCTACTGGGAACTGACCTGCGATGTCTAATCTCTATTGAGCGAAAGGCCATGGGGCCGTCATGGGGGTGAGTTCCTTTGTCGGCTGCCGGATGAGGTTGCCAAACCTTTGACACTTGTTGTAAGCTTTAACACACGCAATGACATCCTTCTGAATGGTTGGCCAATAGTATCCTGCCCGAATTAGCTTGTGCACTAAGGATCGTGATCTATAATGATTTTCGCAGACTCCTTCGTGGACTTCACGTATGACATAGTCTGCCTCATCGGGGATAAGACACCTCAGGTACGGGTGTGAGAAGCCCCTTTTGTATAAGACGTCTTTAATCAACACGAACCATGTTACTTGAACCTTCAACCTCCTTGCAGCCTCTTTGCTGTTAGGCAGTACATCATCCTTTAGGTAGGATGTTATTGGCGTTGTCCAATTGTTCTTGGAACCTATCTCATGTACACTGATACTTTCTATCAATGGTGAAGTTTGAACGAAGGACAGTACTAGACTAGGGATGATCATATGCTTTGCTGATGCAGCCTTGGCAAGATGGTTAGTGTGCTCGTTCTCCTCCCTTGGGATTTGAACAAATTTTGCTTGGAGGTCGCTTACCCGATCCTTTACTTGCTCCAGGTACTTCTTCATCCGTTCACCCTTGCATTCATAGTCTCCGTTAACCTGATTGGTGACTACTTGAGAATCGCAATACACGACCATGCTCGTGGCTTTTACTACTTTGGCGAGGTCTAGCCCTGCTATCCAAGTTTCGTACTTTGCCTCGTTATTGGTTGTGGGGAAATCAAGCCAGACCATGCATTTGACGTCCCCTCCTAGATGGAGTACCACACTAGCTCTACTTGACTGTCTGTTGGACAATACGTCTGTGTGGATACTCCAACTTGGACACTCTTCTGCCCCCTATCCTTGCATGCTGGTGAATTCTGCGATGAAGTCAGCAACATCTTGACCCTTAATAGCTGTGCGTGGGCAATACTGTATGTCAAATTCACTTAACTCGACTGCCCACAGTGCCATCCGTCCAGCAGCACTAGGGCTGTTCATCGCTCTCTATAGAGGTATATCTGTTGGGACTAGTGCCCTTAAATCCTATTGTATGATATTATGTATGATATTATGTATGACATGATGTATGACTTGATATTGTAATTAATAAAGTTGTTTTATTATTACCTAAAATAATAGTAACATGAATATTCAGACATTATCATTTAGTCCATGAGATGCATTGTATGTGATTTATGTGATTTAGTCACAGAAGATATAAGTCACAAGTTCTTTGTAAACTCAGAATTTTAATTCATAGTCGGTGATGAAATTGGGCATTTCATCTGCGAAGACTATAACATATCAACTATGATGATTTGTCTTGATCATGGAAGTGGAGACTTCTAGTTGATGTGTTAATATGTTTTAAGAGTTAAGACATATTGAACTGGACCGCTGTGAGATTTATTATTCTCCTAACGACTGTCAATTGAATAATAAATCTTACGACTTATATTTGCATGAACTATTAATCCTGAGAGAATAATGGACCTAATCATGAAGTGTAGGTTGCTTTGATATATCAGGAGTGAGATCTAAAGTAACGGTCAAAACCTCAGTATGTTGGGCAGTCATATTTTGTGTTGATGGAACATATATTCTCAAGATGGAATTCATAGTCTCTTAACAGAGATTTAAAATATTCCCTTGAGATAAGTTTAATGGGTTTAGTTATTCAGAGAGTTAGGCCTAACCACTTTGGTAAGAAATTACTAAATTATATATTTATGAAATTGGATTTCATAAATATATAATGAATAACTTAAAAGGATTAAATCGGGTACTCAAGGATTAAGACGTAGTAATCTTCAAAGTAACAGTCTATATTTATGACTTTGAATTACTACGAATATTTTATGAAGGGGTTGCATGTATAATAAAGTTTTGGGATATAATTTATTAATAAGGCCTAGAGTGCAATTATATTTATATAGTGGTATTAAATATAATTAATGGTAACTTTGAACTTGTCAGGAGTTGACAGAAAAGCCCAAGGCCCATTGGAGCTAGTGTCTTATTGGTCCTTTTGGTCCCATTCCAAGCCACACATTAAAGCCCAATTGGAAATGCCCAATAGGCCGGCCCAATTAGATAATCAGTTATATATAAAGGGAGAGACATACAAAATTTTTATTAGAGAAAAAGTGAGACACCATTGTGAAGTGGTGTGTATGTGCGAGTGAAACCACTCAATTATTCTCCCTTGGAAATTGATTGAGAGACCACACTTCTTGGGCGTAAAGTGGAATTGGAGTGAAGATTAAAAGTGTTTCCAAGTACTTACAATCCTTTGTTTTGAATTTCACCGCACCAAGGTACACTAATTCTGAAATTTACATAATGCAAATCAATCATGAATGAAATAGATCTTTGTTTATTGCTTCCGCTACGTGTTTTGTATGAGATACAAAACCAGATTTAACCAACACTATCTATGGGAATAATCACTGTGTGTGCCTGAAAGTAAGGTTTGAGCTTGCAAGCGTGGTTACTAGAGCGAAAGCTAGCTTTTCCATTTGAGGGTACCTTTCTTCTACATCTCAGAATGCTCGGGTTGTGAAGTATATGGGTTTCTATACTCTGTCCTCTTATCTAATTAAGGCCACACTAATAGCAGTTAAGAAGACGGCTAGGTAGAGAAACAATTCTTTGCTTGGTTTGGATGGGCTTAGCAATGGCAGGGAGGAAAAATATGCCTTCAGGTCGTCGAAAGCTTGTTGACATTCGGCCGTCCACTTGAAGGACTTCTTCAATGTGCAGAAGAAAGGTAGGCACTTATCTGTTGCTCTTGAGACGAACCTGTTTAGTGCATCTATCTTACTGTTTAGACTTTGTACCTCCTTGACTTCTTTTGGTGGAGTCAACTCCATGATGGCCTTTATTTTATCTGGGTTGACCTCAATACCTCTTTAGGACACCATGAACCCCAGGAATTTTCCTACCATCACCCTGAATGCACATTTGTTTGGATTCAGCTTCTTGTTATAAGAACGAAGGGTATTAAATGTTTCCTTGAGGTCGTCTAGATGGTCATCCTCCCGAATGCTTTTCACCAACATGTTGTCTATGCAGACTTGAATGTTCCTCCTAATTTAACGTGCAAACATCTTGTTCATCAATCTTTGATATGTGGCACCGGCATTATTGAGTCCAAATGGCATTACTTTGTAGCAGAAGAGACCCTGGTTGGTAGCAAACAAAGTTTTTTCTTGATCAGCCTCGTTCATGAAACTTAGCAGCTGGTGTCTTGCTGTCGAATCCACCAAGATGTCAATTTACGGAAGTGGATAGCTGTCCTTGGGGCATGCCTTATGTAAGTCCGTGAAGTCTATGCACATTCTCCACTTCCCGTTGTTCTTTTTGACCATCACTATGTTGGCCAGCCAGTTAGGGTAGTATACTTCTCGTATGAACTCTGCTTCTTATAAATTGTGAACCTTTTTTGCTATGGCCTTTTCGCGCTCCTGCGCGAATACACGTTTCTTCTAACGGACGGGGGGAAAAGAGGGTGATACATTCAACTTGTGAACAATGACCAAAGGATCAATTTTAGGCATGTCTTCATGGCTTCAGGCAAAGACGTCCTGGTTCTCCCTCAGAAATTGTAACACCCCAAATATTTTTAAAGCAATTTTCTTTTGAAAGGGAATAATATCTATTGGAGTTTATTTTTTTTATTTGTGTGTTTAGTTATTTTACAGAGGACTTATGAATACATAAGTGATTTATGGGGCTTGATGAAATATGGGAGGAACCTTAAGGGTGGAGTGGTAAATAAACACAAGATATTTTTTGGGCAAACTTGTAATTCAGCCTCTTCCATAAGTTAGCCACCCCACCCCCCCAAGCCTACATGTTCTCTCTCTCCCCACTGTCTTCTCTTTTGTATTTTCTCTCTTCTTGTTCTCACCGCCCTCCATGGCTGATCCATTGAAGGTCCTATGTCCTTACCACCACTTCAAATAACCTCCTCAATAGCTTGAATCCAACAAGTATGATCTTCCATGAGTTTTGGCTGCCCCAAACAATGATTTTAAGGTTCTGATATTCTTGATGATGGACCTAGTGACTGGATCAGTTGATTTTTTGATGCCTGGTTGAGGTAAAATTGGTTGGCCTTACGAGGTAAGTAGCCTTTAATGGGATTTTTGGAAAATAACCATGTTGCATAAAGCATTGTTTTTAGGTTAAACACATTTTGAAAATTTTATGCAAAATACTTATGACAAGAAATGGTTTTGAGGACCTTGAGAATATTATGGATATTTGGTTATTGAAATATTTTTTGAAACTACTTGGAAGTGAACTGTATATTTCAAATACATTAACTTGTGACTTTTGATGTGGATTTGTCATTGTGCCATGATATTGGTGATTACCCTGTTTGTGTGACAACCCCGTCTATGTGGCGACCTTGTCTGTGTGGCAACTTGTCTGCCTGACAACCTATTTGTGTGATGACCCCGTCATGTGACTTTAGGTGAGGTTTCTGGTTTTGATATGGTATTGGATATACGTATGGCTCACATTGACTAATATGTAGTTTCATAGTTACCTTGGGAAGCTTGGTGATACAATATATCTATCATTCTTGTCATGATATTATGGAAATTTAATTTACAGAATTCAAATGGAAATCCCAAAATTATAACATGTTTGTAAAATGCTCATTATCATGAACTTGCATTTCCCCCACCCCCATTAATTATGCTACTTACTGGGCTTTAGCTTTTTCCACTCTCCAACAGTTTTATAGATAAATTAGCTATACTATGGGAATGGAGCTTGTCTTCTTGGTGGAGATTGGAGTTATGTACTGAATTGGGAGACTCGCATTATTATTGGTTGGTGATTCAGTCTAGTTGTTCTAAGGAAGTACTAGTTAAATCTATTAGAGGTTGGGCTTTCTTGAAGTTTGGTAGCCAAAGAATTTTGTTGAGGTTGTAGATTTTAGAACATTGCAGTTATTTGTTAAATCGTTTGGTGTTTGGAATATTCGGGTAAATTTGGAGGCACATGATTTGTAGTTTGTATTGCTTGTAAATGTGTCATAGAGCTTTGACTTGTCCTATGGAGAGATCAATATATTTATTTACTTTATCAAATGGAAAAAAAAAAAAAAAAAAATTCTAATACAAGTTCTCTTGAAGGCTCGATTTTTCACGTTTTGGACCCTTTTGGGTTTTGGGCATGAAAGAAATGCTGTGAGTGCCAAGCGTACTGGTGGGCTAGCGAGAGTGCTGATCCTGGTCATTCGCTCAAGCCTAGAATTATCAAGGAGTACCTCTTCCAGCCTTTCCACGGGTCCTGCCACTATCCGTTGTTCTTCTATACACATAGTTTGTAAACGATCATCCATCTCCAACATGGCAATATAGCACTCACGTGCCGCTACTTGATCTCCTCGTACCTCTCCTACTCCGTACTCGGTGGGGAACTTGATCGTCAGGTGGTAAGTTGAAGTTACAGCCTTCCACAAGTTAAGGCTAGGAAGGCCCAGGATGGCATTGTAAGCAGACGAGCAGTTAACAACCAAGAATGAGACATCTTTGGTAATCTGTTGAGGTTAATTACTAACTGTCATAGGCAAAGTGACCGCACCAAGGGGGTATACTCTTGTTCCTCCGAATCCAACGAGCGGTGCGTTGGTTGGGTCCCAACCATTCCCTCTCAATCCTCATTTGCTGGAACACTGGGTAGTAGAGGATATCAACAGAGCTCTTATTGTCCACAAGGACCATGTGGGTGTTATAGTCCCCCACCTGAATGCTAACTACAAGTGCATCGTCATGTGAGTGATGGAGACACCTAGCATCTTCTTCTGTGAACCCAATTATAGGGTTGTCGATCTGTGCCATCTTTGGGATGAAGCCCGTCAGCTAGACGTTCTATACCATCCATAGGTAGGTTTTGCATGCCTTCTTGGATGAACTGGAAGTTGTGGTTCCCCCTACAATCATCCTTATGTCTCCCAAGGGGGGCCTAGTACGCTCGGTTTCATTCTGGGCAGCCTGCTCCTGTGGTGTGTCCGTCCTCTCCTTGCTAATGAACCTTTGCAGTTTTTCTTGTCTGATAAGAGCTTCTATCTACTGCTTTAAGTCGTACTATTCAGACATATCATGACCATGATCACGGTGGAAACGGTAGTACTTATCCCTAGGCCTCTTACTAGGATCACCCTTCAGCTTACTAGGAAATGTTAAGGCTCCTTCATCCTTGATCTACATCAGGACTTGATCAATCAAGTCAGTTAGCGGGGTGAAATTTGTGAACCTCCTAGTAGGGGGTTTGGAGCACCTGTCCTCCCGTTGGTCTCCGATCCTAGCCATCTTTCGTCCTTTATCTTGTCGTGCATCCTCTGGTCTCTCCCTCTTCATGGGCTTCTCTTCTCAGGCCAGCAACGCATCCTTCGCGTTCATGTACTTGGTAGCTCGGTAAAGTACATCTGACATGGTTTTTGGGTCCTTTTTGTATAAGGAAAATAGAAACTTACCCTTTTTTAATCCATTGGTAAATGTAGCAACTAGTATCTTGTCATCAGCCTCATTAATTGAGAGGGTCTCCATGTTAAAACGGGTTATATAGGACCTCAGCATTTCTTTCTCCCGTTGCTCGATGCTCAATAGGCACGCAATAGACTTCTTATACCTGTGCCCCCTATAAAATGTGAAGCAAATTGCTTGCTTAGTTCCTTAAAGGTACTAATAAAGTTGGGCGTCAGCCTGCTAAACCATACCCTCGTAGGTCCCTTTAGCGTAGTTAGGAAAGCCCAACACATGATTTCGTCCACCACGCTTTGCAAGTGCATAAGGGTTTTGAATGACTCCAGATGATCCAAGGGATCCTTTGACTCGTCGTAGGCTTTTACCTGTGGCATGAGAAACTTTGGTGGAAAGGGGAATGAAGTGACAAATGTAGTAAAAGGTGAGTCCGTCCGATGGACTAGCTCGTCGAGGTCGGTTGACACCCGTCCTCTGACGGCGTTCATCATAAAGTCCATCATCATCTGCATCTCCGCAACCATGTGTGGTGGAGTAGTATCTACGGCGAATGGATGGCTTGTATCATGTTGCTCTTGTTTGCTTGGAGCATTGCTGCCTTTCGGCCCCTCTTGGTTCCTTCTCTCGGCGCTAGTACCATTTTGGTCATCCTTCTGGGTGTTAAACGTCACGTTCTTTTGGTGTAGTTGCTCCTCGAGGTCATGATTTTGTTTGGTGAGTCTGAACTTGTCTCTCTAGGGCGGTGGTCTGTGGTTCATCCCCTAGATGGTTATTGGTGGTTGCCATTGAACGAGTCAGTACCACGCTACTTTTTGTCCGGGAAGCGATAGTATGGCTTATTTCCAATTGACTTTTCCCATAGATGGTGCCAACTGATGATGCTAAAAATCGTCAGCCTCATGCACTCTAGACAAAACCTACACAATAAAGAAGAAGAAGAAAAAACCCTATAGAGGGCACCGGTGTGGTACCGGCCAAAGACCCTTCGAAGATTGAGCTCTAGAGTTGGAGTAAATTATGCGTACCTTATTTTTTTGAGGGCTTGGAGTTTTTATAGTAGTGTAGAACCGATTCCTATTTCTTAGGCAAGAAGATGTTTACTTATGGGGAAGATCCCAATAAATGTACGTACTTTTGTAGGATTCTTACCATACAGAGATTCTTTTGACCTGGGTTAATCGTAGGGAGCAAGAGTTTTCCATTTAAGATTCCTTGGTGATAGGCCAAAAATGTATTGACCCCTTGTGATAAATTAACCAATTGATTCAGCCAAGTTAATTAATTAATTCAATTAACATGCAAAACGTGTGGTAGCATAAAAAAATCACCAATTATCTAAATGCATCAGAAATTAAATTAACACGGTGATTTGTTTACAAATGGGGAAAACCTACATGGCAAAAACCCCACCGGGTGATTTTAAGGTCACCACTCCCAAGAATCCACTATTATCAAAACAAACGGTTATAAGTAAAGGAATCTCAGTACTTTATACCAACCTACAGTTGAATTCTTACCTTAATACCTAATTGGACTTGTTCTGTAGTGACAATCTCTCCTATTCAATGCATGGCTTCCAATACGTGACTAACCAATATATGTGTGGATCCCAGTACACGACTTAATCACCAACTTGAGAAAGATGTTGGCTGCAAAGTTCTTCAGTTCATCACACGATCAAGATAAAGAAGCTCATAGATCACAAAACCCTACAGTGTACAAATTCTATCTCTGGTCACAATTTGCATGAACAAAACTTGCTTCACACTCGCACAACCTTTGACGACCCTCAAAACAATCCTTATATATGTTTAGGGTTGTGAGAAAAGAAAGCCCAAACATATACACATGGATCAGATGCAAAACAGAACTGAAAATTTGTTTTTCGTAAATCTCGACAGTTAAGGTATCTATCGAGCTAGTTATCGAGCTTTGGGCTTCAACAGCTATTTAAACCTCAATAGATACTAGCTATCGAATTAGTTGTCGAGCTTTAAAATCCAGCACATCTTCACTTGTTTCTTGGACAAACTTGCATGGCTAACACTTGAACTTGAAACCTTGTTTCTTGAAGCATTAAACACATCCAAGATCTACCCAATTACAAGTAAAGTGCGTTTTGTCGAAGGATTAGTCAATTACATAAAATATTGACATATATTCCTAACATCAAATCACATATGTCCTAACAATCTCCCCCTTTGGCAAACCGTGACAAAGCCACAACAAACAAATGAACATATGAGAGAATCATAAATCACTCAACTCATACTCACTTGTTGAATATAATAAAATCTATCCTAACACAAACTCTTGAAAAACTTTGCAAGAAGAGAGTTTATGGCAAGAAGACTTGGACAATTTGTATTTCTGAAACACTTTAAACAAAACTCATCAGGGCATCTTAGTGTGAAACAGGAATATAAGATTACGTACATTATATAAGAAGCATGTGCATAAAGAGAGAAAAGAAACAACACATGTAAAGATAGGTGAAAGAAAGTAATAACAATCTTAATATATATATCAACATAAGTACAAGGTGTGCTATCACTAAGTGGTCACAAGACCAATGTACAAGAGATAATGTATCTAAAATAAAAAGAAAAGAAAAGATACAAAAATCCTCACTACATCCCTCATATGCACACTCCTTCTATCACAAAATCTCCTATACTAACCTTCCCCCTATGAGTATGACTACTCTTATCTCAAAACTACTTCCCCTTTTTGTTAGGAGTGACAAAGGGTAAGTACATCAAGTAGGCATCTCATCATCACTGGGCGAGCTAGCACCGTCATCCTCATCAGCATCATCACTGCCGGAGCCATCATCACTATCATCCTCAAACGCCGATGGAGATGGAGAGGAAGCAATAGTGATACCACCCACGATAGCCTGTCGTCGTGTGATACGACCGACACAAGTGTTCACTTGACACAATTCATAACTGAGAGTGTCAAGGCGAGTATCCATGCGCACAAGTTGTGCCATGATGGCCTCAAGTGTCATTCCACCCGCAGAAGACGAAGGAGCGGAGGTGGGTGGAGCGGTGGAAGTAGGAGGAGCTGTTGTCTCTAACCGAGACCACCTCGATCGAAGCTGAGCCTCACTCCATCTGACGGTAGCCCTATCTATGGCACCTATGACTGAGAAATGGGGTGACGCGAGAAAAGAGACAAAAAAATGGTGAAGGATCCGCGTGATAGCTAAAGAAAAAAATGAGCATATCACAAGTCGCTGTATCCCTATAGACATCTATAAGGGATAGGATGAAGTGAGAAGGGAAGTCAATAGAGATATCCTCTAAGAGGGACAACAAAAATCTAGCACGAGGCTCTATGATAGTGTTATAGTGAGAAAAAGGATGGAGAATGAATGTCATCACCATTGTAAAGTTGTAACTTACAACTATGTGTTTTGTTGGCTTTTATTCCATGCCAAATTTGATTGTAATTTCATTCAATCTTTTGTACCCTGTATTTATTATGGGATTTGATTGTAAGGGTTGTGTGATAAAGAGAGAGAGTGTGAAGACTCAAGCAATTAAAGACTGAGGAGTTCTCGCAGGTAGCTTGTGACTAAGCATCCCACAAAGTAAGCCATGTGCCTTGCACATGACTGGAATGCGAAGAGTTAGGACAGATGGAGACAGCTGTGTTTCACGAGTAACTCGCGGGTAAGGCCTTCCCAGGAGACACTCGCTAGACATTTTATTTTGCCAGACTGTCAATTCTGATACACACTTTCTGTGCCTACACCATTTATACCCATATTACCCACAGATGTTGAGTAGTACTTCTGAGAGAAAACCTTAGCCATAAAACTTGAGAGTTAGAGATTGTTATACCCACATTTCTCTACACAATTGCTTGTGAATTTTCATCAACTCCTACCTTTTCATTTTCATACCATTGAGAGGTTGATAGCCCAAACACTTACCACACCCTTTCAAAGTGTCAAGTGAGGTTTTGGTGCTACTGGGAAGAATTGGAAGAAGCCAAGGATGGCAGATGCAACATGGAGCTTGTTGCGGGATCCGGAGAGCTAGACAAGACACAGTTCCGAGAAGCCTTGTTGGAGTAGGAGCTTGGAGGGCTTAGGTACATCAGGTAGATTAGTCTTGGAAGGTCTCTTGCTAACCCATGTATCCCAACTAATTGTCTAGTGGATCGATTATCGTTTGGAAGGCAGCGAAGAGGTTTTTCACCGAGTTCTTCAGTTTCCTCTTTGATAACACATCGGCATGTTATCTTGTGTTTGCATCTCTTTCCTACTCTTTTACATTCCATTTTATTGCTATGTTGCTTTGATTATGGATTAGAGTAGGTTGTTTGTTTATCCACTCGCTTTTACACTATTCCGCACTTTGTATTAAGTTAGCATAAAATCTATCAAGCCGTAACTTTAATTTAGGAGTCTAAACAGCTCTTGTGTTTTCAACACATTTTCAAGCTTTCAACCATGTTGAGAAACCTCGGACCTTTTGCAAAGCCCGAGTAAGGGGTGTTTTGACGGTCACCCTAAGAAGAAGGTGTTTTACAGAATAGAGACGAGAGTTTGTCTTTAGACACTATCCTCAGATGATTGCAACCAGGGTAGTCAGGATACGCTACCCTAGGAACGTGCAGTACCTCGGAGACAATCTCCAAAGTAACTACAATGTGCATACCTCTAACGCGAGAAAAGAAATAAGGTACAAAAGTGTCAATTCTGTGCACATTGGAGTAAAATTCCTATATGATAGAATAATAGGAAAGGTTAGTATTAGAAAAATCTGATAGAATGACTTGGCGTTCCGAATGAATGCCGCGTTGTGAAAAGTTTTTCGAGAAGTCCAACTTGGCCTTTTCATCACTGAACCTGACATGGGAAGGGGTAGGATTAGAGGAAAATGCCCTAGAATGAAGAGGGTTCTGGGACAGAGTAGATTTGCGTTTAGATGCCATAGAGTAGACTAATGGAAGAAGAAGAGAGACACGCAGAAAAACACCAAAGCAGTTTAGTATCAAAAGATTGAAACAAAAAGGTATGTATGCATGAAAATGCATGAACACGTGTCATGCAAACTTAAAGACATCATGGGCTCAGCCCAATCCAAACCTAGTAGGACACAATCATTGCAACAAAGGAAACACACATCTAAATGCATTAAACATTTTTATAATGCAAATGTGATGCAATGCATGATGTTTTAAAACCAATTAAACAAAAACCCATCCCAAAATTTGAACAAAAACTCTAAAGTTTTGAAAAAATCTCAAACAATTTCAAAAACCCTAAAAGTTAGGTCAGAGATCATGAAATGCATGACAAAGAGGGAGAAAGTATCATACCAGATGAAGAACAAAGATCTTGAGACTGAAAATGAAGTGAGGAAGTTGAAAAGATTGAGTTTTGGGTGATTGGGAGAAGGAGAGAAACTTTTCTGTCGAGAGATATCGGGGAGAAATGGGACAGAAATCGTGAGGATCCTATTTATAGGTTTCTCGATGGATCGAGAGGTATCGAGAATTAAAAAGACGCTTTTTAGTTGTCGAAGTGCTATCGAGGATCTAACGAGAGGTGTCCATAGCAAAGATTCTCGATGGATCGAGGCAGCTGTCGAGCATCCAAAAGGTTTCTAGATGGATCGAAGTAGCTATCGAGAGCTATCGAGAATGTGATAAAAAGCAGCTAAAGGGTCTAAATAAATAGCATAGCTGTCGAGAGGTATCGAGAAGCTATCAAGATTGCTTAAAAATAGTTTTTCAATAAGAGAAAAACACAGATATGAATGCAATCAAGCATGCTATACAACCAATGATCCAAACAACATTTTAAGCTCTCAAAATCATCTCTCAACAAGAAAAATGTTAAGCACATAGATCCAAAACACACACTAAACACATTTAACCAATTTTATATTTCAAAAACAAGTTAAGACAGTTTAGTGAGCATACATTTACACAAGTATTCCTTATGATGGCCAAATCACATTATACTTGCACATGTATCAAAAGTAGCAAAGAATTTTGCGTGTTGTGTGTGAAAAACATTGCAAGATTGCATAAGTGTCTACATGTTATGATGATTTGAGATATGAGAAAATCACTTTAACTCACACACAATCATAACTGTTTGATGGGGACTATCACCTTCAAGGTACATCCTATAACTCCCACATCTCCTAGAATACACGCTTGCAATCATATATAAAACATTTGATTCTTTTTGCTTTTTATTTTTCTTTGCATATTTTCTTTTAAGCAAACCATGCATGGGCATATAAGAGATAGAAAAGAAATACCCAATGATGTTAAGCATTTGACATTCCACTTTTGCTATGTTGAAGTATACAAATATCATTTCATGATTGGTGGCAACAATGGTGAGATGGTTATTTATGCCTTTCTCATGGGATTTTCTAGTCCTTCTCGTCAAAAAGTATGATATGAGTGCTAAGCACAAGAGATTACTTAACCTTTACTCATCACAAACACAAGCCACAAAGCTCACTTGCTTAGTTGTGCATAGAGATGCTCATCTAAGCTACAAATGATAAAAATTTTAGAAAATTTTGTTTCAATGGCCATCCAAGATACACAAGTACCAATGAACAGAAACACACACTGTTTTTGTATTTTTCTGATTTTTCAATTTTTTTAATATTTTTATATGAAAAAAATAAAAATAAAGAAAAACTAAAAAGAAAACAAACAAAAACATGTTAAACAAAGTAATGCATAAAACTAGACTAACTCAAAACACAAAAGCAAAACACACAAGTAATACAAAAATAAAAACTCTAGGGAGAGAGAGAAAAAGTGACAGAATCACTTGGAACCCTTTTCCTTTCACACCTTGGAAGAACCTTTTTGTTTAGCAAACCCTTGATTTGGCGGTGAGGGGGAAGAATTTAAACCGTTCAAGTTCGAAAGGAGCATGAGGTCTTTGAGAAGATCTCCAAGAGGAGGAAAGGAGGATGGAAACTGATTCTGGTTTCCCAATGCGATCATGCTGTTGCTCTGTTGAGTGGCTAACCACTTATAGCAGTTAGGTAGAGTATGTCCAGCTGCGCCACAGTGATGACAAAAATGCTGCTTTTTTCTGTTTGGGTTTTTGAATATTTCCCTTCTTAGCCCTAGGGTTCTTAATCTCTTTCTTAACAAGCTTGGGGGGGGTGCTCCCAAGATAGGTTTACCCTTGTCTATGTTCTCACTAGCTAATTCATTTTTAACATTATTGTTCTTAGTTTCAACATTATTAGCAGGAGGAACAAAAATAGTAGAACTAGAAGTAGCAATACTAGGAGAAAAGAAATCATAGCCTAAACTGGTTCGATCTGAAGTAGATTCTGAAGACTGAGCATCTCATCAAGCTTTGCACTTGAAGTTCTTTCCAACTGGGCTCTGACTTGGTACAGTTCTGCCTCAAGTTTCTTGGTCTTCTCAGCTAAGAAATTATTCTCAAATCTCATTGCTCCAATGGTCTGATTTGCTTCATCAAACTTTATGGAGATTTCTTCTCGTTCAAGCTCCACTTCACTAAGCTTATTGGTGGCCAACCTATACAACTTCTCATGCTTTTCCGAAACCTTGTATAACTTTGCATAAGCTGGGTGGATGTCATCTTGTTCATCCATCTTTTCAAACTTAGACTCCTCTAATTCCTCTTTTTCATCCACATCTTCAATAATCCATTTAGTAGGATTTACAGTGGTAGTGAAGGCATTTAGGATTCCAGCATCCTCATTATTAGAATCATCCTCAAGCTCAGTCTTGCTCAACGTAGCAGCAAGTGCCTTGCTCTTCCCAATAGTCTTGAGATACGTAAGGCACTTTTCATTTTGGTCTTGAGGGAACAGTGTACTGACCGCCATCCCTAGCATCCTTCTTCCCATTGTATTGGCTTTTAAACTGAGAAGAACTAGATTGCCCTTGTCAAAGCCCTTCCCATTAACATTCTTCATGAACTTCTTGAATTGCCTTGTGATTTAGGACTTTATTTTAGAATCTTCATTGTCTGAAGACTCATCTGTGTCACTGCTTTTGGCTTTTAAAGCCATGCTCTTGCTCTTGCTTGATTTCCCTATCATTGTCATACCCAACTCATAGTTCTGTAGATTTCCAACCAGCTTAGTCAAAGGAATTTTGTCGATGTCCTTTGATTCCTCAATATCAGTGATCTTGGCATGAAATCTCTCAGGTAGAGATCTGAGCACCTTTTGAACAATCTTGGGTTCAGGAATGGTTTCCCAAAGATTAAAAGTTGAGTTCACTATGTCCTTGAGCTTGGCATAGAACTCATCGAACTACTCATCCTCCTCCATCTTGATCTCTTCAAAGCTTATAGTGAGCCTCTGAAGATTTGAATCCTTGATAGCCTTGGTTCTCTCATAGGTTGTCTGGAGAATGGTTTATGCTTCCTTCACGGTTTCAGTAGAGGATATCTTCTTGAATTCCTCATTCGTGACTGCATTGAATAGAGCATTCAATGCCCTGCTGTTGAAGTTTGTCGCCTTGATCTTAGCATTATCCCAGTCAGACGACACTTCCGTAGGCTTGATCCAACCTATCTCCATAGCTTGCCACACCTTTTCATCTAATGATTGTAAGAAAGTTTTCATGCGTACTTTCCAGTATGCATAGTTAATGTCATCAAATAAATGAGGTATAATAAGAGACTGTCATCTATCCATGACAACAGGGGTCAATGGATCACACAACAAAGATTAACACCTAATTAAAGTGTGTCTGCTCTGATACCACTTGATGGGCCAAAAATGTATTGACCTCTTGTGATAAATTAACCAACTGATTTAGCCAAGTTAATTAATCAATTCAATTAACATGCAAAATGCTTGGAAGCACAAAAAAATCATCAATTATCTAAGTGCAACGGAAATTAAATTGATACGGTGATTTGTTTACGAATGGGGAAAACCTACATGGCAAAAACCCTACCGAGTGATTTTAAGGTCACCACTCCCAAGAATCCATTATTATCAAAACAAGCGATTACAAGTAAAGGAATCCTAGTACCTTATACCAACCTACAGTTGAACTCTTATTCCAATACCTAATTGGACTTGTTCTGTATTGACAATCTCTACTATTCAATGCATGGCTCCCAGTACGTGACTAACCAATATATGCGCGGATCCCAGTACGCGACTTAATCACCAACTTGAGAAAGATGTTGGCTACAAAGTTCTTCAGTTTATCACATAATGAAGATCAAGAAGCTCCTTGGTCACAAAACCCTACGGTGTACAAACACAGCATCTTCTTTAATAGAATGATGAACGAGGACAAATTCTGTCTCCGGTCACAATTTGCATGAACAAAACTTTGCTTCACACTCGCACAACCTTTGACGGCCCTTAAAACAATCCTTATATATGTTTAGGGTTGTGAGAAAAGAAAGCCCAAACATATACACATGGATTGGATGTAAAACAGAACTGAAAATTTGTTTTTCATAAACCTCGACAGATAGGGTATCTATCGAGCTAGCTATCAAGCTTCGAGCTTCAGTAGCTATTTAAACCTCGATAGATACTAGCTATCGAGATAGCTATCAAGCTTTAAAATTCAACACATCTTCACTTGTTTCTTGGACAGACTTGCATGTCTTTAACACTTGAACTTGAAACCTTGTTTCTTAAAGCATTAAACACATCATAGATCTACCCAATTACAAGTAAAGTGCATTTTGTCAACGAATTAGCTAATTACATAAAATATTGACATCTGTTCCTAACATCAAATCACAGATGTCCTAACACTAGGAGTTTACTTAAGCTATGTGGATGCCACATGGCCTTGATATTCGTTGGCCTCGGGCCCGTGTATCTAGAATCCGTCCATCATGGAGGACCATCTGCCAACTATGGGGGACCATCTGTCATGTGGTCTCTCCGTTCAGTACCTCAATCTGTCATCTTGATTTTGATCACTCATTAACCTAGTACCGTCACCTATAGCAAGTCTGTTTGAACGGATCCATCAACCTTAATTTTTATCCTCTTCAAATATTAAGAATCTTCCTTGTATGATTTCATGCTTTGGGTTTGGGAGCTTAACTATAGAAAACATTAGAAAAGTGACTAATTAGGGCGTGTATAGAAAGCTTATGACAATTGGTTTGCCTTGGATGGCATTCGAGCAATGCAATTAATGCTAATTACTATCATACGTAGTTCCTTGTAATAACTTGTGGGTATTGGCAGCACACATTAAAATAATTTCTTAAAAAGGGAGACTCTTGTCTAGAATTGAAATTATCTAATGCATTTGGTGTATAACACTCTCTTGTAAGCTTATAGCAAAAATTTAGATTTTATTTCTGGGATTCATGCAGTCCACGCCTATCTAAGAGGAAGACGTAATACACTGGCAGTGCATGATAATTTCTTAAAGAGGCATTTTTTCTGAACATATGCCGTAGAGCTAAGTGCTTGATTTTATGTACAAATTAATTGATGAAGGTCCTAAACCACTTGTTGCAGCCAATACAGTGGATTTTTACGCTAATATAATAAAAAATTATTTCTTTTATATATATATATATATATAGTGGTAAAGAGGATATGGGAATTAAAGAACTAACATAAAACACTATAAAAAATGTCATTACGGTTATTTTTTTTACTTGAAAGGTTTTCTTTTCCTTTACTTTTTTTATTTTCTTTCCTTTTTTGCCACAATATATATGATACATGTGCTCAGAAAGTTTTAAGAGATAAGAACTGCTGCATGCTATTTTTATGAATTTCCAGCTGCTGTATTTCAAAATATACCCCGATTTCATGCAATCCCAGTTGTCATATATGATGATTTTCATATGTATGCATCCAAAAAGTTCACCCATAAGCTCAGCTGGTCCGGTGGTGATCAAGTAACGTAGAACAACGATTGTCTGCAACAAAAATATATATGTTCTAATACATACATACATACATACATATATATGTATTCCTCATTTTTCAACGACATATCTCCTTAAGTTTTGGCTTTCCGGTTAATGGCATGACGTAGTAGTCATTATCAAAACGATGGTGGTGATCATATGCCAACTTCGATTTGAATGTTATCTTATCCCGGCATGTTTATTTTTTATAGTTAATGTAAAAAGAGACAACAAGATGAAACCTTTAATGATTAATTATCAAAAAGAGATGAAACAGGATTCGTCAATAATTTTTACTTTTGTTAACAACTTCCTTTTGTTAACAACTGTCATATGTGTGAGTTAATTCAATTAATAAAATCTCTTATACTTTTTTTTAGTCAAAAGCAATAATAAAATCTCTTATACTAAATTAAAAGATTTAGACCTCACCTACGAAAAAAAATAGTGTCTTAGCCTGATATATTAATGATAATAATGATTAATTGTTATAAAGTGAATGTTATAGGTTTTAAATCATATGGTATTTATATAGCTTTCATATTTTATCATATCTTAAATAAGAAAAAGAAAAAAAAAAGGAACTTAGTTACCGGGTGCCATACATTATCAATTGACAAACTAACACATTTGAATTTGTGCATGAAAATTAATAAAACACTGATGCTAATAAGTATATTTTCTATTTGGAAAAATATGCGCTACTACAATTTATAATTAAATATAACTCAATGATAGAATTTGGTATATATTTTAATGAAAACGATCAAAGGTTAGAACTCCAAATCCCTCCCACGTAAAAAAAAAAAAAAAAAAAAGAGAAAAAAAAAAAGAAAGAAAAGAAGAAGAAGAAGAAGTAAGAACATCCCAGCATCTATCTGGCCTATCTTTTTAATTTGCCTCATGTCGCCGCTAAGTATAATCACAAAATATTAATGAAGAGACAGATGCATTAATTTATCCACTTGAGGCCAAAAGAAGAATGATTACTAAATTAAAGCACCACCTTGGCTTAGAATAAACCTTTATAATTTAAGAAAGAGAAATGATATGTTTACAATATTTTTACAACAAATTATAAGTGGCAGGTTGTTACTGGTTGTTATTGTTGGGGCAAAAAAGTAATCTTAGTGTTAGTTTCAAATTTGAACTAATAACAACTAACCACCTGTGATTTGTTGTAAAAATATTGTAAAATTGTTGTAAACGTAGCATCTCTCATTTATAAAAGAAAATTCTCCTAAATTATTGACCTTTCTTAAGGCCTTTTCAGCAATCTTTGCTGCTTTAATTTACATAAAATTGAGCCCACTACTCATTAATGGAAATTTTGTAATCAAAAGAAATTTTTATGCCCTTGGGATTCTAATCCACAAAGTTAGATATATTTGATTTGTTTATTTCTCACCAATTTAATGGGATAGAGAGAAAGAGAAAGGAAAAGAAGAAGAAGAGAGAAGCTAACAGTATTGGAGAACTTCTTTGACCAAAACTGAACATTATTGGATGTTCCTATGTTTGAGAAGAAGTCAACATAAGTTGATGATCCATATTCCATAGCGTTCCTATCAACATTAGCTGAGTTGGATTCCAATCCTGTGGCTGACGACGTTCTCGCTGTCTCTCATATTACAAACACTTCCTAACTTCTTGTCTCTTTAATACTAGTATAAGTACCACCGTGCATCTTGGCATGATGATCATTCTACAAATATAAGTGCATGTGGGGTGTGGGGGGCAAAGGCCGGGATTCAAATCTCCAGGAGGAAACTTTACACGCATATACACTTAGATTATGCTAGATTTGAATTTCTATCTTGTATATATATATATATATAATTAGAATAAGTTTATAGTAATATGAAAACATTTTAATGTGCGCGCATGTTCAAATAAAACATCAAAACATTCAAACCAAACATACATGATGTGCCTCATTTTGCTTGCAATATTTGTTTGAAGGAATAAGTTCGCTGATGTTCTAAAAATATTGGTTTGGGAAATATCTTTAGAAACTTTTTATAGAATTACAAAAATTATGTTAAGTCAAGCTTGGCCCAAAATTTTTTTTTCTTCTCCTCTCGGTAGGAGTTTTTCTTCTCATCGTGGGTGAGACTTTTTCCACTTAATAGGGACAGTGGTATTTCCTTCCCATCACGTACTTACTGTGGTGAGTGGGAGCCGAGGTTGTTTTGTATTTCATTGTTTTTCTTTCTTGTTTTATCGGGGTTTTGTTTCTTCTCTCTTGCAAAAGACCAGAGACTTTTCTGTTTGTCATAGGTTTTCATCTCACAAGAATGGATCCAGATTTCATAGACAGAATTCAATGGATAAGTTTGACAGAGGAGGAGGGGGAAATCATAAAGGTTAGATCATACAATCGTGCCAAAATACTCGAAGAATGCTCTTTGAGCTTGATGGGCCATTTTCATACAATGAAACAAATAAACACTCTAGCCGCTAAGAATCTCCTCTGGTCAGTTTGGAAACTTGGTCAAGACTTGAAGATCACGCTGATGTCCAGCCCTGAACAGAAGGATGGTAACACAAGTGGAAGGAAAAAAAAAAAAAGGGTCTACACAATGATTAACCATGCACAATGATGGAGGCTGATGTCCGGCCCCGCTAAGCACAATGAAAATCATGAGTTGGAACTGCAGGGGGCCGTGGTAACCCCTGTGCAGGTGCAATGCTCTCTCACTTAGTGAGGGAGAAAGCTCCCAACATTTTGTTCTTGATGGAGACAAAACAAATGGTGGATGAGATGAGACAAATTCAAGCAGATTTACGGTACGATAACTTGCTTGCTGTTCCTTGTGTCCAGAGGGCGGGTGGATTAGCCATGCTTTGGAAGAATGAGGTTACTTTAGATATCCAAACCTATTCCTTGAATCACATCGATGCACACCTTGTGAGATTGTTCCTCTGTGGCTCCCATTTGACTAAACTTAACCCTTACCCAAACACCCCAAGACTTCCACAATTATCCCATTGATACATGCTTCAAATGTAGTACTACATATTCCCCATCATCATTTCGTCCATTTGAACATCCTGAAATAATTTTTGATCCACCCACAATCCTCAAAAGGATTAAATCCTTGCCACTAAACGATACTTTTCCCTCCCTTATCAAATGAGGAGAACCAAACACAACAACATTCTTATTGGGTGGGAAGTGGGAACCTCCTCCTCCAAGCTTCTTTAAGCTAAATACTGATGGTTCAGCCCATGAAATCCTGCTAAAATACACTGGTGGTCTTATTAGAAATTTTAGAGGGTGTTGGATTGGTGGCTTTTCTAGAAGTATTGGTTTTACGCACTCTATGGCGGCTGAATTATGGGCTATTGCTCTTGCCCACAATTTAATTATCCGGAAGCTCCACAGAACTTGATGCAAAATCTGTTTTTTGCATCATTACTTCATATTGCTCATTGATTAACTTTTCTCACCCATGTAGTGTGCATTAATCTTAATAAGAAAGCATAAATATGAAATTTAGGCTGCCATGTCTGTGTCCAACACGGCGGGGGTATGGGACATGTGTTGGACACGGTTGCAGGTGTCCCAGCTGTGTGTGTGTGTGTGTGTGTTTTTTTTTTTAAATGAAGGACATGGCAGGGACACAGTTGGGAGACACGGCTTGTGCCAAAAATATAAAGTTGAAACCTTGGAACACACTGTACCTTCGAGTCACGACTTCTTAGAGCATTACCATCAGCTCTCTCAAATGCGCCAAATGCCAAATATTTGGCACATTTGAGACACCAAACACAAAAAAGACCCTCATCAGGTATGCTATATGTCTCAAAATTTTGAGACATGCTACAGTACGCTCTCAAATATGAGAGCGTACGGACAGCAATGCCATTTTGGTTTAATATTTTTTTATTCTATTTTCTCTCTCCTCTCTTATCACTTAATTCTTTCTCTTCTCTCTCTGTCACTCTCTATCTCTTCCCTCTCAGTCCGCTCAAGGTCTCTCTCATCTTTGCTCAAGATCTCTCGCTGCCTCACCTCGCAATCTACCTCCACAGTCCTCGCCGCCGACCTTCAGATATCTTAATCGGGTCGTGGGTGTGAGATTTGTGGTGGGTTTCGATGTGTGGGTTTTGAGTCATTGATTGATCAGTTGGGTTGGGATTTTGGGCCGGTGGTGGTGTTGTAGTTATGGTGGTGGTTGGTTGAGTTTTGGGTCGGCGATGTTTATGGCTGTAGTGGGCGGTGGTGTTTGTGGCTGTAGTGGGTTTTCGATGTGTGGGTTTTGGGTCATTGATTGATCAGTTGGGTTGGGATTTTGAGCAGGTAGTGGTGTCGTGGTTGTGGCGGTGGTTGGTTGAGTTTTGGGCTGGCGATGTTTGTGGCTGTAGTGGGCGGCGGTGTTTGTGGTTGTAGTTGGCTGGCAGTGTTTGTTGAAGATTTTGAGTTTCTTTTTCTTTTTCTTTTCTCTTTTGTTGAGGTTTTTGGATTTGGAATTTGTTGGAGATCTAGTGATTGTGATTGTAGTTTGTGGAGGTTAATTTGCCATTGGTGGTGATTTGTCGTTGCCGTTGCCGTTGTCGTTGGTGGTTTGTGGAGGTTGATTGTGATTGTAGTTTAATGTGTTGGAATTTGTTTAATATTATTTAATGTGTTTGATATATTATTTTAATGTATAGAATTGAAAAATAGAAGAGCTGATAAATGGTGAATTGTAAAATGATGTGCTAAAATGATAAAGTAGGTTTTTGATGTGTTAAAATGACATTTTTTATGAGAGAGCTGATGTGAATGCTCTTAAAGGAGTCAGACCAAATCTAAATCCATTATAGGATTTCCCCTTTTTACCCTTTTGTTTTGTCCGAGTGTGCTTAGTTTAGGCAAGCTTCTTTCTAAAATTTTCTTATATGAGTTAACATTTTTTTTTTTTTTTATTTAGGTAGACAATAGATACATGTATGTGTGTGTATATTTTGGCTAGACTTTAATATACTTATAAAATATTTTTTAACACTTATTAAAAAAATAAATAATATTTTTGTTATAAAAAAAATTTTCTAAGCTTTGAATTTTTTTTTATATAGAATTAATTAATATATGTATCTCTGCAGTACTCGTATCCTAATTTTTCAAAAAAGAGAGAGATGATAATTCAAATAATTTTGATAAAAATGAAATGTTACTGCAATTATTTATTGAAAAATAAGGTCAAATAATTGAATGAAAATTCAATTTTTTTTTTACTAGGCTTTATAAAATGATCTTAACCCATTCACCTAACACAACCCGACTCCTACAGATTAGGTTGGGTTGGAGAATTCTCAACCCATAATATAAATTAAGTTAGGTTGAAAAATACTCCAAATATAACCGAATCCAATCCATATACGCCCCTTAACAAGCTAGAATCAAATCTTACAAAATTTAAAGGGTAAATCTATAAGAAGATGGTAAAATATTAGAATTGTCCTACCAAATTCCCATGCAATCCTCTCTTTTAGATCCATCAAGAATTCTGCAATCTCATATTGATTTGGCGTGATCTAGGCATGAGCATGATATACATGTAGAAATCCTTAGAGACAAATGTTGTGGAGCTATAATTGTTATCTTATTTTATTAGATTTTTGTTTATGGTAACACGAAAATACAATGAAAATGACTTTATTCAGTTTGTAATCAAACCATAATCACAATTCTCGTACTTATTTACCTCTATCATTTGAAAACTAAGCTGTCAATCAGAAGTCAGTTAGCACTTCTGTTAAGACATATGTGTTTTCACTTGTTAAGAATATATGTCATTTGTTTATGTAAATTGGCTAATCCTTTGACAAAACGCACTCTACTTGTAATTGGGTAGTTCTAGATGTTTTTAATACTTCAAGAAACAAGGTTTCAAGATCAAGTGTTGAAGTCATCAAGTCTGTCCAAAAAAAACAAGCTGAAGTGCAAATTCATTAAAGCTCGACACCTACTCGATAGCTCCTCGACACCTTGCTATCTGTCGAGATTTATAAAATCAGATTTTCTGATCTGATTTCTTGGGATCCGTGAATGTGTATTTGGGCCTTCTTTTCTCTTAATCCTAGAAATATAAAAGGATTATTTTAAGAGCTGTCAAATTGTACACAAGTTGCAAAAGTATTGAGCGAACTCTGTTCAAGCAATTTGTGATCAAAGACGAAGTTCTTGACCTAGTTCATCTCTTCTGAAGAAGTTGCTGTGTATTTGCACCAAAGGGTTTTGTGACCAAGCATCTTCCAAATCTTCATCATGTATGATGAACTGAAGAACTTTGCAGCCAACCTCTCTTTCTAAGTTGGTGTTGAAGTCGCGTACTGGGATCCGCGCATTGGTTAGTCACGTACTTGGGAGCCGTGCATCAAAAGGGGGAACTGTCACTACAGATCAAGTCCAATTGAGTATTGGGGTAAGGGTTCAACTGTAGGTTGGTAAGGTACTTGAGATTCCTTTACTTGTAACCGCTTGATTTGATAATAGTGGAGTTTCGGGAGTGGTGACCTGAAAATCACCCGGTGGAGTTTTTGCCGTAAGAGTTTTCCCCATTCGTAAACAAATCACCGTGTCATTTAATTTCCGCTGCATATTTAGTTTATTGGTGATTTGTTTGTGCTTCCACACTTTTGCATGATAAATTAATTAATTAATTAATAACTTGGCTAATTAATTAATTGGTTTAATCACAAGGGGTCATTCAATTTGTGGCCTATCAACTTCCACTTTACCTTTTACAGGGCTCAAAACCTTAAAGCGACATGTCCATAGAAGGATTAAATGGTTACAATACTTGACCTAATGATAATTCAGACTGTCGTAAAGTTTTGGGTACATCCCATGTGATTTATAGCTTTATACCCTATAATCTTGAAATAGAACGATTTGGACCATTCAATACATAGAATCCATGTAAAGTGTAGATGTGTTCCATGCGGATACATGAACGGTCCTGATCTGTCTATGATTGCAGGTCTCTAATAAAATACACGCCGTGCGAATTTTTATTTTTAATACACACAATTAAGATCATGTGATTTGAAATGATAATATCATTATTTCAATTCTCGAATCCCTATAGCATAACCTTCCAATGCTTTTAGCCCACATACTTTTCCTCATTTTCCCAGTGCACGTTTCATTATCCATGTTTTGGCCCACAAAAAGTGCATTGTCATAAAACTAAGCTCTCTATTGATTCAAAAGAAAGCAAATCGAGAAGAAATCATTGCCTTCTTTTTTCATTTTTCTATTTTGGTAAAGGAAAGAACTTTGTTAAATCCAGCTAATATATACTTTAGTCTCTTCAACATAAAGAAAAGACTTCTTATTTCCCATCGAGAACCCGATTACCTAGCTACTAGGTCTCTCAATTTACTTACACTTTTTGCATAGTTGTCTTTAGCCTGATAGGCAAGATAGAGGAACATGAAATGCAGGAAAACCATTCCAATATATAATAGCAAAGATAATCCAAGTCCTTATTCTTATCCTCCCTCTATGTGGTCAACAAATTTAGCTCAAGGAAGTATGAATAGCAGAGAAGGTGCTGGACATTATTCTTATGCATTAGAGTTGGAGCAAGTGGCTTCCTTGGCTCTCAGCCATTTACAATCACTGAATTTTAGAGGCAACTATATTTCAGGAAGTGCTATAAAACTTTTTTTATTCCAATTCAACACAGGGAAAAAAAAAAAAAAAGAGCCTTGAACCAAGTTTGAAATCAGTTTGGTACATTCATAATAGTAGGAGAAATTACACTTTTTCATCATAAACTATATCCCATTTTATACTTTGTCCCATGAATTATCAAAACACATAATTGATGCCCAAAAATTATAACTCTATAACACTTAACCCTATTTTATCTATTTTGGGGGTTTAGTCTAACAAAATTTAGCGTTAAAAAACCAATTTACTCCTACTTCCTAAACAAATTGTAGATGGTAAACTGGTCTTTTAGTGCTACATTTTGTTAGACTTAACACCAAAATAGATAACAAGTTAAGTGATACAAAGTTATAATTTGGGGGGTCAATCGTACATTTCAATAGTTCAGGACGGAAAAGTATAAAATGATGTATAATTTAGAGTGAAAAAGTGTAATTACCCCTTAATAATATTGTCCAAGAGTATTCATGGCCAGTTTTGCAAACTTTAGCCAAATTTTAAAGCAAAATGCTGACACATCGCGACTGCTTGACCACCCGTCGTGGCGATGCTCGCTCGCCTTATGTGGAGGAGGTGTGTCGTACCTGTAAGGTTGAATTTTATCAACCATCTTGTTGGCTTTATTCTGTGCCAATTTGCTTGTAATTTAGCACTTAGTAACCCTGTATTTAGGTGGAATTCATGTAAGGGTAGTGTGTGAGAGAGTGTGAATAAATGCTCAAGATTGTGCAAAGAAGTAGGGACTCGTGGCTAGGACCCGCGGCTGACTCGTGACTTGCAAGCCGCCAACTGCAGCACACGTGAGAAGCATGCGAGGAAGTGAAGGGTCACGCTAGCTGTTGCACTACAGGAAAAAAGTCCCAGGCTGGCTAGGCCGTTAACTCGCGGCTTGAACTCGCGACTTAGACCAGTCGCGAGGCCAAGCCGCCAACTTACCCTGTTTAGGAAAAACTGTCTCTTCGTATTCCAAACACACACCGCTATATATAGACCCTTATACCCATGAAATATAGAGAGTTTCCAGAGAAAATTTTAAGAGAGAAACCCTAGAGAAAAACAAGATTGCCTCATTCCCAATCTTCACTAAGAGACTCTTCAAATTCCTCTACTCTCTTCCTCTCCATTGATACATCCTTGAGAGGCTCTTGACCAAATCTTTTTCTCATCACACCCATGTTTGTGAGAAGGTCTTTTGGTGCTAAGGGAAGCAGTTTGGAAGGGACCAATGGTTATTGGTTGATGCTATGGGCTATAGTGGAATCTGGTAAGCTAGAGAAGAAAAAGGTTCGGCGCAACCTCGTTGGAGCAAGAAGCTTGGAGGGCTTAGGTACCTGGGTAAATTAGGCTTGGAGGGTCTATTGTTGTTCATGTATCCCAACTACATTTTCTAGTGGATTATTGACCGCTTGGAGGGCGGCGGAGAGGTTTTACGCTGAAGGCTTCGGTTTCCTCTTCGATAACACATTGCATGTTGTCATTGTGTTTGCATCTCTCTTCCCTTTATCTTTGCCTTTTATTTTCTGTTGTGGATGTGATTATAATTGGCTTAGTTTGTTTATCAATTCTGTGTTTGGGTTATGTTCATGTTCCACACATTAATTATTTGATAATAAGCTTGAATTGATATTTTGTAATTTGGGGTCTAAACGTTCAAGGGTGTTTTACACACATATTGAACTTTCAATTGGTATCAGAGCGGGTGCACTTGCTGTGGTTTAAACACCTGAGTGCGATCCTAGACCCCTTGGATATGGATGTTGCTATGGAAAAGGCCATGCTGAATTTTGGTTTAAATGTTTGTGACAATGACTCTATGAGTATGTTTGAAGGGTGTCCTAACAATGAACTCTTAGAATTATTAAGAAAAAAGAAACATGCTAGAATGTTTGCTCACATGCTAAAATATTTTGAGAATAAGAATCACATCTTACACAATAGTCTATGTGAGTCTAACTCTTTGATTAAGAAGTACAAAAGAAGAAATAGAATATTGTGTGAAAAGGTTGATAATCTGAAAAAGAAAATTCAATCTGATAGATGCATGGATAATGAAGATAAATTGTTGTTTGATGGTCAAGAATGCTTGTCTATTTGTGCACACCTCATTGAAGGTATTTAACTAATGCTTGTGGTATCTTGATAGCGGTTGTTCTCGTCATATGACAGGAGGTAAATCACTATTTAAGACTCTCAAAGAGAAAGTTGGAGACTATGTGACATTTGGTGATGGGAGCCATGCTCAAGTTCTCGGCAAAGGAACTGTTGAAATACTAGGATTACCTTTATTGAAAGATGTGTTATACATCAAAGGGTTGAAGGCAAATCTCTTAAGCATCACTCAAATATGTGATGAAGACTTTCTTGTCCAATTCTCAAAGAAGGGGTGCTTACTCATTAACGAAGAAGGGATTCAAGTCTTGGAGGGAAATAGGACTACCGACAATTGCTATGGAGTAGTTCCTACGGCACCCATTTCATGTAGAAGTGCTCGTGTTGACTTCCTGGAACTTTGGCATCACAGATTTGGGCATTCAAATTTCAAACAAGTAGCTAAAGTCTCTAAACTCAAAGCATTTGAGGGACTTCCAAAGTTTGGAAAGGTGGAGAAGACTATTTGTGGAGCATGCCAAATGGGAAAACAAACAAAGGCAAGTCATCACAAGGTGAATGTGATTGCTACCTCACGGTGTTTGGAGCTTATCCATGTTGATCTAATGGGGCCTACAAGAACTGAAAGTCTAGGAGGAGAGAGGTACATTATGGCCATTGTTGATGATTTCTCAAGATATACTTAGGTTGAATTTCTTAGAGAAAAATCAGAAGCATGTGAAAAATTGGAAACTCTTTGCAAGAGACTACAAAATGAGAAAGGGGTTCCCATTGTCAAGATAAGGAGTGATCATGGCAAGGAGTTTGGGAATGCAAGATTTGAGTCGTTTTGTGAAAAGAACGGAATTAAAAGGGAATTTTCATCTCCTAAAACTCCTCAGCAAAATGGAGTGGTAGAAAGGAAGAATCGAGTGATTCAACAAATGGCTAGAGTTATGCTATTAAACAAGCAAATTCCTCAAAAGTTTTGGGGAGAAGCCGTGAACACCTCATGCCACATTGGTAATAGAATATTCTTCCGAGTGGGAACAAAGAAGACCGCTTATGAGATTTGGAATGGAAAGAAGCCAAAAGTAAAGTACTTCCGAGTGTTTGGAAGCAAGTGCTACATTCTAAATGATCGGGAGAACCTTGGGAAATTTGATGCTACAAGTGATGAAGGTACTTTTCTTGGATATTCTACTACTAGCCGAGCATATAGGGTCTTCAACAAGAGAACTAAGACAGTAATGGAATCCATCAACGTAAAAATTGATGATGCCATAATCAAGGTAGAAATGGTTGATGATGGGGAAGGCTTGCAAACCAAAGAACCCACTGTTGAGGCCGAAGCTCTTGATATAGAAGCTGAAGGAACTACACCAGAAAAGGAATCAACTCCCTTGAACACAAGAATGGAGACAAGATCAATGTCTAGAACATCAAGTCCTCTTACTCCTCCAGAAGTTCATCCTCCAATCTCCCGGAATGATTCCACATCAAAGAAGCCATCATCAAGAGTGATTAAGAACCATCTTGACAGCAACATCATCGGATCCTTAGATGAAGGTCTTCGTCTTCGAAAGGGAAACATACTTCTGGCCAATCATGTAACATATCACTGCTACCTTGCCTAGTTTGAGCCAAAAAGGGTAGAAAAAGCTGTCCAGGATGAAAATTGGATAGAGTCAATGCATGAAAAGCTGAATCAGTCTGTGAGAAATGATGTATGGGAACTTGCTCCAAGGCTTGAAAATGTTCATGTCATCAGCACTAAATGGATATTCAAAAACAAGACAGATGAAGATGGAGAGATAATCAGGAACAAATCTCGGTTAGTGGCTTAAGGATACACTCAAGTAGAAGGAGTAGATTTTGATGAGTCCTTCGCTCTTGTGGCAAGACTTAAGTCTATTCGAATTCTTATGTCCATTGTATGCACCATGAACTTTAAACTCTACCAAATGGATGTAAAATGTGCGTTTCTAAATGGATATCTGAATGAAGAAGTGTTTGTTGAACAACTGAAAGGCTTTGAGGATCCTCATTTTCCTAATCATGTGTTGAGATTGAAGAAAGCTCTTTATGGCTTGAAACAAGCCCCTAGAGCTTGGTATGATCGGCTTACCCATTACCTCCTGGAAAGAGGATTCAAAAGAGGTTATGCTGATCGAACTCTATTTGTCAAGAATGATGAAGATTACCTTTTGGTGGCTCAAGTATATGTTGATGATATAGTATTTGGTGCTACCATCGATGATCGAGCTATAGAATTTTCTGAGGAGATGAAGAAAGAATTTGAAATGAGTATGGTGGGGGAGCTTACATTTTTCTTGGGCCTTCAAGTCAAACAAAAGAAGGAAGCGATATTTGTGTCACAAGAAAAGTATGCTAGAAATATTGTCAAAAAGTTTGGACTAGACTCCGAAAAGCATGCCTCCACGCCCATGAGTTCGTCCACAAAGCTGAATGCTGATTCTTTCAGAGTGGAAGTGAGTCCAACCCTGTGTAGGAGTATTATTGGGAGTTTTCTCTATCTTACAGCAAGTAGACCGGATATTGCATTCAGCGTTGGTGTTTGTGCTAGATATCAAGCTGCTCCAAAGCAGTCTCACCTGACTGCAATAAAGAGAATTATACGTTATATCAACGGTACTCCAGACTATGGGTTGTGGTATTCCAAGGATTCAAATGCTTGCCTTGCCGGTTATTCAGATGCTGACTGGGCTAGTAGTGTGGATGATCAAAAGAGTACCTCTGGATGTTGTTTCTACCTTGGTAACAATCTTGTCGCAAGAAACAAAACTTTGTGTCTCTCTCTACAGTTGAAGCTGAGTACATAGCCGCTGGAAGTTGCTGCACACAACTCCTTTGGATGAAGAAGCTACTTCATGATTACGGGATTCCTCAAGATACAATGTGTGTCTTCTGTGATAACACTAGTGCCATAAATCTCTCTAAGAATCCAATTCAGCATTCAAAGTCAAAACACATAGAGATACGCTACCATTTCATTCGGGATTTGGTAGAAGAAAAGGTCGTATGTCTTGAATTCATACACATAGAAAATCAAAAGGCAGACATCTTCACCAAGCCTCTCGATGGTCCATGGTTTGAATCTCTCTGTAAGACCATTGGTGTTGGTACAATCCCTTGAATCTCATGTTTGTAGGGCACACACCTCTTTGTTGATTGTTTGCATAGCACATTTTGTTTTTGCTCTAAATTTTTTTTACATTGTCTTTATGTTTGTTTTTTATCAATCTTTTACTGCTTTTGTGCCAAAAATCTAAAAACACATAAAAAGTAGAAAATCCAAAAAGTTTGATCGGCATTGTTGAGTTTTGTCTCAAAACATGTTTTGCCTTGTACCTTTGTACTAATGGCCTTGTGCATCTACGAGCTTAGCTTGTTTCTTATGCATTCATATCATTGTGGAAGAAATTACGAAATCTATGTGACTGTTGTAAATAGATCTTCAACCTTGTCATGAATGATTAGTAAATAGTTTTGTTGATCTTGAGACATGCATAGACTTGTGCCTATATATCTTTCCACTTTTATTTTATTGCTTTGCTGAAAGAACTCACTAAATGTAAATCTCCAAATGAAAAGAGATATTGAGCTGTAAAAGCCTGTCGCACATACTAGTATTTGACTAGGAAAAAGGGAAAGCGATCAAAATAAATTGTATGATGCCCAAAGAGCCAAAGGCTAATTCATCAAAGTGAAATATCAAAAATTTCAGGCATCAATCTCACAATGAGATGTGTTGATTCAAAAAGATCAAATGATATGTTGAAAATGTAGCCAAATGAAAAGCTTCAAAGATATTGTACTCAAGTCTATGTGGGAGGTCATATATGCATACTTCTATAATTGAGATGGATCACATTATCTAGTGCTAGTTCTGTATGCCTTGATTGAATTGATTATTGAAGCTTCACATTAGACTAAGGACTTTTTCATTTTTGATACCCACACACATCACACAAGTCTATGTTCAATGAATGCCATATTCATTTGTGTGATTGTACTTGATTAAATGTGTTTTCACATGCTCAATCTTTGTTGATCAAACACAAAAAGATTTTTGAGTATTTTTAGTTGTTTTTGGAAAGTATTTTGTTCTTACAAAAATGTCAAAATTTTCAAAAACAGTGTTGTTCTGTTTTGGCGACTCAGTCGCGGGTTGGCCCAGTTGCATGCCCCAGTCGCGAGTCCACTCAGAGATTTCTCGTGGCTCTCTAGCGAGTCAATGTCCCAATAACGAAAAATACTCAGAATATTTTTCAAAATTTGAGTTTTGGTGACTTTCGCGGCTCAATGTGGCGACTTGTTTGTGGGTGGAGGGTCCAGTCACGCAGGGTACTCAGAGATTTTTGCGGCTCACCGCGCGACTCTCTCACGGGTAGACTTTCCAGTCGCGAAAAACACTTAGAAGATTTTTCAAGAATCTTGGTTTCACAGTGTTTCGTGGCTTAACTTGGCGACTTATTGGTGACTTGATCCAGTTGCGAAAAATGCGTGTTTTGCATTTTAAATTCAGTTTTTCCCTCATACCTTGTGAATGTTCATTGTCTTTCCCATTACACTCATTCAAACATACCGTGTCTATCTTCGAAAATCCTTCATTTCTTCTCAAATCTTCAAGAAAAAGGTATGGGTTTTCTTTGTCTCACTTCATATTTCATGTTTTGAGCATTTTATTTTTATTTTTGTGTTATCACTGTGTTTTTCTTTGTATGTGTGTTTTTGTTGATATTTGTATATCTCTTGTTTGACTGTGTATCTGATCTCATGATAAAATCGTACAATGCTAGCATTGGTCATAGTCGTAAGGGAATCAAAATAGAAACTTCAGCATCTCACAGTGGCTCGCGCTCTAGCTCATCCACATTTGACAAGAAGCTAGACAACATTGCGAAATCTGTCCACAAGTTGAGCTCCAAGATGTCCGGACTTACATCCATCTTGCACCATCTCAACATTCGATGGGATATGAAGTTCACCTCTATCCAAGCTCAATTGTATCAAATTCAAAGAAAGCTAGAAAATGATGAGAACTAGCTATTCCATGACAAAAAGGGGGAGATGATGTTGGCGGGGGGAGTACAATGATAGGGGGAGAAACAGCTGGATCAAAGGGGGAGTTTTTCAGCAAGAAGGACTTTGTTCAATTCCTGTTTCTCATCAGCACTGTTTAGTCTTTATGTTTTTATTTTATTTACTTGTTTGTACCTGGTACTTTTGTAGGTTTTTAAGGTTCTTAGTTTGTACATGTTGCTTTTGTAAGCTTTTAAGGTTTATGTTTTCATGCTTTGTAGCTTGTACTTGATGTTAAAATGCCGTGCATTTTCTTTTAGTACATCACTCTTATGCCCTTGTAGGATCTTATTCCTAGATACATATATGTTTTATGCATTGGTTGAGTGTTGGACATGCAAATGATCTCTGCAATTGAGTTTATTTGCTTGCATGTCCGGATATTCATTCCTTGTGAGAATTAGACATGGCAAAACGGGCGGGTCGGGTCAGGTTCGGGTCGGCTCAATCGGGTTGCGGGTCAAAACGGGTCATTTTTAAACGGGTCAAACGGGTTGCAGGTCAAACGGGTCACGGGTCAAGTCGGGTCGCGGGACGGGTCGAGTTGACCCGTATTTTTCAAACAAGTTTTTTTTTTTTTTTTTTTGGGAAATAGATGCAATTTGTCAATTGTTTTTGAGTTCCTTAACTGTGATTAGATTTTCATTGGTGATACTGTTATTACTTACCAATTATCACTAAACACTTGATACCTAAATTTGGTGCAACTCTTGTTCCAGCTTTCTAGAAGCTAATCTTGGTATAATTTTTGATCTGTTTAAAGTAGGAAGAGAAAATGAAGGTGGCAAGTAAAGAATGACAAACTATAATGGAGTACATAACATATTAAGTAAAAAAGAATAAGTAAATATCTTATAAGAATTACACCTCAATTTCAATTTACTCAACGTTGGTAGACGTGGCAAAACGGGCGGGTCGGGTCGAGTCAATCGGGTCGCGGGTCAAAACGGGTCATTTTTAAACGGGTCACGGGTCAAAACGGGTAATTTTTAAACGGGTCAAACGGGTTGCGAGTCAAACGGGTTGCAGGTCAAACGAGTCGGGTCAAACGGGTTTGACCCGTTTTGCCATGTCTAGTGAGAATGAGCATTGTGATCACTAGTATGTAGTGATTGCCTGTTTAGGTCATGCCATGGTCTATTGCTATATTCCATTTTGCTTGATCGCATTGTGCTTGCTCCATATGCATTACAAGTTTTCTGCATACAATGAACTTATTGTGTTGTTGTGTTTCAGGAGATACTTGTTCTTATGGTTCAAGAGCTACACAGATTCTAGAGTTAGGTGTGAGTGAGTTTTCCAACTATTCCCAACTCACGCGTTAAATCTAGAGTTTGTTATAGGGTTTTGTCACGGAATAGCCAAAGGGGGAGATTGTAAGGTTGAATTTTATCAACCATCTTGTTGGCTTTATTCCATGCCAATTTGCTTGTAATTTAGCACTTAGTGACCCTGTATTTAGGTGGGATTCATGTAAGGGTAGTGTGTGAGAGAGTGTGAAGAAATGCTCAAGATTGTGCAAAGAAGTGGGGACTCGCGGCTAACTCGTGACTTGCAAGCTGCCAACTGCAGCACACGTGAGAAGCATGCAGGGAGGTGAAGGGTCACGCCAACTGTCACATTATAGGACAAAAGTCTCAGGCTGGCCAGGCCATTAACTCGCGGCTTGAACTTGTGACTTAGACCAGTCGTGAGGCCAAGCCGCCAACTTACCTTGTTTGGGAAAAAATGTCTCTTCGTATTCCAAACACACACTACTATATATAGGCCCTTATACCCACGAAATGTAGAGAGTTTCCAGAGAGAATTTTAAGAGAGAAACCCTAGAGAAAAACAAGATTGCCTCATCCCCAATCTTCACTAAGAGACTCTTCAAATTCCTTTACTCTCTTCCTCTCCATTGATACATCCTTGAGAGGCTCTTTACCAAATCCTTTTCTCACCACACCCACGTCTGTGAGAAGGTCTTTTAGTGCTAAGGGAAGCAGTTTGAAAGGGACCAATGGTTATTGGTTGATGCTATGGGCTAGAGCGGAATCCGGTAAGCCAAAGAAGAAAAAGGTTTGGCGCAACCTCGTTGGAGCGAGAAGCTTGGAGGGCTTACGTACTTGGCTAGATTTGGCTTGGAGGATCTATTCCTGTTCATGTATCCCAACTACATTTTCTAGTAGATTATTAACCGCTTAGAGGGCGGTGGAGAGGTTTTACGCCGAGGGCTTCGGTTTCCTCTTCGACAACACATCGCGTGTTGTCCTTGTGTTTGCATCTCTCTTCCCTTTATCTTTGCCTTTTATTTTCTGTTATGGGTGTGATTATAATTGGCTTAATTTGTTTATCAATTCTGTGGTTGGCTTATGTTCATGTTCCGCACATTAATTGTTTGATAATAAGCTTGAATTGATATTTTGTAATTTGGGGTCTAAACGTTCAAGGGTGTTTTACACACATATTGAACTTTCAGTACCTCGGGTGTGCGTGACTGGAATATGAGTCAATTTTAAGGAAATTACCAAGGGTAAGTAAAGTCGCCACCAATCATTGGGTTTTTCTAAGGTGTGATTGGTCAGCTGACTCTATTTGATTTTATTACCGATTCTAGGCTAAGAAAAAAGCTCTTTTTTCCTAATCTAATGTGGATGGGGAAAAAAAATCTTGATTCTTGAGTTTGGAAGTTTGGTTACATGTGGGGAAGGTGTTAGGCATCCCACAACACTTGCCTGTAGACAGTCCTTTGTTTTGGTAAAATCAAAATTTGAGGACATTGGCAGTTGAAAACAAGCTATTGGCATTAGTTTTCAGGGCTTTAAATGTGTTGGGCTTTGAGATTTGGTTTCGAAATGGGTGTGGTCTTGATCGATGTTTCCTAAGTGTGATTGAAGTTATTGCCAAATTTCCATGGCGAAAGTTTGGTAGCATTTCGCCTTATTTTCGTGATGGAAATCCAGCAGCACTTTGCCTCATATGTGTAATAACACACCAAACACTATTCTCACCAAACTTTTGACGCGAGAATATGGCAATGGGGATGCCCCATTTTTACAGCAAAAATTTGGTAGAGTTTTGCGTTTGGTGCGCAATGACGCAATGACAAGGTTTTGCGTTTGTGTATATGGCGCGTATCGACATGCTCACACCGTGACAAGCCAAAGCCCTCCAAAGTGTAAAGCATGTTAATGCATGTTGCATACATGGGGAAACTAATGTCACTTGATGACATGGATCAAGACAATCACACCGCGATGATCTTGCACACAATATAGCATGAATATGCACCTACGACAATTGCCTTGAGCGTATACCTATACTACAAGGTCAAGAGCTCTCATGACTAGAGAGGGTCACTCACGTAGCCATGAGGGTCCATCATACAAAGTGCACGATCACCCACACACACATAGGCATACATCATGCACAATGCTATCACACAGAGTAGGAAAGTAAATCAAACATTGCCAACATTCCAAGGGTATGGCTTAGAAAGGTACAAGAAATGTAAAACAAACATTGTCATACCTAGGGAGCACGGCCCAAGTGAGGAGCAGGAAAAGTAAAAGGGGGTACATGGAGGGGGACCTTAATACATGCTCTAGAGAAGAGGCTTAGAGAGAGGGAAATAGAAGACCGCTCTAGAGGGGTTAGGCCCCTTAATCTACTGAACATTGCTCTTTGTGGGCTTACTCCCTCTTGCTTGCATCTTTTCCCTTTTCTTGCTTGCATCTTTTCCCTTTTTTCTTGCGCCTAGGAGGTTGCACTCTTGCTCCAAGCATCCTTTCTCCATACGTGTACATGAAAAAACAAAAGAAACAAGCCAGTAGACAAGCACATAAACAAATGGGAGGAAAAGCATGATAAAGACAAAATAGGAAAAGATGCCAAATGGGAGGTAAACAAACATGTGAAGCACACAAAGAGGCAAAGAAATATGTTATCAAACAAAACGAGGTATCCTAGTAGGACAAATGTAGGTTTGGATAGGTTTGGATCGAGTATCCGTAGTTCCATTGGATTGGAGTATGGAAGACATATCGACTCATACATGAACATGTAGGCAAGCATTCAAAAATGCAAAGAATTAAAGAAAGCTAAACAGGTGGCGCAAAGCAAGCAAGACAATCATATCAACATCACACAGAGAGGAGAAAGGTGTGAATCATGCACACCAACACCATGGAGGTGTATCTCACAAATGGTTACATCCGAAAAAAACCTAGGAGGGACGGATGTGACCTTACAAGCACAAGCCCATGGAGGGCCCAAAGCATGGCAAATCCTAGATCTAGAGAGGCTAACATGGAGATAAAGCATAAAAGCAAGCAAGCAAACATAGATATGCAAAGGAAATGATCCAAACCCTTTGATATAGGCCTATGTGTATAGATGTAGGCCTAGACCATAGGATCTAGATCTACATCCCACCAATAAGGGCAAAATGCAAGAAAGAGAGATATCAAGGAACAAAAAGGGCTAAAGTAGCACATGGCATAGCAACCAATGTAGATCCAAGCACACAAGCATGGCATGAAACACATAAATGCATAGATCTAAGCATTGGGACATAGATCTAAGCATAGACATGTAGATCTAAGAAAAAACAAGGCAAAGAACACATAAGCATGTAGATCTAAGCGTAAACATGGCGAGGAGCCTAAAATCATGTGGATCTAAGTACAAACATTAAATTTAGACATATCCTAGACCAAGATGTCTAGGCCAACAACATCAAAGCGATAAGTCATGGCATGTGCAAGGAAACATGCTAGAAAAAGCTATAAAGACATGCTAGGAAACAAGAACATGCTAGGAAAAGCAATAAAAGCATTTTATTAAGCAAAAAGAAGCTAGGAAAAGATATAAAGAGAAAGGGGTGCGGATTGTAGCTAAAAAGCTACATCCACACCCCTGAACCTCAAATCCAAGGTATGGAACCAAGGAGAGGAAGATTGGGTGCAAGAACACTACCTTGAAGATTGAAGAAAAAAGATGAGAATCTAAGATGTTTGAGGGTGTTTTGATATGTTGGATGTATTTGGGAGAGAAATTAAAGAGAGGAGAGAGAGAGAGAATTTGCCTAAAACTGCTAAGATTTTTTTGTTTTTTTGTTTTTTTTTTGGATGCAAAATGAGGGGGCTGGGGGCATTTATACAGGAAAAAATGCCCCTTTGGCTTCCGAGGCACCTTGAAAGGCCACCAGTCACCTTGCTGACATCAGTAGTTTTGGCCTTTTCCCAGTTCAACTTCAGATGTTTATTTGAAGGGCTTCCTAGATTCAGATTGAGCTGATCTTAGTGTCCTTGGAAAGCTTTGGATATCCAGTTTCTAGAAAACTAAAGAAATTGAAAATCCAACAGTTGAAGTTATGGCCTCGGGAACCGTATTGATGTACTTTTCATGGTTTTTTGTATAACTCAACTGTTTTAATTTTGATTTGGATCTATGAATAGTCGTTGGAAAGGGAATGTGATAATATTTGAAATGGCACTGGTCCCAACCTGTTCTGACAGTCGGATCAAAATTAGGGTTTCTGGTGCCTTCGGGAGTCAACCTTGGGTAAAACTTTGTCAAACTTGACGAAAATCACCAAGTAGCTCGGGTTTGATGTAGAAACATAAAAAATGCCATTTTAGGATGATTTTGACCAACTTTTACTTTTGGTCAACATAGGGTTGACCAAGGGCATTTTGGTCAATTTGACTTGAAATGGCACTTTGAGTGCTCCGATGCCCGAACAAGTCAATACAAATGTTTCTGTAGCCCCATGGAGAAAAGATAATATTTTTGGAATTTTTGGGGTCCACCACGCAAATCCAGGGCAAACAAAATACAGTGTCTACATCTGGCCCTTCTTTATTTGACAGCACGAGTGAAATGAGAGGTGTTAGATAAAAAACTTGATTCCATATTATATTGCCCGTAAATTACGTTCGAAAACTACATTGTTCATGGATCGAGACCGGTTTTACCTGACAAGGTTGAGCTGCTACAGCTGATCTGGAAAAATTTCTCTGACTTGGTCCTTGTAACTAGGCAAGAAATTCTTTTTTTTTTTGGGTCAAAGGTCAATCAGTCAATGTTGACGGGCGGCCCTTGTAGGTGCGCTAGGCAGACTCTGCGATCCTTCAAGGTGCGCAGGGTAGCCCAGGCTGTACAAGGCCCTATAAAGTGGTCCCGAGGTGATTTTCAGGAAATAAGTTCACTTGGTCAAGGACTTATCCTAATGGCAGTATGGTTTGGGAGCGGCTGGATCAGGCAGTGTGCACGATGGAGTGGTACGACTTATTTCCCTCAACAAGTGTACAGACTTTGACTTGTGTGTCTTCGGATCACAACCCTATTTGCATTCGACTAAAGGAGATTGAAGTTTAAACTTTGAGATTGTGGCGGTTTGAACAGATGTGGCTTGAGGACTCGGGTTGCAAGGAGATAGTGGAGCGAACTTGGGTTCTCCCGTGGAAGTAGTAGTTGCTAAATTGGACGCTTGTCAGAAGAGTCTTTCGCAATGGAGTAAGCACTCTTTTTGCCATGTGAGACGAGAGATTTCAGAGAAAAAGAAAATTCTGAAAGTGGCTGAACGTGAAGCCACTCAGGGAATAAATGTGGAGAGGTTCCTTAAGCTTAAATTGGATATAGCGGACCTCCTTCGCCTGGATGAAAAAATGTGGCAGCAGCGGAGTAAGGAGCATTGGATGATTTCTGGAGACCGTAATTCAAAATACTTCCATACAAAATCTTCGCAACGCTTCCACCGTAACAAAATAATAGAGCTCCGAAATTTAGATGGGGTGCTGGTTTTAGGTGAAGGTAATCTCTCAGGTATGGTTCGAGACTATTACAAAAATCTGTTCCTCTCCTCAAAGCCGACAGAAGTTGATGGGGTTGTTCAGGCCATTAAATCTGTTGTGACTGAGGATATGAATAACAGCCTGACTAGCCTTTTTTCTCAGGTGGAGATTGAGTCTGCTCTGAATCAAATGGCTCCCCTTAAAGCCCCCAGTCCTGATGGAATGCCTCCCATATTTTATCAAAAATTTTGGAGTGATATTGGCGACGACGTTATGGAGGCAGTGCTATTTTGCCTTAACTCAGGTAGTATCATTTCAGGTCTGAACCATACTTTTATTTCTCTTACTCCTAAAGTTAAAAATCCTGAGTTTGTCACTGAATTTCGACCCATTGCTCTTTGTAATATTTTATATAAGCTTTTATCAAAAGTGTTGGCAAATAAGTTAAAGAAAGTTTTACCGTTTATTATCTCAGAATCTCAAAGCACCTTTCAATCTGATAAGGCTACTTTTGATAACATTTTAGTGGCTTTTGAGTCTCTTCACCACTTCAAGCAGAAGAAAGGGGGCAAAGTGGGGCACTTAGCTCTAAAGTTGGATATGAGTAAAGCATATGATAGATTGGAGTGGGGATTTCTCAAAAAGGTGATGGAAAAAATGGGCTTGCATAGTAGTTGGGTTGGTTGGATTATGGAGTGTATTCAATTAGTGATAAATGGGGCGCCTACAGATACCTTTACCCCAACTAGAGGTATTCGTCAGGGAGACCCCCTCTCCCCCTACCTTTTCCTTCTTTGTTCGGAAGGTTTAAATGGCCTCTAGGAACAAGCGGTGGCGACTAAGCACCTTAAAGGTTTCTCCCTTTGTAAAAATGGACCAAAAATATCTCACCTTTTGTTCGCCGACGATAGTTTCCTTTTTTGCTGTGCTAAAGTTGAAGATGTGTCAAAAATCCTAGAGTTCCTTGGGAAGTATGAGAGAGCTTTAGGGCAGAAAATAAATGCAAACAAAACCACAATTTTCTTTGGTGGTAATGTGACTGAGTTGGCCAAACAACAAGTGCAAAATCTATTGGGTGTTCCGGAAATAAAGGAATAAGAGAAATACTTGGGTTTGCCTCTGGTTGTGGGGAGAAACAAAAGAGCAAGTCTTAATCATATAAAAGACCATGCGTGGGGTAAGCTTCAAGGTTGGAAACGAAAAATTTTATATCAAGCCAGGAAGGAAGTTTTGCTCAAAACCATGGTCCAAGCCATTCCGATTGAATGTTCAATATGTGTGTAAAACACCCTTGAACGTTTAGACCCCAAATTACAAATTATCAATTCAAGTTTATAATCAAACAATTAATGTGCGGAACATGAACATAAGCCAAATAAAGAATTGATAAACAATCTAAGCCAATTATAATCACATCCACAATAGAAAGTAAATGGCAAAGGTAAAGGAAGAGAGATGCAAATACAAGGATAACACGCGATGTGTTATCGAAGAGGAAACCGAAGCCCTCGGCGTAAAACCTTTCCGGCGCCCTCCAAGCGGTAAATAATCCACTAAAGAATGTAGTTGTGATACATGAACAGCAGAAGACTCCAAGCCTAATCTACCCAATGTACCTAAGCCCTCTAAGCTTCTTGCTCCAATGAGGTTGTGCCGAACCTATTTCTTCTTTAGCTTATCGAATTCCGCTACTAAACCATAGCATTAACCAATGAATATTGGTTCCTTCCAAACTGCTTCCCAAAGCACCAAATAAACCTTCTCACGAATACAGGTATGGTGAGAAAAGGATTTGGCTAAGAACCTCTCAAGGATTTAACCATGGAGAGGAAGAGAGTAGAGGAATTTAAAGAGTCTCTTAGTGAAGATTAGGGATGAGGCAATCTTGTTTTTCTCTAGGGTTTCTCTCACAAAATTCTCTCTAGAAGCTCTCTACATTTCGTGGGAATGAGGGGTATTTATACTAGGATGAGAATGGAATGTGAAACATCAGTTTTTCCCAAACAGGGCATTCTGGCGACTTAACCTCGCAACTGGGTTAAGTGGCGACTTCAAGCCGCGAGCTAATGGCCTGGCCAACCTGGGACTTTTGTCCTGTGGTGCAACAGCTAGTGCGACTCTTCAGCTTCTGACATGCTTGGCACGTGTGCAACTTCTGGCGACTTGCAAGCTGCAAGTCACCTGCGAGATCGAGTCGCGAGTCTCTGTTTCTTTGCACAATCTTGAGCATTTCTTCACACTCTCTCATTCACTACCCTTATAAGTTTCCCACCTAAATACAGGGTTACTAAGTGCTAAATTACAAGAAAATTGGCACGGAATAAAGCCAACAAGATGGTTGATAAATTTCAACCTTACAATCTCCCCCTTTGGCTATTCCGTGACAAAACCTTAAAACAAACTCTAGACTTAACACGTGAGTTGGGAACAGTTGGAAAACTCACTCACACCTAACTCTAGAATCTGTGAAGATTTTGAACCATAAGAACAACTACTCCTGAAACACACAAACACAATAAGTTCATTGTATGCAGAAAACTTGTAACGCATATGGAGCAAGCACAATGCGATCAAGCACAATGGAATAAAGCAATAAACCATGGCAAGACTAAAATAGGTAATCACTATAACCAAGTGATCACAATGCTCATTCACACTTGGAATGAACATCCGAACATTCAAGTTAACAAACACAAGGCAAATCACTTGAATGACCAACACTCAACCAATGCACAGTACATGAAGCATGTGCATCTAGGAAAAATCCTACAAGGGCACAAGAGTGACAGTACTTAGAAGAAAATGCATAACATTTAGATATAAGTATTGATTTAGCAAAGCACACAAGCTACATAAAGCAGGGTACAAACCATAAAGCCTATAAAGTGCATAGAAACAAACCCTAAAAGCTTACAAAAGCAATATGGGTACAAAACAAAAACAGAAACCTTAAAAACCTACAATGGTACCAGGTACAAACAAAATACTAAATATAATACTTAAACAATATAAACTAAGAGTGGTTAAAGTTTCTCCCCTTCAAAATGATGAGAAGTTGTGATGCATTTGGAACATATATCCTTGTAACCTGAAACACTTGCACAAAACACATTAGACCATCAAGGTAAAGTAAGTCATAAAAGAACAAGTATAATGTAACAAGTAAATTGCGATGAAGAAATCATGATGTGAAACATGTGAGCAACTTGATCATACACCAAACACCAAAACAAAGTTTTCTTATTAGCTCAATGTCTTCTCTCCCTTGGTATATGCATCTTTCTTATGGAATATCTCTCCCCCTACAAATGTGCACAAGGATCATAAAGAAATGACAAAAACTCTCCGGTGTACTCCCTAGAGTATACTCTCCCCCTTTTTGTTAGGAATAGACAAAGGGTCAAGGAGAAACGAGGGTAAGAGTTGAAGGTATGAACAATGACAATGATGCATGAAGGGTGCAATGATGCATGAGAAAATGAAGCTCAAACCTAAGATGAAACAAAATGATACAAAGCATAAGGTAAAAATGACATGCTAGGATGAAGAAACAAGATATAGACCAATGCATGACAGGGGTAGTTGAGGTGCGTGCAAGAGGTGGCTATGTGCAATGCATGACCAATGCATGAAAAATGTACATGTGGGGCAAGGTGTGTTAAATACACAACCAATGAACCAAACATGTTCCTAATGAGGAAACATGAGAAACCCCAAAGTTTGATACTCATCAGAGTCCAAACAAGCGAGAAAATGCCTAAGAGGCATTTTATCAAACACCTAGCATGCACACAATAAACAACAATGTGAAACAATGCATGAACATCATGAAATCCACCCTTAAAACATGATCTATTTGCCACAATTGGCCAACATCCAGAGCAAATCAACAAAAGGAACCAAACCCATACAAAAATTTGACCAAAAAATAAGTTTTCCCAACCCCTATAATGAAAATCCCAACCAAGAGCACAAAACTCACCAAAACATAATCTAAGGATCCAAAACAATAGAAAGAGTTTAAAATTACCTTAGAGATGTTAATGGAATGAAAAAACATTCAAATTGATTGGATTTTGATATAAAAATGTTGAAAGAGAGGTTTAAGAGAGGATGGGAGAGGTTTATAACAAGTTTCCCATGAAAAAACTCTTTAAAAAGCTGATTCTGGGCATTTGGCGACTGGGCGAGTCGCTAACGAGTCGCCAGTGAGCCGCGAAACCATTCTGTGTGAACTCGCAACTGGCCAAGTCGCCAAAACTTGCAGCTTGGTTTGGCTGGTTGCAAGTCGCCAAAATGAGTGGCCAAAAATTCTGACACTTGTTTTTCAACCGAGAACATGTTTAAACACTGAAAAACAATGTAAGCACTAAGCATGAACACAAAGAGTGATAAAAATCACTTCCAAAAACATATAAAATGATCAAAAATATTTTTGGATTGATCCATATAAAGATGAGCACACACACATCACATTTAAATAAGTACAATTGAACAAATGAATAATGCATTCATTGAACATTAGGCATGTGTGTTGTGTGTGTGTATCAAGTGTGGAATAGTCCTTAGTCTAGAGTGAAGTTTCAATGATCAATTCAATCAAGTCATACACAACTAGTGCTAACAGAAGTGGTCTATCTCAATTATAGAAATGAACATATATGACCTCCCACAAGACAATGATTACATACTTTTGAAGCTTTTCATTTAGCTTCCTTACAATTCATAACATTTGATCATTTTGAATCAATACATCTCATTTTGAGATCGATGCCTGAAATTTTTGATATTTCAATTTGATGAACAAGGCTTTAGCTTATGGGCATCATACATTTTCATAAAAATCGCTTTCCCTTTTTCCTAGTCAAATACTAATATGTGCGACAGACTTTTGTAGCTCAATATCTCTTTTCATTTGGAGATTTACATTTGGTGAGCTCTGTAAGCAAAAACAACAAAATAAAGAGTGGGAAGATATATAGGCACAAGTCTATGCATGTCTTAAAACCAACAAGACTATTGACTAATCATTCATGACAAGCTTGAAGATTAATTTACAACAATCGCACAAAGATGTCAAGATTTTTCCCACAAAGATATAAGCGCATACAGAACAAGCTAAGCTCGTAAATGCATAAAGCCATTTGTACGAAGGTACAAGGCAAAACTCATATGTGATATGTGCTCAAACATATACGATCAAACTTTTTGAATTTTTCACTTTTTATGTGATTTTGGATTTTTACTCACAGAAAACTAAAACATAAAAGTAAGATCAAAACAAGAGCAATGCATACAAATAAATGCAAAATGCACAAATGTATGAAGATATGAAGCATCTAATGCATGAAGGGTCCAACAAAGATCGAAAGAATTAGATCAAGGACCAAAAGAGCAAAAGCTCAACCATACGAACCCTTCCTCATCCAAACGCAACGATTGTTTGGAATGAGTGTCTCAAGAGAAGTGAGACGAGGGTTGGAAGAATGAGAACTGGAGATGCACATAGTCAAGGAGTTAAGAGCATTAAACATTTTCTTTAACAACATGCTATTTTCACTCAAATCCGGTTTACTCTTTTTAGCACAACTTCCAAAAAGTTCAAGTTTCTCTTTTCTTTTAATTCTTTTAAGAGCAAGAAACTTAAAGCAATGAGGTCTTAGATGACCAAAATCACCACAATGGTGACAAACAATGTGTTTAGGTCCACTAGGCTTTTTAGGAATGGATCTAGCAACATGGTTTTGTTCTCTCTTCAACTTATGACATTGAGGTCTTATATGACCAATCACACCACAATGGTGGCAAGTTGGAACAAAGTTAGATCCATCTGAAGCCTTAGGTTGAGACCTAAATGGAGGCTTTAACTTAACAGCCTTTCTCTCCACCTTTTGATTTCTTTTGTGTGGAGGAATGTACACCGATTTGTCCTTTGAGGTAGAACACACAATAGGCACAAAATCGGGTACCACAACATGATTGCAACAAATATTTTCACTTTTTTAACAATAGGTTCAGCAATCAAACACTTGGCATGCATCTTAAGAGATTCATTTTTACATTTTAACTCATCAAAAATTTTGTTAGTTAAAACAAATTTAGCATCCAAGTCCATATTCAAACATTCAAACTCTTTCAGCTTGTCAAGAGAATTTTCAGCAAGTTTCTTATATTTTTCAACCAATTTGTTGGATTCATTGAACTTAGCAATCAAATCATCATTTTCACAAAATAACTTGCTCAAATCCTTTTGAAACTTCTTTTCATTTTTCTTCAAGAGTTTGATGTTAGGAATATCAACAACACCCAAGGATTTATGTAGCATAGCATCACAATCATGAGGATTACCACTCATAGAGGCATTTTCACAAACACGTGGCATGCTACATTCATCAACATCCAAAACATGCATAGAGGCATACAAAGCACAATCCATGGCAAACAACACAAGGGGTCAAGGATCACACTTAGGTGTTTAAACCATAACAAGTGTACCCGCTCTGATACCAATTGAATGTTCAATATGTGTGTAAAACACCCTTGAACGTTTAGACCCTAAATTACAAATTATCAATTCAAGCTTATAATCAAACAATTAATGTGCGGAACATGAACATAAGCCAAACACAGAATTGATAAACAATCTAAACCAATTATAATCACATCCACAACAGAAAATAAATCGCAAAGATAAAGGAAGAGAGATGCAAACACAAGGACAACATACGATGTGTTATCAAAGAGGAAACCGAAGCCCTCGATGTAAAATCTCTCCGCCGCCCTCCAAGCGGTAAATAATCCACTAAAGAATGTAGTTGGGATACATGAATAGCAGAAGACCCTCCAAGCCTAATCTACCTAATGTACCTAAGCCCTCCAAGCTTCTTGCTCCAACGAGGTTGCGCCGAACCTATTTCTTCTTTAGCTTACTGGATTTCGCTACTAAACCATAGCATCAACCAATGAATATTGGTTCCTTCCAAATTGCTTCCCAAAGCACCAAATAAACCTTCTCATGGATATGGGTATGGTGAGAAAAGGATTTGGCTAAGAACCTCTCAAGGATTTAACCATGGAGAGGAAGAGAGTAGAGGAATTTAAAGAGTCTCTTAGTGAAGATTAGGGATGAGGCAATCTTGTTTTTCTCTAAGGTTTCTCTCACAAAATTCTCTCTAGAATCTCTCTACATTTCGTGGGAATGAGGGGTATTTATACTAGGATGAGAATGGAATGTGAAACGTCAATTTTTTCCAAACAGGGCATTCTGGCGACTTGACCTCATGGCTAGGTTGAGTCGCGAGTTCAAGCCATGAGCTAACGGCCTAGTCAGCCTGGGACTTTTGTCCTGTAGTGCAACAACTGGTGCGACTCTTCAGCTTCTGACATGCTTGGCACGTGTTCAACTTCTGGCGACTTGCAAGCTGCGAGTCACCCACGAGATCCAATTGCGAGTCTCTGTTTCTTTGCACAATCTTGAGCATTTCTTCACACTCTCACACTCACTACCCTTGCAAGTTTCCCACTTAAATACAGGGTTACTAAGTGCTAAATTACAAGCAAATTGGTACGGAATAAAGCCAACAAGATGGTTGATAAATTTCAACCTTACACAAACTTTTGCCATGAGTTGCTTTCGTCTTCCGGTTGGGCTATGTCAAGATATCGAGATGCTTGTTTGTAGATTTTAGTGTGGTCAAAGAGGGGATCATTGCAAGGGTAGTGTGTGAGAGAGTGTGAAGAAAACTCAAGATGTGTGCAATTCAAAGGAGTCTCACAATTGGATCTCGCGACTAGCAAGTCACTAGAATGGCAAACGTGTAAAGCATGCAGGGGGAGCTGAAGGGTCACGACAGCTGGAGCACTACAGGAAAAAACTTTCAGTCTGGCTAGGCAGTTAGCTCGCGGCTCAAACTCGAGACTCGTTCCAGTTGCGAGCCCGAGTCGCCAGAATGCCCTGTTTGGTTGAAACATGGCTTTTCGCATTCCTCATACACCCTACTATAAATACCCTTATACCCACGAAATGTAGAGAGCTTCCAGAGAGAATTTTGAGAGAGAAACCCTAGAGAAAAACAAGATTGACTCATCCACAATCTTCATCCTTTGATTCTCCAGATTTCTCTACTCCCACCCTCTCCATTGACATATCCTTGAGAGGTACATTTAGTCAAATCCTCATCTCACCATACCCATATCAGTGACGAGATATTTTGGTGCTTGGGAAGCAGTTCAAAAGGGACCAATTCATTTTAGTTCATGCAATGGGCTATTGCGGGATCTGGTAAGCTAAAGAAGACAAGGTTCAGTGTAACCCTGTTGGAGCAAGAAGCTTGGAGGGCTTAGGTGCACTCGGTAGATTAGGCTTGGAGGGTCTTTTACTATTCATGTATCCCAACTTTATTCTCTAGTGGATTATTGACCGCTTGGAGGGCGGCGGTGAGGTTTTACACCAAGTACTTCAATTTCCTCTTCGATAACACATCGCCGTGTTATCTTTTTTTTTTTTTTTTTTTTTTGCATCTTTCTTCCTTTTCTCTTTACCTTTTAATTACTGCTGTGTTGGTTATTAATTATGGTTTAGAGTATGTTACCAATTTGGATATAGCTTATATTTCATTTTCCGTACATATATTGTTTGATTATAAGCTTGTGTTGGCAATTTTATATTTGGGGGTCTAAACGTTCATTGGTGTTTTACACACTATTTGGACTTTCAGAATTGAATCTCAAAAAGATGGATAGGATTAAACGGTCATGACTGAATTGAATCAGTGTGAGATTAAACAAGTACGGTCGAATTGAATCTTGAAAAGATGGATAGGATTAAATGGTCATGGCCGAATCGAATCTGCATGAGATTAAATGAGCATAGTCGAATTGAATCTTAAAAAGATGGATAGGATTAAATGGTCATGACCGAATTGAATTCGCATGAGATTAAACGAGCATGATGGAATTGAATCTTGAAAGATAGATAGGATTAAATGGTCATGGCTGAATTGAATCCAAAGAGAGAGGTATTTTGAAAATTCTTGACATTTTTTAGATTAAAAAGAAAAGGATTAAACAAACACAGTTGAATTGAATTCTAAGAAAGAGGTATTTTGAAAATTTTTTGAAATTTTTTGAGATAAAAAAGAAATAGGATTAAATGAATGCGGTCGAATTGAATCCTGAGAAAGACAAATTTTGAAAAATTCTTGACATTTTTTAGATAAAAAAGAAATAGGATGAAATGAATGCGATCAAATTGAATCCTGAGAAAGAGGTATTTTGAAAAAATTCTTGACATTTTTTGAGATAAAAAAGAAATAGGATTAAATGAATGTGGTCGAATTGAATCCTAAGAAAGACAAATTTTGAAAAATTCTTGACATTTTTGAGATAAAAAAGAAATAGGATTAAACAAACTCAGTCGAATTGAATCCTAAGAGAGAGGTATTTTGAAAAATTCATGACATTTTTTAGATAAAAAAAGTAATAGGATTAAACGAACGCGGTCGAATTGAATCCTCAGAGAGAGGTATTTTGAAAAATTCTTAACATTTTTGAGAAATCATGATATTTTGGGTATGGACATGCATGGCATGTGTTAGGTAGTAGGGTTAGACATACTTATCTGTTTACTTGCATTGCTAAATATTTTTGGGCTTACTAACCAATCTTGAATTTGCTTCCACAAGTTATGTCTTAACGGATGAGATCTAGTGGTGCTCGCGGGAAGGCCCTCGCCATTGTTCCATCTCGAATCGATGCGTCTAATAGCGACGACAATACTGTCTCGGCTAGTTTATAGGTTGCACGAACTCTTCAGAGGCACTTTGACTGAGGTGGTGATAACCCTACGCCCTCTGGGGGGCATATATTAGTACGTCATACTAGGAGTCGATGTTCCGTGGAGATGGCTAGTGCCTCGTCTTAGTCTAGAACTGGTTTAAGTGGTGGTTCTTCATAGTTCCCTCAAACCAAGGAGGGAGGAGGCCAGGGGGCGAAGAGCTAGATAAGGAGCTCATGTTTGATATAGATACTAACTTGGAGGCCAATGACAAGGCTGGTCCAGGTCCAAGAGCTCCGAGGCGTCACAGTTGTAGACTGAGGTTTCTGCTCGTTTTGTCCAGGGCTGAGGCCTATACTAGAGAGGTCGATGACAATGTAACCGATACTCATCTTCAACATGGTCTGAAGATACATCCTTCCACTTAGATTCGTAAGGCTCATGTATGTTCCCTTTTTCTCTTTCAATTGTCAAATCTAAACGTGTAGATATGCATGCTAATTAGTAGCTTTTCTGATTTCAAGCATAGGCCGCTAAGAAGATTCGCAGTCGGGGAGCTTGGTCTTCATTCCTCCTTCACCTATATGACCTTGATGCAAACGACGCTATCTCAGTCTTTTGGTTAAGTAGGGATTTGAGGAGTTCTTAAGGATTCCTCCTCATTCTATAAGGCATGCGATACCAGAGACTTTGGTGTAGTGATTCCATGTAGAGATTGGCACCTTTCATTTGAGTTGTGGGGAGTATGCAGTCTTTCCCCTCAACTGGATAGCCATTCTGGGCCTTAGATTCGGTGGGTATTTGGTCCTGACGATCTTGTAGATTTTGCTACTGCGAGGGAGCTCTTGGGCATTCACTATCCCCTTATTTCGACAAGGTGACAATACTTTGGGCCTACCGATGAGCCTCAGATCCACATGGAGTGGCTGAGAGTGAGCATACCTTGGGAGGCAGAGCCAGATAACATTGCTTTCAGGCGGTTCTTCTTCTATTTCATCTGTAGTTGCCTATTTGGCAACAACCGGTCAGTGCTAACTTGCAACTTGCTGGGAGCCATGAGAGTAGTGTTAGATATGGGACGTATGATTAGGGGTCCCTTTCTTATGGATTCTTTATCGTTTTTGACATGGTGGGCATATAAGTATATCCCATCCCTACACCCACAATATTCCAGCCTTTCTTTAGAGTTTTATCCTAGGGCATATGCTTGGTCCCTCTGCGAGATCACTAGAGTTGTCTTGACACAGCCATCTACCATTGGTGCTGCGTTAGATTGTGTCACCTCGGGTGAGATACCCAACCGTCCTTACGATGGGAGGTTGTTAGGCGTGAGGTCACCCAGGCTATGGTTGAGTCATGGGCGCGGCGCTAGTTCTAGGCTTTGTTAAGTTGGGAGTTTTTCTTGGTTGAGAGGACCTATTATTAAGTTATGCCAGTCTTTGGAGTACCCAGAGACCCCTTTCAAGAGCTTTCGTGTTCTGAGGTGATTTTGGATGACCTTAGCTATAAGACACGCTCCTCCGATGGTTTCGTCACAGAGGACGCTGATTACTTCACTTGGTTCTTATAGTCCTCAGCCAGATCCATCATAAATGATTTCCGTGTGAGTAGGGGCAAAGTTCTTGGTGGCATAGCACGTGCTTGTTGGGCTTTAGAGGCCTGCTTGAGAGATCTTAAAGGAGCGACTGTAGCTAGAAAGGGGTATATACAGGAGGAGATTTCTAGGTCGCTTGCTCGAGAAAGGGACCTACGGTAGAGAGAGAGAGGCCTATGTCATTGCCACAAAAAGAAAAAGAGGGGCCAGCTTCAGGTCGAGATAGGCCTACTTCATGGGTACATCAACGTTTTGATTGGAGAGATGAGAGGGCATAGGATGCCTGTACCTCTTGCACCTCATATTCTTGTTAGAAATCCTCCTATTCGCAGAAATGAGTTTGAGTATATGCCTGCTCCTCCTAGGCCGGTCGGTAGTTGGGGATATGCCCCTTTAGATGATTGGGCACGATGCCCTGCACTAGATCAGGCACCCTTTTAGGCTTCGAGTTATGTCCCAAGTTCTCTAACGGATTGAGTCGGTCCTTCTATAGGCCCCACTGCGGGTGATGATGCTGATGATGGTAGCGCTGGGCACTTTGCTGATGATGTCGTTAGAGATGATGACTCTCCCTAGGCCTGACATGTATTGTTGTACCATGATGTAGCCCCTACGTGGGCATGTTTTTCTTATTTTTCTTGTATTTTGTAGACATTACCCTTTGGTGGGCCAGACATGTATATATTAGACTACCTCTTGGTAGGCCTAGACTATATGTATTATATTGTCTCTTGGTAGGTTTTAGACATGTATGTATTATATTGCCCCTTAGTGGGCCTAATGTATTATGTGGCCTCTCGGTAGGTTCCTAATGTATGTACGGACATTGCCTCTTGGTAGGCCTTACATGTATGTTTCTAGATATCGCCTGTTGGTAGGCTTTCAATATGTGTATGAACATTGCCTCTTGGTAGGTCTTACATGTATGTTTCCAGATTTTGCCTGTTGGTAGGCTCTCGATGTATGTCTGAACATTTCCTCTTGGTAGGTCTTACATGTCTAACTCTGGATTTCGTCTGTTGGTAGGTCTTACATGTATGTTTCTAGATATCGCCTGTTGGTAGGCTTCTATGCATGATTCTAGATATTGCCTCTTGGTAGGCTCTTGAGGTATAATCATTGAACATTGCCTCTCAGTAGGTCTTACATGTATGTTTCTAGATATCGCCTATCGGTAGGCCCTTGATGTGTGTATGAACATTACCTCTCAATAGCTTTTACATGTATGTTTCTGGATTTCGCTTGTTGGTAGGCTTTTGATGTATATATGAACACTGCATCTTGGTAGGTCTTACATGTATGTTTCTAGATTTTGCCTGTTGGTAGGCTCTTGATGTGTGTATGAACATTGTCTCTTGGTTGGTCTTACATGTATGTTTCTGGATATTGCCTATTGGTAGGCTCTTGATGTATATATGAACATTGCCTCTTTGTAGGTCTTACATGTATGTTTCTAGATTTCGCATATTGGTAGGCTTGAATGTATATATGAACATTGCCTCTTTGTAGGTCATACATGTATGTTTCTGGATTTCGCATGTTGGTAGGCTCGAATGTATGATTGGACATTGCCTCTTGGTCGGCCTTATGTGTGTTTGCTAGTAGCACTTTAGCATTTAGGAGCCAGTTGCACCATTGTGGTCACTTTGCATCGCACCATACTTCCACAGATTTATCGATAAAATCTGATGTTGATTGGCCCATTAAGGGCAATGGAGAGAGGAAAGACCGCATAAAATAAAATTGCCCCAGTGTAGGTTTTATGCGGTTCTTATCATGAGAAGAAAGGTTCTTGCCGAGATGTACCCGTTCTTGAGCATATTGATTGGTACAAAATGGAATGAACTACGTAAAATAAACTACCCTAGTGTAGGGTTTTGTGTGGTTCTAAATTGATCAACCAACTTGAAGCGGGATTAGAATCAGGTTGGACGATACGAGTTTCTTGACAACCCTAATAATGATCATGGATTTACCCAGCGGGATTTTAGACTCCTCGTGCGGCGGAGTGCATTGATTGTCTTGGTTATCAACTAAATTGACTGATGCTTTGAGAAAAGTTCCCTTGAGGAATTCTGGTTAGCTACATGAATAGGGAGACGACTGAAGGCATATGTTCAGTAGTGGGGGAGGTGATCTGTGACCTTGGGGGCCCTATTTTTGTGGTGGTGGTTTTATACGAGTTAGGGCTATGGTTTATGTTACTTAGCTGCTCAGTCGTGGTAAGGTGGTTACCCTTGAAGATGGTGAGCAAGCATAGGTGGTCTTTAAATATGAATGGCTGCTGAATTTATGTTATTGGTGTGGGTGCCTGAATCATGCTGATAAGGACTGTGACGTATGGATTCAGAGTGAACATACCTTAAAATAGGAGGGTAAGAGGTATGATTCTAGCATTCGAGCTCTTCCTTTTTACGCTTCCAGCAAGAATCTGTTACATATCCCTAGGTTTTGTAGAGAAAAGAAAAAAGCTGCAAGGGGTACTTCTCTATTGGAGAAGTCTCAATCCATGCGAACGCCAGAGAGATCTTAACTGTCACTAGAGCACCATCATCCCGATAAGAAAGGTGAGGTTTCTACTGATGACATTAATGCAGGTTTAAATCAAATAAATCTGGAGTCCACTATAACGAGAATGCTACAGAATTATTTGGTAATTTTGAATGTGATTCTAGGGCATCGGTTTTATCTTGTGAAGGCAATCTAGATGAATTTTCCTTGCCTGATCCGATGGCTAGGTTAGGCCCAGGTTCTCCATAGTCCTTTAATGAGCCCATAGTGAGAAGTCCTCTTAAGGAAGTTTCAAACACAAGGCCTAATCTAGGGAAAGAAAAGACTACCAAATGGGTTCGAGTGGTGAGGCCCTTGAGCCTTAATAATGAAAATGTAAACAATGTTATTCTAGGTAAACATATTCCAGTTGCTAATCTAGTAGAGTTCCTTGCAACTAAGTGTAGAGCCTAAGCTTTAGGTAGTGAATTGAAGCATTCTTGTACAACGGTGGAGGCTGGTAAGCAGCCCCACTGGGAACAATGAGTTGTCTATGTTGGAACATGTGTGGACTTAGGAACTAATGCATAGTTCATGAGCTTGCTTTGTTAGTACGGGCACAAGATCCCTCTATTGTTTTCTTCGCTGAAACATGGGCAGATGAAGATAGGCTTTCTAAACTTTGTGATGATTTATAGTTTAATGAGAAGTGGATTGTTCAGAGTGTTACTATTGCGAGGGGGCTTGCTCTTTTGTGGAAAAATTCTTTAGTTATTTATATGGACTATCTTTCTTGAACTATATTAATGCTATCATTAATAAGGGAAAGGAAGACCCTTAGAGTTTTATTGGGATTTATGGAGTACTTGAAGTTAGTAGAAAGTCTAAGACTTGGGATTTGTTACGAAATTTGAACGAAAAATTTAATCTCCCAAGGGAGTACGCATCGGCTGAATAGACCGTGGTGGAGAAAGATGAATTTGCCACCTAGATGAGGTCTAGGAACCATATTAGGCCTTTTGGGCCAATCACTTACATGCACAAGTTTGCATACCAGATTATGGGTACGGAGTTTGGGTACGGCTTAGGAAGGTGTTAGGCACCTAAGGCCGCTTGGCTTGTGGGCCGGTGTAGACATCGCATTTTGTACCCATTAATAAATTTTGGTCCCCTGCCCTAATGATGAGCTTGACGTATGTCAAGTAAGGGTAATTAAAGAGTTCATAATAGTTTGGAAATAATCACAACTCAAAAGTGATCAATTCGCTTTGAAATCGATACTAAAAAATGACATTTGCTCACTGTTTTGACTATAACTTTTGATCTACAAAGAATTTTTGAGTTAGGTTTGTTTCATTGGAAATTAGACATCATGGGCTTCAATTTGAACAAAACTTTTGCCTAATTTGGACTTATATTGAACACATGTAATGACCATTTGAATTTGGTCCAACTAGGCAGTTTGATTTTTTTGGTTTTAAAACTTCATTTTAATGGCTCAAAACATCATGCTTTGATGTGGGCCAGCCCATAGGCCCTTGAGAACTTACAAAGATCATTAAACCCCCCCCCCCCCCCCAAACCCTAATTTTAACTTGTAAATACTCATCTTATGTCTTCAATCAAAACCCTAGATAGAGAGAGTTATCTTTTAGCCTCTATCTTCTCTATAACCCTAATTCTCTTTTACAAAACTCACACATAGCGCCTTAGCATGTTTTTTACAAATTGAAAACCCCTCTTTAGTTAGTTCGAATGTAGAAACTATTTTCCAAAAATTGATTTCTCAAAACCTTTTTCAAATCCTTTTGTTCTTGAGTTGTGATTTCTAACAATTTTGGAGTTCTTTGATTATCTTTGTCTTCTCCACCTAATATTTTTGTTGTAGGCACTGAGGGGTTGGTTAAACAACTTCAAATCTATGATTCTAAAGCAAGGTGAGACTCTTTTCCATGGTTTCCCACTTTGCGTGGTATGATTCAAAGGATTTTCTTGATATAGTTTCTCCATTTGTTATATTTGGTTTATTTGATGTTCTTAATTATGTTTGATATGTTTTAATATGATTTTAGGTTGTTTATAATCTGTTTTAAGTTGTTCTTGTTTCATTATTTTGGTTTCATGTAAAGTATAATGTGTATGTTTATTTGATGTTAGTTTAGTATAATTGTTTGTTTTGTTTCATGTTTATTTGTTTATACTGATGTTTGTTTTATTTTCTTTATGTTAGTTTAGTGTTTAGGGTTCTAACATGCTTATTTGATTTCTATGTTTATATCTTTTGAAAGCTCAAATTGTGTGAAACACTATAGCTAATTTAGACCCCAAATTTTAAATTACGGCTTGATTACTTTTACTCTAACTTAACTAAGTGCGGAACAAGAGTAAATGAGTCGTAATGAAACCGGAACACTACTCTAAGACATAAGCATGTACAATAAACAATAAATGTAAAGTTTAAAGAGTAGAGAAGAGAGATGCAAACACAAGATAACACTAAGACATGTTATCGAAGAAGAAACTGAAGTACTCAGCGAAAAACCTTTCCGCGGCCCTCCAAGCCAAAATCGATCCATTAGTGAATAAAGTTGGAGTACATGAATATCAAGAAGACCCTCCAAGCCTAATCTACCTAATGTACTTGAACCCTCCAAGTTTCTACTACCAACAGGCTTCACAGAGCCATGTCTTCACTAGTTATCCAGATCGAAATTCGTTTCAAATTGCATTCGCCACTCAATGGCTTCTTCCAATGCTTTCCATATGCACCAAAACTTCTCTCAACACTCAGATTGGACGAGGTAAGTGTTTGGGCTAAGAACCTCTCAACGATGTGTAGATCGAAAGGTAGGAGTAAAGGAAAACTTTAGAAAAATGGTGTAGATGATTGTGGGTATACAATCTCTAACTCTCAAGTGTTTAGCTAGGGTTTTCTCTCTCAAAAGTTTCTTAGAAAAAATCTTTACAATATTGTGGATAATGAGGGCTTATATAATACTGGTAAAGGTATGAGAAAAAGCACACTCAAAAAGCTCCAAGTAGAGAGTTTCACGGGTCACTTGTGACTTGGCCTAAGTTGGGAAGTGACTCGCAAAATCCAACTTGGCAATGAGACTCTTCAAATTCTAGTGTGTGCTTCTCACGTGACCTTTCGTGGGTTGGCAGTCGCGAGCCAGTCGCAAGCTAGTCGTGAATTCTTCATCTTTACAGAATCTTTACCAATCTCTCACACAGCTCTTACATTAAATCCCAAAAAATTACTGGGAAATGATTGAACAAAAATAAAATCAAATTTGACATGGAATTAAAGCCAACATCTTTGAATGATTAAATCTGTAAAAATGTAATTTTTTCAAATCTATGCTAAAGGATCCTTGAGTATGTGTACGCATGGTTCAACCATACATACGCATATTTGAGTATGCGAACGCACCTTGAACCCAGATTAGGGCAAAATCTTGTTTTTATTTGTTTTAATCATTTTTAACATGTAATTTGATTCTGTTTGACTCTATTTTAGGTTAATTATTTATGTTTAATTATTTTACATGTTTATTTTAGTATTTTTTTTCCAGGTTTAGTCTATTTGATATTCTTTCCCTGCATGTTTTATTTAACTGTCAACATGCCTTGTCTAATATATTTTGTTTCATTGTGATTTATTTATTTCCTTTTATGTTGTGATGTGATTTTTAACTTGTTGTGTGTTTTATTTTCCTTAAGTGCATGATGAATGTTTAGGTTAAGGATTAGTGCTCTCTTAATAAACTCTTTAATTAAACATGGCCTAGCAACACATAATGGAGGCTGGCCTATAGGCCGGGCGATCTTGGTTGCCTTAATACCTTCCCAAGCCGTACCCAAACTCCGGACCCATAATCTGGTATGTGGACCCATGTATGTAAGTGATTGGCCCAAAAGGCCCAATATGGTTCCTAGACCTAATCTAGGTGGCTACTCCACTTTTCTCTACCATGGTCCACTTGGCCAGGGCATACTCTCCTTTGCACCCACAGTGGCGACTCCACTGGGGATAGAGATGAAGTTTACTTCGACGTGTTGTTAGGCCATAATTAAATAAAAATTTTATTCATTGAGCCAAATTCTGATTTATTTTGTTTTTTGTTTTGACGCACATGCATTTTTTACCCTTGTAACCTCGGTTGGTGATGAGTGGGAAGATGAGTACACTCCATTTGGGCCAAAGTCTTCCGGAGTTCATCCAACCAACTCAAAATTTGTGCCATTGCCTATGATGGGCTTTGAGTACGTTATTGGTTTGCCACCAATCCACAACGGTCCATTTAGGGCCAAGGTTGGAATCACGGCCCACCTAGTTGTGAGCGACCTACCGATATGTCCCTTTAGCTTTAAGGAGCTTACCCACACGTAAATGAGCTTAAAACCCAACCATGTTGGGTTACCCAATTGTGTTTGCATGTGTGTGCTTTGTTTGAATTGTTTGTTGGGCTAATAAAGTGGGTCAATCTTTTTTTTTAGTCTTTTATGTTTTCAAAAAAAAAAAAGTAAGAAGTTTTCACTCAAAAAATAAATATATAAATAAAAAATTTTCAAAAAAAAAAGTGTGAATTTTCAGTTAGTTTTTTTTTTTTTAATTATATATATATATATATATATAAATTCCAAAAAAGTGAGTTTCTTTGTAAATATATATATATATATATATATATTTTTTACTTCAGGAAAGAGTTATTTTCAAAATAAATTTTTTTCGAAAAATAAAATGTTAGCTTTTAGTGAGATTTTTTATATATATTCCTAAAAAGGTTTATTTTTATTTTATTTTTTTCAAGTGAGTTTATTTTGTAAATGAATAAAATCAAATTGAGTTTTCAAAAAAGAGTTTCTTTCAAAATAAAATTTTTCAAATTTTTTTTTTTTGAGTTTTTCTTTAGTAATAATTTTTTCAATGGTTGGCACATTCTAGTAGCCCATTTTTGTTTGATGTTTGAGTCTTTCTTTTGTTGTGTCTTGGGCTTAGGCCCCCATCCATGTTTTTTCTTGTCTTGTCTTGGGGTTTAGGCTCGTTCTTGTTTTGTCTAGGGGCATTAAGCCCATTCTCATGTCGTTTTGGGCCTTAGGCCTATCCTTTGTCATGTCTTGGGCTTAGGCCCATCCATGTCTTGTCTTGGGCCTTAGGCCCATCCTTGTTTGTCTTGGGCTTAGGCCTATCCTTGTCTTGTCTTGGGCCTTAGGTCCATCCTTGGTTTTGTCTAGGCTTTGAGCTTTCCTTGTTTATGTTTTAAGGCCTTAAGCACATGTCGTGTCATCTAGAGTTGTTCCCTTATCTTTTTCTTTGTCTTGGGCCTTAGGTCCACTCTTGTTTTTCATTATTATGTCTTCAAGTTTCATTCTTTTGGATCTTGCCCAAAATTTGTGGTCTCATTCTAGAGGCATGGTTAAGTGGGAATTGAATGTAAAATTTATTGTTGGTGATCTTCATGAAATGTTTCTCATAAGGATAAGTCTCTTGTAGGTGACCCATCATTGCTCCTAAAAGAATCTTGCACCAATTCCTTTGAAGACTTTTGTGGATTTGCATGATACTAGTATACAAGTTGAGGATGCTATTAATAGTGGAATTATTGAGAAGAATGATGCAAAACCTCAAAAGAAGTTTGGGGGTGGGGAATTCAAGTAATAGTGGCAACGATGGTGGTAAGACAACTGAGGTTAATGCTGTTAATGTTTAAAAGGAGTTTGCTCCATTGGAAATGACTTTATGCCAAGCACTTGAAGCTTTGTCAACCAAAGGATTATTAGGCCATTGGATCTTGGTAGGTATACTCCAAATATATCTTCTCCAACTTACTTTGCCAACGAGTATTATGAGTACCATCAAAACAAAGGTCATCATACCAATAAATGTGCTCGTCTCCATCATGACATCGAAGACCTTATCGAATCAAAGAAGATTACAAAGCCACATATTGGAAAGAATTCTCTTCCAAAATTCCATGTTGTGCTTCCCCCTACTTGGAGCTAATTGATCAAGAAGTTTAGTCTTTGTTATTTCATTTCAGAAGAGTCTTTCAATTCAGTATGTCCTTCAATTGAGTGGGTCTTTCAATTCATGTACTCTCTTTTAATTCATCAATAAAGTGGTTTGCAATAGTTTGTGTTTTATGATAAGTTCTCAAAGTTTCGAGTTGATTTGATTCTCAATATGTGATGTTGCATGTTTTCCCATAATTGAACAATGGAAATTGGGATGAAGAGAGGCCATTATTCTGCTATCTTAAACACATTTCTCTTTGCTCACCCCTTTTTGGCCTTCAAAGTTGTTTTCTTTCAAAGTAACCCATGTCAAGGATTACCCCCTACACTAGGGGCAATGCATGAAATAAAGTGGTGGAAGTAAAAAAAAGTGAATCAAAATCAAACAAAAAAAGGTGAAAAGTAAAGTGAAGTGAAATGCCAAAAAAAAAAAAAAAAAAAAAAAAAAAGGTGAAAAGTGAAGTGAAATAAAGAAAAAAAGTGCAAGTGAAGAAAGTTCAAAAGTGATGAAAAGTAATCCTTTGTTAGGATTAGTGTCCTAAAATCCTATTGTATGCTATGTATGACATTATGTTCTATGTAATAAACTTGTGTTATTATTATCTAAAATAATGGTAGCTTGAATATTTGGACATTATCATATAGTCCTTGAGATACATAGTATGTGATTTATGTGATTTAGTCATAGAAGATATAAATCACAAGTTTTTTGTAAACTCAAAATCTTTGTTCGTAGTCGGTGATGAAATTGGACATTACATCTGCGAAGACTATAACATGTTAATTAAGATAATTTGTCTTGATCATGGAAGTGAAGACTTCTAGTTGATATGTTAATAAGTTTTAAGTGTATAAGACATATTGAATTGGACCGCTGTGAGATTTATTATTCTATTAACGACTATCAAATGAATAATAAATATCATGACTTTCATTTACTTAAACTCAACCCAGAAGGAATAGTGAACCCGATCATGAAATGTAGGTTGCTTTAAGATATTAGGAGTAAGATCTAGACAAACAGTCAAAACCGCAATATGTTGGGCAATCACACGTAATGTTAAAGGAACACATATTCTCAAGATGAAATTCATAGTCTCTTTATAGAGGTATAAAATATTCCCCTGAGATAAATTTATGGGTTTGGTTATTTAGAGTGTTAGGCTTAACCACTTTAGTAAAGAGTTACTAAAGTTTATATTTTATGAAATTAGATTTTATAAAATATATATGAATAACTTAGAGGATTAAACCGGGTTCTCAAGGATCAAGAGGTAGTAATTTTCAAAGTGACAATTACACATTATGACTTTGTGTTACTATGAATATTTTCATGAAGGGGTTAAATGTTTAATAAAGTCTTGGGATATAATTTATTAATAAAGCCTAGAGTGTAATTATATTTATATAGTGGTATTAAATATAATTAATGGTAACTTTGGGCTTGTCAAGAGTTGACAAATAAGTTCAAAGCCCATTGGAGCTAGAGCTTTTTGTCCCACTCCAAGCCACACACTTAAGCCCAATTGGACTGGCCAAAAAGGCTAATCCAATTAGATAATCAGTTATTTATTTAATAAGAGTTATTAAATAAAGTAACAGCCAAGTGTAGAAAATATACGTATGATTAAAAGAGAGCAATATTTAGAGTTTTCTCAAGACACTTGGTTATTCTCGTAAACAAATAAGTACAGAATTGATTGAGAGACCACACATCTTGGGCACATTGTGGAATTGGAGTGAAGATTGAAAGTCTTCCCAAGTTCAATCTTCATTTTATTTTGAATTTCACTGCATTAAGGTACGCCTTCTTGTTCTTTGTTTAAAACTCAGATGTTGCATGTTATCTCAATCGAATGAAGTAGATCCATTTATATTCCGCTGCATGTTTTTGTATGGGATACAAAACTGTATTTTTCCATGTATTTTTCCAAAAATTGGTATTAGAGCGGTCTCCAATCTCATTTTTGTATAACGTGTTGAATGAGTTTTAGAATCAAAGAAAACTGTTTTCATCGTTTTTGAAAATTCTGCAGTAATTTTTCTACATATTTTAGTTTTAGAACTATTATTTGATAAAACTAATATTGATTTTATGATGTTGTTTAAGTTTGATTTTAACCAAGCCATATTGAAGTTTAAGACTATAGCATCAATGAAATTCAGTTTTGATCTCAATCACATTTTGAAATGGTCAAGGGACTATACTTTGTTCAAGTATGTAAAGTTGTGATTTACAACTATGTTTTATGTTGGCTTTCTTCCATGACAAAAGGTATTGTAATTTCTTTAAGTTATTTCCTTGTATTTTGTGGGATTTTATTGTATTGGATTTAGTATTTAGTTGGTGAAGAATCGAGCATGAATTGAAGAATCAGTGCATTTCGCGACTAGCTCGCGAGAAGTTCGTGAGAAGGGTTCTCGCGAAAAGGGCATGTAAGGAGCACATGACTGGAAGCTAAAGAGTCATGCCAGGCTATCGGTTTCATGAGTATCTTACGGGTAAGGCCTTCCTGCGAGGTAGTCGCGAAACATTCTGCTTGGAGGATTTTCAAGAGTGACTTTCTTACCCTTCACCCATACTATATATACCCTCATTACCCACGAATGTATATGAGGCCATTTAGAGAGAAAAACCCTAGATAGGTTTCTACAACACACACACCCATCTTTTAGAGAGAGAGCTACTCATCCTTAGTGAGAAATCATTGTAGCCTCTTCTTCATCCCTCTCCCATTGTCATACCTTGAGAGGAGATTTGTACCCAAACACAACCCAAACCTATTCAGAGTGTAGAGAGTGTTTTGGAGCTTGGGAAGCTTTGGGGATTTGCCCAAAGAAGCCATGAGGCTTGGTGGATGCAATCGGGCGTATTGCGGGATCCGGAAAGCTAGACAAGACACGGTTCCGCGAAGCCTTGTTGGAGTAGGAGCTTGGAGGGCTTAGGTATATCGGGTAGATTAGGCTTGGAGGGTCTCTTGCTAACCCATGTATCCCAAATGATTGTCTAGTGGATCGATTACCGCTTGGAGGGCGGCGGAGAGGTTTTTCGCCGAGTTCTTCGGTTTCCTCTTCGATAGCACATCGGCGTGTTATCTTGTGTTTGCATTCTCTCTTCCCTTACTCTTATGCTTTACTTTTATTGTTTGTTGTTCATGTTTATGCATTAAAGTATTATCGGTTGTTTGCATTTCATTTACTCTTGTTTCCACACTTAGATAAGTTAGAGTAAAATCAACCGAGCTGTAATTTTAATTAGGGGTCTAAAAAGCTCTTGTGTTTTCAACACTTTTTTCAAGCTTTGAATTGGTGTCAGAACGGGTACACTTGTGTTGGTTTCAATACCTAAGTGTGATCCTTAACCCCTTTTGTGTTTTCCCATGGATAGTGTTTTGTATGCTTCTATGGATGTTTGTGAGTGTAACATGCCATGTGTTTGTGAAAATGCCTCTATGAGTGTGAATCCTCGTAATTGTGTTGACATTTTACTTGAATCTATGGGTGTTGTTGACAAACTCTTGAAGAAAGGAGCTAAGAAGTTTCAAAAGAATTTAAGCAAGTTCATTTGTGAAAAGGATGATTTGATTGCTAAGCTCAATGAAGCCAATAAATTGGTTGAAAAATATAAGAAGCTTGCTGAAAATTCTCTAGAAAAGATGAAGGAGTTTGAATGTTTAAATATGGACTTGGATGCTAAACTTGTTTTGTCTTATGTTTGAGCTTCATTTTCGCATTCATCTTGCACCCCCCACGCATAATCTTTTATCCCTGTTCATATCTTCTTTTCTTTCCTTCCTTCCTCATGTGCACACTCTTAGGGGGAGAAATTCTACCTTGTGCACATTCATAGGAGGAGAAAAAACATAGGGGAGATGCATATACCCAGGGGAGAAGACATTTTTTTTAGAAAACCTTGATTTACTTTATACTTGTTTTCTCGTTGCTTTATAGTGCTTTGATATGCTTTATTGCTCTCATTGCATCGTGTTTATGTGTTGAAAATGCTTTTATCCTTATGCAATTGTGTTTTATTGGTTGCATGTTCGGATGATCATTTGCTTTGCTATATGATCATTGTAGTCATTTCCATATGACTGTTTTGGTGTATGATCAAGTTGCTCACATGTTTCACATCATGTTTACTTGATCGCATTTTACTTGTTACACTATACTTGTCCTTTTATCACTTGATTTACCTTGAGGGTCTAATGCGTTTTGTGCAAGTGTTTTAGGTTACAGGTATCTTGTTCCAAGTGCATCAAAGTTTTTTGATTTAGGTGTGAGTGAGTTTTGCCATTGTTCCCAAACTCACGTTTAAGTCTAGAGTCTGTTATAGGGTGTTTTGTCATGGAATAACCAAAGGGGGAAATTGTAAAGTTGTGATTTACAACTATATTTTATGTTGGCTTTATTCCATGACAAAAATTGTTGTAATTGCTTTAAGTTATTTCCTTGTATTTTGTGGGATTTTATTGTATTAGGTTCAGTATTGAGTTGGTGAAGAATCGAGCATGGATTGACGAATCCGTGCATTTCGCGACTAGCTCGCGAGAAGTTCGCGAGAAGGGTTCTCGCGAAAAGGGCATGTGAGCAGCCCATGACTGGAAGCTGAAGAGCCATGCCAGGCTGTCGATTTCGCGAGTGTCTTGTGGGTAAGGCCTTCCCGCGAGGTAGTCGCGAAACATTTTGCCTGGAGGATTTTTAAGAGTGACTTTCTTACCCTTCACCCATACTATATATACCCTTATTACCCACAAATATATATAAGGCCATTCAGAGAGAAAAACCCTAGATAGGTTTTCTACAGCACACACGCCCATCTTTTATAGAGAGAGCTACTCATCCTTAGTGAGAAATTATTGTAGCCTCTTCTCCATCCCTCTCCCATTGTCATACATTGAGAGGAGATTTGTACCCAAACACAACCCACACCTATTCAGAGTGTAAAGAGTGTTTTGGAACTTGGGAAGCTTTGGGGATTTGCCAAAAGAAGCCAGTGAAGCTAGACAAGACACTGTTCCGAGAAGCCTTGTTGGAGTAGGAGCTTAGAGGGCTTAGGTATATCGGGTAGATTAGGCTTGGAGGGTCTCTTACTAACCCATGTATCCTAACTGATTGTCTAATGGATCGATTATCGCTTGGAGGGCGGCGGAGAGGTTTTTCGCCGAGTTCTTTGGTTTTCTCTTCGATAACATATCGGCATGTTATCTTGTGTTTGCATTCTCTCTTCTCTTACTCTTGTGCTTTACTTTTATTGTTTGTTGTTCATGTTTATGCATTAGAGTAGTATCAGTTGTTTGCATTTCATTTACTCTTGTTTCCGAACTTAGATAAGTTAGAGTAAAATCAACCGAGCCGTAATTTTAATTGGGGGTCTAAACAGCTCTTATGTTTTCAACACTTTTTTCGAGCTTTCAAAGTGAAACGTCAAAAATGGTTACTAGAAATATTTTAAAAAACTCAATTTCACGAGTTTTGACCAATCGAGAATTCCTTTCGATCGATTGAATGTTCCTATCGATCGATTGGACAATAATCGAGAATCGATTGAGTCATCTAGAGACTTCGAAATGGATTTTTTAAATATTTCGATCAATTGAGAAATACCTTTGACTGATCGAATGTATTGTTTTTTGAAATTTCACAAAGTATTAAAACAAAGATGAAGCGCAAAGTGGTGTATGATGAGATTACACATGTTTTCCAAATAAAAACCTTTCTTTTAAAATTTCTAGTGGGAGAGAGATTCAAGGGTTGAATCTCACAGCCTTCATTATCAGTTTATAGTATTGTGATTAATCACCTCGCCTTGGAGTATATGCCTTGCTCCCAATGGAGGGTGCTTAATTTAAGGTACTGCAGATTAAACTTCATAATGATGGATGATATGTGTTTTTACATTAAGAACGACCACGCTACCATGGAGTTACTTGGTGACTCACATAGAGTCCAAGCAATGGTGTACACTAGACTAAGTTTAATGTTAATCTCCCTACAGAGCTATTTCATTATTACTTAGAGGCTAAAGGGAAAGCGGCATATTATTAGTGTTTGATAAGAGTTATTTTGGCAGCACTAATAATGAGAATAGTTCTTAATTAGTCATAGTGTTTATAATTTACTTGCTACCGAGGAATTTTAAACATGGGATTGGGTTGTCGTTGCATATGTTATATTATGGTTTTATTAAGGTTCCATACTATATGTTTATATGCTAAATTGATAATGTACAGTTTACTTATTATATTCATGTTTATTGTTTTCAGATTTAAGCATGGCATCCTTTAGCCCATTTGTTACAATTCTTAATCAAAACAAACTGACTAGATCCAACTTTGTCAACTGGAAAAGAAACTTAGACATTGTTCTTACTACTGAAGAACACAAATTTGTACTTAATCAACCATGTCCAAACTTTCCTTCATTAGATACTCCTTCTGAGGAAAAACAACATCAACTACTATATCCTAGCATCTATTTCAAATATTCTACAGCATCAAATGTAGGATGTGGAACTAGCTTCAGAAATAATGTTAAGTTTGAAGGAGATGTTTTGTGAGCAAGGCTGTTCAGCTAGGCAAGATGAGGCTTATCTTGAATATCAAGATGGCTCAAGGGACTCCAGTAAGAGAGCATTGTCTTGAGATGATCTCTTATCTGAATACAATGGAGATTTTAGTTACCGACATTGATGGAGAATCCCAAGCGGATATGATACTCTAATCCTTGTCAGAATCATTTAAAGAATTTAGACTTAATTATAATATGAACAAAAAGATTTATACCTTGTCTAAATTAATGAATGAATTAATGGCAGCGGAAGGCATCCTTGGGACAGTCAGTGTTGATACTAATATGGTTGAAGCTTCCTCTTCTAAGCCCAAGTTGAAAGGCAAGGATGGTAAGAAGAAGAAGGACTTCACCAAAACTGATGGTAAACAACTTTCCTTAGGAGTTGCCAATAAGGGAAAGAAAAAGGTAATGGACTACACCAAAGGAAAATGTTTCCATTGTGATAAGAAAGGTCATTGGAAGAGGAACTGTCCGCAATTCATAGCTGGCAAGAATAAAGGTGTGATGAGATCTTTCCTTCTTGAAATTTGTTTAGTACATAATCCCACGGATTTTTGGTATGTGGATTCAGGTTGTACTGATCATATCTACAATACTTTGTAGGGGTTCTAGGAGACTAGAAGGTTGAATGAAGATGAATTATTTCTTACTTTGGCTGATGGGAGCAAAATTCCAGTTGTAGCTTTTGGAGTGTTTAATTTATGCTTTGATTCTAGGGTTTTAATATTGGAAGACTACTTATATGTACCTAATGTTCACAGGAATTTAATTTCTACAACATATTTAGGTAACCATGGATATTATGTTATCTTAGGAGAGAATGTTGTAATAAAGAAGGATAAAGTGTTTATCTGTTCTAGCAATATTGTTGATGGTCTTTATATTATAACTCTTGATAAGCATGAATTGTACAATTTTGAATTAGATAATAATTCACATGTAAAATCATTAAAGAGAAAGTTTCCTTCTACTAGTGATGTGTATCTTTGGCATTTGCATTTGGGTCATATTAATTCAAACATGATCTAAAGATTTGTGAAAGATGGGCTTTTAGAACCATTAGATTTTAATGAATTCCTAGTCTACGAATCCTACTTCGAAGGTAAAATGATAAAAGGCCTTTTAATGCAAAAGGATGTAGAGCCAAAGATTTGCTAGAACTAGTACATTCAGATGTATGTGGTCCAATGTCTATCCAAGCAAGAGGTGGCTATGAGTATTTCATTACTTTCACCAATGATTACTCTAAATTTGGTTATGTGTACCTAATAAAATGAAATTCTAAAGCTTTTGAAAAGTTCAAAGAGTTTAGGGCTAAAGTTAAGAATCAATTAGGTAAACGCATAAAGGCCATTCGATTTGATTACTTAACTGAAAATGGGATTATATCTCAATTGACTTCACCTGGAACACCACAACAAAATGGTGTAGCGGAAAGGAGGAATAGGACACTTTTAGATATGGTTAGATCCATGTTGAGTTATTCAACCCTACCAATTGCTTTTTGGGGGTATGCCTTAGGTACAACAATGCATCTTCTAAATTTAGTTCCATCAAAATCTGTTCCCAAAACACCCATGGAATTGTGGAGTGGGTGCAAGCCTAGTATGACATACCTCCACATTTAGGGTTGTCCAGAACACGCGCTAAAAGGGAAGCCTGATAAATTGAAACCAAAGTCAGAAGTATGTTTGCTTGTGGGTTATCCAAAAGAAACTAGGGATTATTTATTCTATAGTCGTAATGATAACAAAGTGTTTGTTAGCACAAATGCCAAATTTTTGGAATATGTCTATATGAATAATTTTACTCCTAAAAGTAGAGTTTTCTTAGTTGAAATGAATGAACCTGTAATTGAACAATCATTGGATGAAATTAGGAATGATGTGGTTGTATTAGATATGCCACAAGATATTACTCACGAGATGACTAGTACACAAGAGCCTTGTTGTAGTGGGAGGATTATTAGGCCACCTAAAAGATTTATAGGTCTGGGAGAAACTTATGAAGCTATCTCAGAAGAAGCTAAATCTAACCCTTACACTTATGAAAAAGCAATGAAAGATATAGATGCACATCATTGGGTCAAAGCTATGAAATCTGAATTGGATTCTATGTATTCCAATCAAGTTTGGGATCTTGTAAAGGCGCCTAATAGCATTAAATCTGTTGGATGCAAATGGGTTTTCAAGAGGAAGAAAGGGATAGATGGAAAGGTTGAGACCTTTAAGGCAAGACCGGTGGGGAAAGGGAATACACAAAAGGAAGGTATTGATTATGAAGAAACCTTTTCGCCATTAGCCATGCTTAAATATATTAGAATTCTCTTATCCTTTGCTGCTCATTATGATTATGAGATTTGGAAAATGGATGTCAAGACTGCTTTTCTAAATGGCAATCTTGAAGAAGAAATTTATATGATACAACCAGAAGGTTTCATAGCAAAGAACCAAGAGCATATGGTATGCAAGTTGAAAAGGTCCATTTATGGATTTAAGCAAGCATCTAGATCATGGAACATTAGATTTGATCAAGCAATCAAGTCATTTGGTTTTGAATAAAATCTTGATGAACCATGTGTGTACAAAAGACATCAAGATAAAGTAGTAATTTTCCTAGTGCTTTATGTTGATGATATTCTACTCATTGGAAATGATGTAGGGGTAATGTCATCAGTAAAGATTTAGTTGTCAAGCCAATTTGATATGAAGGACTTGGGTGAAGCTAACTATATTCTAGGGATCAAGCTTTGGCGAGATTGAAAGAATGGAATGTTAGGCTTGTCAGAAGCTGGATATATAGATAATATTCTAGCAAGGTTTAGCATGCAAAACTCCATGACAAGATTGCTTCCTTTCAGACATGGAGTTCCTCTACCTGATGACCAAAGGCCTAAGACTCTTAAAGAGGAAAAGACAATGAGACAAGTTCCCTAGGCTTCTGTAGTGAGAAGTCTCATGTATGCCATGCTACATATTAGACCAAATATCTGTTATTCAGTTGGCATAGTCAGCCGATATCAATCAAATCCAAGATCAAAACATTGGGAGGCTGTAAAGCATATTCTCAAGTATCTAAGAAGAACACGAGACTATATGCTTGTTTACCATTGTGAGGATTTAATACCTATTGGTTACACAGATTCTGTTTTTTAGTCAAATCTTGATTTCAGAAAGTCCACTTTAAGTTGTGTGTTCACCTTGGGAGGTGGAGCCATAAGTTGGAGGAGTGTTAAGAAATCTTGTATTAATGACTCCACCATGGAAGTTGAATATGTTACTGCTTGTGAAGTAGCAAAGGAAGCTGTTTGGCTCAAGAAATTCCTTTCTAATCTTGGTGTTATGAGAATGAAGCAAGTTTCAATCACTTTGTCATTTGACAATAATTGGAGCAGTTGCACAATCCAAGGATCCAAGGAATCACAAGAAAGAAAATCTCATTGAAAGTATCATATTATTCGAGATATTGTGGCTCGAGGAGATGTGGTAGTCGAAAAGATTGATAGTGCAAATAATCTGGTAGATCCCTTTACCAAGGCTTTGCCCCAGAAGACTTTTGAGTCACACCTGGAGGGAATGGGAGTTAGATTAGCGCGCAATAGTCTTTAAGGGTAAGTGGGAGATTGTTAGGATTAGTGCCCTAAAATCCTATTGTATGCTATGTATGACATTATGTTCTATGTAATAAACTTGTTTTATTATTATCTAAAATAATGGTAGCATGAATATTTGGACATTATCATATAGTCCTTGAGATGCATAGTATGTGCTTTATGTGATTTAGTCATAGTAGTTATAAATCACAAGTTCTTTGTAAACTCAAAATCTTAGTTCGTAGTCAGTGATGAAATTGGGTATTTCATCTGAGAAGACTATAACATGCCAATTAAGATTATTTGTCTTGATCATGGAAGTGAAGACTTCTAGTTGATATATTAATGTATTTTAAATGTATTAGACACATTAAACTGGACCACTGTGAGATTTATTATTCTATTAACGACTATCAAATGAATAATAAATATCACGACTTTCATTTACTTAAACTCTCAATCTTGAGGGAATAGTGAACCCGATCATGAAATGTAGGTTGCTTTAATATATCAGGAGTAAGATCTAGACAAAAGGTCAAAACCTCAGTATGCTGGGCCACCACACGTAATGTTGACGGAACACATATTCTCAAGATGGGATCCATTGTCTCTTTATAGAGATATAAAATATTGTCTTTAGATAAGTTTAATGGGTTTGGTTATTTAGAGTGTTAGGCCTAACCACTTTAGTAAAGAGTTACTGAAGTTTATATTTTATGAAATTAGATTTCATAAAATATATATACGAATAACTTAAAGGATTAAACTGGGTACTTAAGGATCATGAGGTAGTGATTTTCAAAGTGACAGTTACATATTATGACTTTGTATTACTACGAATATTTTCATGAAGGGGTTAAATGTTTAATAAAGTCTTGGGATATAATTTATTAATAAGGCCTAGAGTGCAATTATATTTATATAGTAGCATTAAATATAATTAATGGTAACTTTAGGATTATCAAGAGTTGACAGATAAGTCCAAAGCCCATTGGAGCTAGAGCTTTATTTGTTCCTTTTGGTCCCACTCTAAGCCATACACTTAAGCCCAATTAGGTTGACCCAAAAGGCTAACCCAATATGATAATCAGTTATTTATTTAATATGAGTAATTAAATTAAGTAACAGCCAAGTGTAGAAAATATACGTATGATTAAAAGAGAGAAATATTCAGAGTTTTCTCAAGACACTTGGTTATTCTCGTAAACAAATACGTATAGAACTGATTGAGAGACCACACATCTTGGGCACATTGTGGAATTGGAGTGAAGATTGAAAGCCTTCCCAAGTTCAATCTTCATTTTGTTTTGAATTTCACTACATCAAGGTATGCCTTTTTGTTCTTTGTTTAAAACTCAGATGTTGCATGTTATCTCACATGAATGAAGTAGATTCGTTTATATTCTGCTGCGTGTTTTTGTATGTTATACAAAACTGCATTTTTACATGTGTTTTTCCAACATCCTTGACCAAGCTGTAACCCTCAAGAAAGTAAGTTTGAGCCTTTGCTATCCATTCTTTGTGAGCCAAGAACCTAAGCCTTCATTAAAAGCCAAGTAAAAGTCCTCTCTAATCAATTGAAGTTGTTCGTGTGAACTTTTGGCTTGATCCCTTTTAGGTATGTAGGCAACCTTGTGAGGTGCAGCCACATCACATCATGTCAATTGTGAAACTCACACATTGAGAATTTGAATCAACAAGATTTTTTGAGGATAAGTCGTAGCATTTGTTCATTGTTTCCCATTTGTTTACTTCTTGTAAAAGTTAAAGAGCCCGCTAGGCTAAAAACCCTCAAGGGCAATCTAGGAAAAAGTTAGGGCCTAAAGAAAAAGAAATAAAAAAGAGTGAAAAATGCCCACTGGGTAAAAAACTCGTAAGGGTGGCCTAGGCAAAAGTTAGGGTAAAAAAAAGAGGAAAAACAAAAAGACAGAAAAGAAAAAAGAAAAAGAAAAGTGAATTATGTTAGGATTAGTGCCTTTGAATCCTATTGTATGATGCTATGTATGATATTAAGTTTGCTATGTATGATATTAAGTTTGACATTGTGTATGACATTATGTACGACTTAATATTGTGTTTAATGAATTTGTTTTATTATTATCTGAAATAATGGTAACATGAATATTCGGACATTATCATTTAGTCCATGAGATGCATAATATGTGATTTATGTGAAAAGTCACAGAAGATATAAATCACAAGTTCTTTGTAAACTAAGAATTATAGTTCGTAGTCGGTGATGAAATTGGGCATTTCATCTGCAAAGACTATAACATATCAACCACGATGATTTGTCTTAATCATAGAAGTGTAGACTTCTGGTTGATGTGTTAATATGTTTTAAGAGTTAAGACATATTGAACTGGACCGCTGTGAGATTTATTATTTTCCTAATGACTATTAAATGAATAATAAATCTCATGACTTGTATTTGCATGAACTCTTAATCCTGAGAGAATAATGGACATGATCATGAGGTGTAGGTTGCTTTGATATATCAGGAGTGAGATCTATAGTAATGGTCAAAACCTCAGTATGTTGGGCAGCCACATTTAGTGTTGATGGAACATGTATTCTCAAGATGGAATTCATAGTCTCTTGACGGAGATATAAAGTATTCCCTTGAGATAAGTTTAATGAGTTTGTTATTCAGAGAGTTAGGCCTAACCACTTTAGTAAGAATAAAGTATATATTTATGGAATTGAATTTCATAAATATATAATGAATAACATTAAAGGATTAAACCGGGTACTCAAGGATTAAGATCTAGTAATTTACAAAGTGGCAGTCTACATTAATGACTTTGTATTACTACGAATATTTTATGAAGGGATTGCATGTATAATAAAGTCTTGGGATATAATTTATAGATAAGGCCTAGAGTGAAACTATATTTGTATAGTGGTATTAAATATAGTTAATGGTAACTTTGGACTTGTCAAGAGTTGACAGAAAAGCTCAAGGCCCATTGGAGCTAGTGTCCTATTGGTCCCTTTTGGTCTCACTCCAAGCCACACGCTTAAGCCCAATTGGAAAGGCCCAAGAGGCCAGCCCAATTAGATAATTGGTTAGATACAAAGGGAAAAACGTACAGAATTTTCTATGTGAGAAAAACAACATTGTAATGGTGTGGAAGTGAGTGTATGTCACTCTCTAATCATCCATTTGTAACCAATTGAGAGTCCACACTTCTTGGGCATTAGTGGAATTGGAGTGAAGATTAAAAGTATTCCTAAGTGCTTCAATCTTTGGTTTTGAAATTCAACGCTTCAAGGTATGCTCTCTTGTTCTCAAATTCTGAAATTCACCGATTAAAAGTATTCCTAATGGCTGCGTTCACATTTATTTCCATAAAATTAGTCAAGCTAGGGGCATGGTGGATGACACAAGGAGGGTGCATCCTAATGATTGAACATCTCAAAAGTTATCCACAATGAATCAAGTGTTCGGTTCCTGTTTTTACCATGCTCATTAGGATGGTCTTGTTTCATGTTTTATTTTCTTAGGGTCCGTTATGTGTCCTATTGTCATCTTTGTTATCCTTTTGTTCTTCATGGTTTTTCTTTGTTTATCGCTTCTTTAGAAGTTGTCGTGTCTGTCCTTGTCTTTGGTGTCTTCATGTTTGCTTGCAATCCTTAGACTTGGTCTATGATCTTTGCTATTTGTTTTTATATCATGTGTGTTTGTTTGCTTGTTCCATTTGGACCTTAGGCCTCTCCTTGCTTTATGTCGGGCCTTAGGCCCATCCTCGTTTTGTCTTGGGCCATAGGCCCATCTTGTTTAGCTTTTTGTGTGTTTGCATGCTTTGTTATGTTTGTGTGTCTCCTACGTTATTGTGTTCATCCTTAGGTTGTCTTTTGTGATCACATGTTTGTTTGGTGTTTTATGTGAGTCTTGTGTGTTTGTTTATTATTTTTCTTATGTGAGTCATGTGTGGTTATGTTTTGTATTCTACCATATTTGCATGAATCTTGTGTGTTTTTTTTTTGCAAACCTTGTCTGACTATTTGTGTTTGTGTGAGTCAAATATGACTATTTGTGTCTTTGGCGTAAATTTCTCATTTTTGAGTGGCCTATTTGTGTTTGGACATAAATTGCTTGGTCAAGTGGTCCTTTTTCGCGTAATTTTCTCATTTTTGAGTGGCTTGTGTTTGTACGTAAATTGGCCAGTCAAGTGGTCCCCTTTGATGTAAAATTTTAATTCTTGAGTGGCCTATTTGTGTTTGGATGTAAATTGCTCAGTCGAGTGGCCCCTTTAGCATAATTTTCTCATTCTTGAGTGGCCTGTTTGTGTTTGGACGTAAATTGCTAGCTTCAAGTGGTCCCCCTAGATTTTTTGAAGGTAGAGTCCTTAAAACTCGAAAACATCCCAAAACTTTCTTATGGTACATTTCTTGTTTGCATGATTTCTTGCATGTATATGTTTCATGAAGGTAGAGTGCTTAAAATTTGAAGGTAGAGTCCTTAAAACATGAATATATCTCTGTTTTTTTTTCTTTTTTTCTTTTTTTCCTTTTATATGGTTTTTCACACTTCTTGTTGGAAGTGCACCGAGTATGCCCCAATGTTTGCATGTTTGTGTGTTTGTGCCTGTGTGGACTCAAAGTTTATTTATTTGCAAAATGTTTGTCTTTTCAGGCTTTTAGCTATACTTGCAGTGCAAGCAAAGTTAGAAAATAAGCATCTGTAGACACTGCATTTTGTACCCGTTAATAAATTTTGGTCCCTAGTCCCAATGATGAGCTTGACATATGTCAACCAAGGGTAATTAAAGAGTTCACAATAGTTTGGAAGTAATCACAACTCAAAATTTTTCAAATCGCTTTGAAATCGATACTAAAAAATGACCTTTGCTCATTGTTTTGAACATAACTTTTGATCCACAAAAACCTCTTAAGTGAGGTTTATTTCATTGGAAAGTAGACATCTTGAGCTTCAATTTGAATACAAATATTCCCAAATTTTGACTTATATTAAGTTATGACCATTTGAAGTTGGGCTAACTAGGCAGTTCGATTTTTAGGGTTTTAAAACTTCATTTTAAGGGCCTAAAACATCATGCTTTGATGTGGGCCAGCCCATAGACCCTTGAGAATGTCAAAAGATCATTAAAAAAACCCTCAAACCCTAATTTTAACTTATAAATATTCATCTTATGTCTCCAATCAAAACCCTAACTAGAGAGAGTTATTCTTTGGCCTCCATCTTCTCTAAAACCCTAATTCTCTTTTCCAAAACTCACACATAGCCCCTTAGCATGTTTTTTACAAATTAAAAAAATCTCTTTAGTTAGTTTAAAGACAGAAACTGTTTTCCAAAAATTGATTACTCAAAACCTTTTTCAAATTTTTTGTTCTTGAGTTGTGATTACTAACAATTGTGATGTTCTTTGATTATCTTTGTCTTCTCCATCTTATCTTCATGTTGTAAGTACTAAGGGGTTGTTTAAACAACTTCAAATTTGTGATTCTAAAGCAAGGTGAGCCTTTTTTCCATTGGTTAATATGATTCACATGATTTTCTTGATATAGTTTCTCCATTTGTTATATTTGGTTTATTTGATGTTCTTAATTATGTTTGATATGTTTTAATATGATTTTAGGTTGTTTATATTATGTTTTAGGTTGTTCTTGTTTCATTATTTTGGTTTCATGTAAAGTATAACATGTATATTTAATGTTAGTTTAGTATAATTGTTAGTTTTGTTTCATGTTTATTTGTTTAGATTGATGTTTATTTATTTATTTTTTTATGTTAGTTTAGCGTTTAGGATTCTAACATGCTTATTTGATTTCTATGTTTGCATCTTTGAATGATTAAATCTATAAAAATGTAATTTTTTTTGAATTTGTGCTAAAGGATGTGTACGCATCCTTGAGTCTGCATACGCATAGTTCAACCATGCACCAAACCCAATTTAGGGCAAAATCTTGTTTTTATTTGTTTTAATCATTTTTCACATGTAATTTGATTATTTTTTACTCTGTTTTAGGTTAGTTATTTCTGTTTAATTATTTCCAATTTTGTTTTAGTATTTTTTTCCTTGTTTAGTCTATTTGATATTCTTTCCTTGGGTGTTTTATTTAATTGTCAACTTGCCATGTTTAATTTATTTTCTGATTGTGTTTTATATATTTCCTTTTATGTTGTGAGGTGATCTTTAACATGTTGTGTGTTTTATTTTCCTTAAAATGCATGATGTATGTTTAGGTTAAGGATTAGGGCTCTCTTAATAAACTCTTTAATTAAATTTGGCCTAGCAACACATAATGGAGGCCGGCCCATAAGCTAGGTTGTCTTGGGTGCCTAAAACCTTCCCAAGGCATACCCAAACTCTAGACTCATAATCTAGTATGTGAACCCATGTATGTAAGTGATTGGCCCAAAAGGCCCAATATGGTTCCTAGACCTAATCTAGGTGGCGACTCCACTTTTCCCCGCCATGGTCCACTTGGCCGGGGCGTACTCTCCCTTGCGCCGATAGCCGGACTCCATTATGTGTTAATCATTGAAGCTTCACTCTAGACTATGGACTATTCCACACTTGATACACACACACAACACACATGCCTAATGTTCAATGAATGCCTTATTCATTTGTTTGATTGTACTTGTTTAAATGTGATGTGTGTGTGCTCAACTTTATATGGATCAATCGAAAAAGATTTTTGATCATTTTATATGTTTTTGGAAGTGATTTTTATCACTCTCTGTGTTCATGTTTAGTGCTTATTTTGTTTTTCAAGGTTTAAACATGTTCTGGGTTGACAAACAAGTGTCAGAATTTTTGGCAACTCATTTTGGCGACTTGCAACCCGCGAGATCAAGCTGCGAGTTTTGGCGACTTGCCCAGTCACGAGCCCAGTCGCGAGTTCAAGCATAATGGTTTCATGGCTCGTTCGCGACTCGCCCATTCGCCAAACGCCCAGAAACAACTTTTTAAAGGGCTTTTCGTGGGAAATTTGTTTGAAACCTCTTCCATTCTCTCTAAAACCCCTCTTTCAATATTTTTACATCAAAACCCAATCAATTTGAATGGTTTTTCATTCCATTAACATCTCTAAGGTAATTTTAAACTCTTTTCTTTGATTTGGATCCTTGGATTATGTTTTGGTGAGTTTTGTGCTCTTGGTTGGGATTTTCATCATAGGGGTTGGGAAATTTTTTTTGGTCAAATTTTTGTATGGGTTTGGTTCCTTTTGATGATTTGCTCTGGAGGTTGGCCCCTTGTGGCAAAAATATCATGTATTAAGGGTGGTTTTCATGATGTTCATGCATTGTTTCACATTGTTGTTCATAGTGTGCATGCTAGGTGTTTGATAAAATGCCTCTTAAGCATTTTCTCACTTGTTTGGACTCCGATGAGTATCAAACTTTGGGGTTTCTCATGTTTCCTCATTAGCAATATGTTTGGTTCATTGGTTATGTATTTAATACACCTTGCCCCATAAGTGCATTTTTCATGCATTGGTCATGCATTGCATATAGCCACCTCTTTCACACACCTTTGCTACCCTTGTCATACATTGGTTCATACATTGTTTCTTCACCCTAGCATGTCATGTCTTAGGATTGAGCTTCATTTTCTCATTCATCTCGCACCCTTTATGCATCATTATCATTGTTCATACTTTCATCTCTTGCCTTCGTTTCTCCTTGACCCTTTGTCTATTCCTGACAAAAAGGGGGAGAGTATACTCTAGAGAGTATACCGGAGAGTTTTTGTCATTTCTATATGACCCTTGTGCACATTCTTAAGGGGAGAAATTCTATTTCTCGTGCACACTTGTAGGGGGAGAGATATTCCATAGGGGAGATGCATATACCAAGGGGAAGAAGACATTGTATTAATAAGAAATATTTTTCTAGGTGTTTAGTGCTTGATCAAGTTGCTCACATGTTTCACATCATGTTCTTGATCGCAATTTTACTTGTTACATTATACTTGGTCGTTTTGCGCAAGTGTTTTAGGTTACAAGTATATGTTCAAGTTCATCACAGCTCCTATGATTCATGCTAGGGGGAGTGATATGATAAGGGAAGTACTTTTTACTATTTGTACCTGTTACCTTTGTAGGTTTTTAAGGTTCTTAGTTTATGTTTGTACCTGTTGCTTTTGTAAGCTTTTAAGGTTTTAAGTACTTGCTGCTAAATGTTATGCATTTTCTTTAAGTACTCTCACTCTTGTGCCTTTATAGGATTTTATTCCTAGATGCATATACTTCATGTACTGTGCATTGGTTGAGTGTTAGCCATTCAAGTGATTTGCTTTGTGCTTATCAGCTTGAATGTCCGGATGTTCATTCCAAATGTGAATGAGCATTGTGATCACTTGTATGTAGTGATTGCCTGTTTTGGTCTTGCCATGGTCTATTGCTATATTCCATTTTGCTTGATCGCATTGTGCTTGCTCCATATGCATTACAAGTTTTCTGCATACAATGAACTTATTGTGTTGTTGTGTTTCAGGAGATACTTTGTTCTTATGGTTCAAGAGCTACACAGATTCTAGAGTTAGGTGTGAGTGAGTTTTCCAACTGTTCCCAACTCACGTGTTAAGTCTAGAGTTTGTTATAGAGTTTTGTCACGGAATAGCCAAAGGGGGAGATTGTAAGGTTGAATTTTATCAACTATCTTGTTGGCTTTATTTCGTGCCAATTTACTTGTAATTTAGCACTTAGTAACCTTGTATTTAGGTGGGATTCATGTAAGGGTAGTGTGTGAGAAAGTGTGAAGAATTGCTTAACAATGTGTAAAGAAGCAGGGACTCGCGGCTGACTCGCGACTTACAAGCCGCCAACTGTAGCACACATGAGAAGCATGCGGGGAGGTGAAGGGTCACGCTAGCTATCGCACTACAGGACAAAAGTCCCAAGCTGGATAGGCCATTAACTCGCGGCTTGAACTCGCGACTCAGACCAGTCGCGAGGCCAAGCCGCCAACTTACCCTGTTTGGGAAAAACTGACTCTTCGCATTCGTTTCTCACCCCACTATATATAGACCCTTATACCCACGAAATGTAGAGAGTTTCCAGAGAGAATTTTAAGAGAGAAACCCTAGAGAAAAATAAGATTGCCTCATCCCCAATCTTCATCTAAGAGACTTTTCAAAGTACTCTACTCTCTTCCTCTCCATTAATACATCCTTGAGAGGTTCTTGACCAAATCCTTTTCTCCCCACACCCACATCTGTGAGAAGGTCTTTTGGTGCTAAGGGAAGCAGTTTGGAAGGGACCAATGGTTATTGGTTGATGCTATGGGCTATAGCGGAATCCGGTAAGCTAGAGAAGAAAAAGGTTCGGCGCAACCTCGTTGGAGCAAGAAGCTTGGAGGGCTTAGGTACCTGGGTAGATTAAACTTGGAGGGTCTATTGCTATTCATGTATCCCAACTACATTTTCTAGTGGATTATTTACCGCTTGGAGGGCGGCGGAGAGGTTTTACGCCGAGGGCTTCAGTTTCCTCTTCGATAACATATCGCGTGTTGTCCTTGTGTTTGCATCTCTCTTCCCTTAATCTTTGTCATTTAATTTTTGCTGTGGATGTGATTTTATTTGGTTTAGATTGGTTATCAGTCCTGTCAATAGCTTATGTTCATATTCCGCACATTTATTGTTTGATAATAAGCTTGAATTGGTAATTTGTATTTGGGGGTCAAAACGTTCATAGTGTTTTCTACACTATTTGAACTTTCAGAGATTAATCAAACAAAGATATAACATGTGAGATCAAACAAGCATGTTAGAACCCTAAACACTAAACTAACATGAAGCAAATAAAACAAACATCAACATAAAAAAATAAACATGAAACAAAACAATAAGTAGTAAACTACATCAAATAAATAAACATGTTAATCTTTACATAAAATGAAAATAATAAACCAAAAACAAAAAGAACAGATTATAAACAACCTAAAATCATATTAGAACATATTAAAAAGATCATAACATCAATCAAATATGATAAGAACTCTTAAGATTACATCAAACAAAGAATCATGTGAATCCTATGTAGCGAAGTGGGAAATCATGGGAAAGAGACTCACCTTGCTTTAGAATCATAGATTTGAGATTGTTTAATGGACCCCTCAGTGCCTACAACACAAAGATTAGATTGAGGGAACAAGAATAATTAAAGAACACAACAATAGTTAGTAATCACAACTCAAGAACAAAAGGTTTTGAAAAGGTTTTGAGAAATCCCCTAAAGAACAAGTTTTTGCCTTTATTTTGTGCTAGAAAAAGGTTTTGAATGTTGGTAACAAAACATGCTAGCTGTTGCCTTAGGGTTTTGAAAAGAGAAATTAGGGTTTTAGAGAAGATAAAGGCAAGAAAATAACTCTCTTTAGCTAGGGTTTTGATTGGAGACATAAAATGAGTATTTATAAGTTAAAATTATGGTTTTTGGGCTTTTTAATGGTTTTTGGACATTCCTAAGGGTCTAAGGGCTGGCCCACATCAAAGAATGATGTTTTAGGCCCTTAAAAATGAAGTTCTACTACCCAGAAAATCTACCTGCGTACGCATCTTTCGAGGGTGCACACGCATCCTTGATTCATGCATACGCATGCCTTAATTCCTGACAGTTATGATGGCCCAACTTCAAACGTTCATAACTTACTCAATATAAATCCAAATTAGCCAAAATTTGTGTTCTCATTGAAGCCCAAGATGTCTACTTTCCAATGATACAAACTCGTTAAAAAAATTCTTTGTGGGTAAAATATTATTGTCAAAAAAGTGAGCAAAGGTCATTTTTAAGTATAGATTTCAAAGCTATTGTAAACTCTGTTGGAAAATTTAGACCCCAGTTGATAGAATTAACAAGTTTAAAATCCAAGTTGTTAATTAGATTTATTATAAATAAAACTTGTTAAAACAAACAAATATCAATATCATGTCAAAATCATATTCAGTGGAAAAATAAATAAGACAAGATATGATGACCCAGGAAAACCAATGAAACCAACCAGTTTCACAGTAAAAACCTAGGAGGAAACCTTCCTGAAAAGCAATTCACTATAGTAAAGAGAAGTTTCAGATCTAGTACAAAACCTTCATCCCTAGACTCTATAATCCCCGTAGATGAACTCACAGCAGAAACCTTCTACCGCTTCAGAACCTCTGAACTCTTCAATATATGAATGCCACCCTTTGATGTTGCATGGATCCCAATACGTGACTAACTCCTTTACATGAATCCCAGTACATGACTCACTCACCAACTTGAGGAAGAAGAATGTTGGCTACAAAGTTCTTCACTTCATCAAGAATGAAGATCAAGAAGCACTTTGTTACAAAATCCTAAGGCGCAAAAGACGCAGTAGCTTCTTTCAGAGAGAATAAGGCATCGATCACCTTTTGCATATATTCTCCTTATATTCTCTTGTGTGACGGCCTCTAAAATAAGCCTTATATAGGTTTAGGGATGTGAGAAAAGAAACCCTACACAAATACATAAGTCTGGCCCAAAAATAAAAAATCTGAAAATTCTGATTTCTGTAACCTTGATAGATAGCAGGTGTCGAGCAGGTGTCGAGGTTTAATAAGGCTCAACAGATACAGCTATCGAGGTGGTGTCGAGGGGACAGAAATTTTCTCGATCGATTCACCAGGTGTCAAGAAGGTGTCGAGATTCCGATAACAATCAATTGAAGAGCTCAATAGATAGCCAGTTGTCGAGGAGGTGTCAAGAAGCTATCGAGCTATCTGTCCGCAGGTGTCGAGCTATCTGTCCAGATTTATTAAACACCTTTTCTTCACTTGTTTCTTGGTCCAATCTTCATGGCTTTAATACTAGACTTGAATAACATGTTTCTTGAAGTATTAAACACATCCTAGATCTACCCAATTATAAATAAAGTGCGTTTTGTCAAAGGATTAGCCAACTACATAAAATATGTCCTTAACAATCTCCCCATTTGGCAATCCGTGACAAAACCACAACAAATAAATGAACATATGAGAGAAGTCATAAATCACTCAACTCATATTCACTTGTTGAATACAATAAAATCTGTCCTAACACAAACCCTTGAAAAACTTTGCAAGAAAAGGGTTTATGGCAAGTAGACTTTGACAACCTGTATTTCTGAAACACTTTAAACAAAACTCATCAAGGCATCTTAGTGTGAAACAGAAATAATAGATTGCATATAAGTAATAGGAAACATGTGTATAAAGATAAAAAAGAAACAACACATGTAGAGGTAGGTGAAAAAAACATACATTATCATATAAACAAGATAAGTACAATGTATGTAAACAATGGTCACAAGGCCCAAGGTACAAGAAGAAGCAAGTAAACACTCCCCCTAATAAGATGAAACACATCTCCCCCTTACAAAGGAATGTATTTCTCCCCCTAACATGTAAAATCTTAAATAGAAACTACAAAGTCTCCACAATTTCTCCCCCTTTTTGTCATGATTGACAAAGGGTACAAGAAGCTAGAAAGCTTCACCCGAGAAATATAAAGATGATCAAGGAGGCACAAAGAATCCATATAAATGCATGAATGTAATGAAACAAGATGCTATGGATGACAAGATAATAGAAGGATGCAAAACATGTGAAAAAAAAAAACAAATCTCTCAACAAGGTAAATGTTAAGCACATAGATCCCAAAACACACACACACACACTAAACAAGTCTAACCAATTGTATATTTCAAAAACAAGTCAAGCCAGTTTAGTGAGTATACATTAACACATGTAAAACCTTGTGATGGCCAAATCACATTGTACCTACACATGTATCAAGAGTAGCAAAAAATCTTGCGTGTTGCGTGTGAAAAACATCGCAAGATTGCATAAGTGTATACATGTTATGATGATTTGAGATATGAGAAAATCACTTTAACTTACACAAAATCATAACTATTTGATGAGGACTATCACCTTTGAGGTACATCTTATAACTCCCACATCTCCTAGAATACACGTTTGCAATCAAATTAAAAGCATTTTTGATCTTTTTGCTTTTTATTTTCTTTGCATATTTTCTTTTATTTAGCATATCATGCATGGGCATATAAAAGAGAGAAAAGAAATACCCAACATGTTAAGTATAGACATTGCACTTTTACTATGCCGAAGCATACGGATGTCTTTGATACTGCATTTTTGCTATGCCGAAGCATACAGGTGTTTATGACACTGCACTTTTGCTATGCCGAAGCATACAGGTGTCATATTATGATTGGCGGGTAACAGTGGTGAGATGTTTATTTATGCCTTTCTCTTAGGATTTTCTAATCCTACTCGTCAAAAAGAGTGATATGAATATTACGTTCAAGAGATGACTTAATCTTACTCATCACGAACAAGAGCCACAAAGCTCACTTGCTTAGTTGTGCATAGAGATGCTCATCTAAGCTACAAAAAATATAAATTTTAGAAAAGTTTGTTTCAATGGTCATTCAATGTACACAAGTACCAATGTACACAAACACACATTGTTTTTGTATTTTTCTGATTTTTCCTTTTTATTTTTATTTTGAAAGCAAAACAAAATAAAAACTAAACAACCAAACAAAAACAGATAAACAACATAAATGCATGAAAGAAAAAATGCATATGCATGAAGGCATGATAGAAAGATACAGATGCATGAAAGCATGATTCCAAAAGCAGGTAAGAAATCAAGGAAAGACAATCCTACTTTAGATAGAAAGAATTAAAGCATAGGACAAACAGAAAAGACAATTAAGTCTTAGGCTCCTTTCTTACCCACACAGCACGAGTCTTTGGCCGCGAAGATGAAAAGACACGTGTCCTAGTATGTCTACTAAAGGACATGGAAGAATTAAAATTCTCCTCAAATTGAGTTAAAAAGCTCAAGACTTTTAATAACTCTCCAAACAAAGGTGTTAGGTTATAAATGTTTAGAATAATTGGCAAATCATGAACACAAACTTGTCTAGATATAGATCTTAGAGTCTATAGGTTTTATTAAACAATGCTCAAGGTGATTCAAGTCAAGATTCAAGAACATACAAGCTGCAGGAAGAAGATTTCATATTCTGCCTGGTTCGATCGATCGAAGGACAGGCTCGATCAATCGAAAATCGTATTTGCAGAATTTTAAGTCGGCCCAAACAACAGCTTAAGCCCATTAAGGATTAGGGTTTCAGATCTACTTCTCCCACTATATAAAGGAAACCCTAAGCCACATTTTTTAGACTAGAGAGAGAGAGAAGAGAGTGCCTCTTTTGGATCTAGGGTTTTGTATCCAAACCTCTCTAAGTTCTTTGTTGCTCATATTGCTGTTTTGTGTAAATCTCTTGTGAGATCTAAAGGAGTTTTCCTTTACACAAAGCTTAGGGTTTTCAAGGTAGAGATATTATCTACATCTTGATGATCAACAAGGTTGCTGCCATTGGAGCTTAAAGAATAACAAGCGTGGGTGCTTGTAGCTAATTGGAGAATCCAAAAAAGAAGGAGTCCGTATATTTGGAGCTTGCACGTGGTCGTGTTAGTAAGTTCTACTGGTGGGTAGCATTAGGAAGTCAAGCGGAGAGCTTGTAAGTCCATTTGTATGAACTTCGATTCTTTCGCATAGTGGATTCAGGTTTACCTTGAGGATAGCTAGGTTAAATCCTCCCCAGGTTTTTACCGTGTGGTTTTCTGGGTGATCATATCATTGTGTTATTTACTTTTCTGCTGCTTTATATATTCTTGGTATGATTATTTGATTGTGATAACCTAGATTTGCATAATTTGACTAAGTTAATCACTTGGCTAATCAACTAGGTTAATACAATTGTTGTTTTAAGGGGTCTAAATTTCCAACAAAAGGTGTAGGTCCTTGAGAGGAAACCTGTGACCGTTTGGACAATTGCTTTTGAGGATACAACTTAAAGCAATTAGGACGAATGTGTACAGAAACACAACGATGGTGATAAACATTAGGTCTAACAAAGGATTTAGAATTAGCCAAAATAGTTTTGGATTTCATACCTTTATCACCTTTCTTAGATTGTGGCACAAAGATAATCCTTGATCCAGAAGCCGTGGAAGAGGAGGGGCTGGAGGAAACAACATATCCTAAGCCAGTCTTATCAGAACTAGGCTTTTGAGCACTCAATACCTCATCAAGCTTTGCACTAGACATCCTCTCTATTTGAGTTCTAGCTTGACTAAGCTCAACTTCAAGATTTTTGACCTTCTCTTCTAATAAGGCGTTCTCCACAACAAGAGTCTCAACTAATCTTGTAATCTCATCTAGCTTGACTAACAGATCAGCTTTTTCAGTTTTTACCCCATTAAGCTCTTTTCTACAAAGATGAGAAGTCTTTTTCAGATTTTATGAATTCAGTGCATAGCTTATCATAGGCTCTCTGAAGGGTCATCTTCTTGGGTACTTCATCATCAGAAGAATCCTCACTGTCACTAGCACTCTCTACAATCACCTTATCGGTTGAGGCAACAAAGGCCATAACGTGACGACATTCATCCAGAAACTCATCAGAAGAGTCATCCTTAGTATCACTCCAGGTAGCAACCAACCCTTTATCTTTTGATTTCTCGGTCTTTTCCTTCATGAGATAGTTTGGACACTCTATCCTCATATGACCAAAACCTTTGCACTCATGGCATTGAATAAGGGGTTTCTCATTCTTGCCCTTCCTAGAGGATTTAGGTTTCCTAGGAGGTTTGACCTTATCATTTTTCCTAAACTGAAGAAGTTTGATAATCTCATCAGTTATGAAGGTTAGATCCTCATCCTCATCTTCACTTTCATCTTCATCTTCAGAGTCCTCAATCTCTTCCTCTATACCCTTGAGAGCCAAGTTTTTACTCTTTCCACCTTTTCCCATTGAGTCTAATCCCATCTCATAGGTTTGAAGGTTCCCTACAAGCTCAGTCAAAGGAATTTGATCAATGTCCTTTGCTTCTTCAATGACAGTAATCTTGGCATGGAATCTTTCAGGTAAGGACCTAAGGATTTTTCTAACAATTTTGGATTCTGCTATAAATTCTCCAAGGTTGAAAGCAGAATTCACAATATCCTTAAGTTTAGCATAGAACTCATCAAAGGTCTCATCCTCCTTCATCCTTATTTCTTCAAAACTACTAGTGAGTCTTTGAAGTTTCACAGTCTTTACTGCCTTGGTACTTTCATAGGTGGTCTCAAGAATAGTCCATGCTTCCTTGACAACTTCTGTGGATGATATTCTTTTGAATTCCTCATTGGTCACCACACAAAACAAAGCATTTAAGGCCCTACTGTTGAAATTTTCCGCAATGATTGTTGCATCATCCCAATCCACCAGCGATTCCTTTGGCTTAATCCAGCCAACTTTAACAGCTTGCCATACCTGTTCACCTAGAGCCTGCAAAAAAACTTTCATACGAACTTTCCAGTACGCATAATTAGTTCCATCAAATAAAGGAGGAATCAAAAGAGATTGTCCACGATCCATGACAACAGGGGTCAAGGATCACACTCAGGAAATTAATCCAATCAGAGTGAACCCGCTCTGATACCACTTGTTGGGAAATTTAGACCCCGGTTGGTAGAATTAACAAGTTTTAAATCCAAATTGTTAATTAGATTTATTATGAATAAAACTTGTTAAAACAAACAAACATCAATATCATGTCAAAATCATATGCAGTAGAAAAATAAATAAGACAAGATATGATGAGCTAGGAAAACCAATGAAACCAACTAGTTTCACAGTAAAAACCTGGGGGGAAACCTTCTGGAAAAGCAATCTACTATAGTAAAGAGAAGTTTCAGATCTAGTACAAAACTTTTGTCCTTAGACTCTACAATCCCCGTAGATGAACTCACAGCAAAAACCTTCCACCGCTTCAGAACCTCTGAACTCTTCAATATATGAACGCCATCCTTTGATGTTGCACGGATCTCAATACGTGACTAACTCCTTTACACGAATTCCAGTACGTGACTCACTCACCAACTTGAGGAAGAAGAATGTTGGCTGCAATGTTCTTCACTTCATTAAGAATGAAGATCAAGAAGCACTTTGTTACAAAACCCTAAGGCGCAAAAGATGCAGTAGCTTCTTTCAGAGAGAATAAGGCATCGGTCACCTTTTGCATATGTTCTCCTTGTATTCTCTTGTGTGACGGCCTCTAAAATAAGCCTTATATAGGTTTAGGGTTGTAAGAAAAGAAACCCTACACAAATACATAAGTCTAGCCCAAAAATCAAAAATCTGAAAATTTTGATTTCCGTAATCTCGATAGATAGCAGGTGTCGAGCAGGTGTCGAGGTTTAATGAGGCTCGACAGATATAGCTATCGAGGAGGTGTCGAGAAGGTGTCAAGGGGATAGAAAATTTCTCGATCGATCCACCAGGTGTCGAGAAGGTGTCGAGATTGCGATAACAATTAATTGAAGAGCTCGATAGATAGCCAGGTGTCGAGCAGCTATCGAGCTATCTGTCCGCAGGTATCGAGTTATCTGTTCAGCTTTATTAAACACCTTTTCTTCACTTGTTTCTTGGTCCAATCTTCATGGCTTTAATACTAGACTTGAATAACATGTTTCTTGAAGTATTAAACACATCCTAGATCTACCCAATTACAAGTAAAGTGCGTTTTGTCAAAGGATTAGCCAACTACATAAAATATGTCCTTAACAAACTCTTTAATTACCTTTGCTTGACATATTTCAAGCTCATCATTGGGGTCGAGGACCAAAATTTATTAACGGGGTACAAAATGAGGTGTCTACAATGTGCAAGTGGTTTCAATGAAATTTTAAGAGCACATGAGAAGTTGGGGGGTATACGCAGAGTGGAGGCAGAGATGAAAGAGCTTTTTGTGAGGTCGTCGATAAATGTGGCTTTATGGACTTAAGATTTGTTGGATAGAAATATACTTGGAAAGTAAAACAGATGAGAGGGATGGTCTTGGAAAGGTTGGATAGGGCTCTTGCCTCCCATGCCTAGATTGCGTTGAATCTACTTATGTGTAGCATGTTCATGATAACTCTTCGAATCACAAACCTATAGTTATTAAGCCTAAAGGCATTATGACTAGGCTAAAGAAATGCTTCTGGTTTGAAAGTTGTGGATGAAAGAACATGTTTGTGGAGACATAATTAAGTAAGCTTGGGGCTTGCCCTTCTCAAATACCTCTTCACCTTTGGTCCACGAGAAGCTGAAGTTGTGTGGAGAAAAATTGTCTGAGTGTAGTCGATCTTCGTTTGAATGTATTCAAAAGCAATTGGAAGAAAATTCCAAGCTTCTAGTGAAAGTATAAATTGCAATAGCTATGGGGGTTGACTATGACATTGTCCGAATTCTTATGCTAGAAGTTGTTGAATTGATGGACATAGAGAGCTTGATGTGGCAACAAAGATCTCGGGCTCTACACCTTAGACCAGGAGATAGTAACACCCAGTTCTTCCATAACAAGGCATCTCAAAGGTACAGGAGGAACAGGATTATGGGGCTTTGGAATAAAGACAATCTGTGGTGTTCTTTAGATAGCCAAATAGCAGACATAGTAGTGGATTTTTACAAGACTTTAATCACATCCACCAACCCTTATGCAGTACACCATATCTTAGAGGTCATCCAACCTTCAGTAACCGATGCTATGAATAATGATCTTATTCGAGAATTTACAAGAGAAGAGGTGGAGCTCGCTTTAAAGAGCGTGGAGCCTCTCATGGTACCTAGCCCAAATGGTATGCCCCCTATTTTTTTTTCCAATCTTTTTGGTATGTGGTGGGGGATGATGTCTCTAAAGCTGTTCTTGAGTGTTTAAATAACTGTCACATACCCTATGAGTTTAATCATTACTCTGATTTCAAAATTGAAGAGTCCAAAAAGAATCTCTGAGTTTAGACCAATAATTCTGTGTAATGTCATTTACAAATTGTTCTTTAAGGTGTTGGCAAATAGGATGAAAAAGCTACTGCCTTATGTTGTATCTAAAAATCAAAGTTCTTACCAAGCAGATCGTGTTGTTACTGATAATATCCTTATGGCCTTTGAATCCCTACATTACATGAAAAATCTCTAGTCTGGGAAACAGGGTTTCATGGCTCTTAAACTCGACATGGGTAAGGCCTATGACCGAGTTGAATGGTCTTTTATGGAATGTTTGCTTAGTAGAATGGGCTTCCATAGCAGTGGGTAGCTTTGATTATGGAATGCATTTTTCTTACTCTCTTTTGATTAATGGTGAACCTACAAGCACTATTACCCCAGTAGAGGCATCAGACAAGGAGATTCTCTCTCTCCCTGTCTTTTCCTACTTTGCACTAAGGGCTTACATGGGCTGCTCTCCTAAGCTTTTGATTTAGGGTCTATCAGAGGGATCTCCATTTGCAAGAATGGTCCTAAGCTAACCTATTTATCTTTTTTGCAGATGATAGCCTTTTATTATGCAGGGCTTCTATACATGAGTGTTAGTATGTCCTTAACCTCCTCACTATCTATGAAGAAGCTTCTGGGCAACAACTAAATAGAGATAAAAACAACTTTGGTTTTTAGCAAGGCCACACCTATTGAAGTCCAGGATGCCATTAAAGACTTGCTAGGGGTAACTGAGATAAAAAAATATGAGAAGTATTTGGGTCTTCCATCCTTTGTGGGAAGAAATAAAAAAGCTAGTTTGATCTATATTAAGGAGTAGATTTGGTCGAAACGTCAATGATGGAAAGAAAAACTATTACCTTAAGCTAGTAGTGAGGTTCTCTTAAAAGCAATGGTGCAAGTTACCCCAACTTACTCAATGGGTTGCTTCAAACTTCCTGTTACACTTTGCCACGAAATAGAGGTGATGATTCGAAAATTTTGGTGGGGCCAAAGGAGAAATAGAAGGAAGATACATTGGGTCAAGTGGAGCAAAATGTGTAGGCCAAAATTAGATGGAGGTATGGGCTTTAGAGAGCTTCAAAAATTTAATAATGCCTTACTAGCCAAACAAGTTTGGTGACCGTTATCAAATCAGAACTTTCTTTTCTCTAGATTTTTTAGGACAAAATATTTTCCACACGGCACCATTTTTGATGCCAAGGAAAACAAGGAAAGGCATATTGAAGGGATGTGATTGTATTAAGAAGGGCATGAAGTGGAGGATAGGGGACGGCTCGATGGTGAAAAATATATAAGGATAACTGGCTAACTGGACCACGGCAAGGGAAAGTCCTCTCAACTCTAGGTGACTTACCCTCTGATGCTTTGGTTTCGAGTTTAATTGGTCAAGACTTGAATTGCTGGGAGTCCACGGAAATAGACAGAATTTTCTTACCCTTGGAAGTGAGTATTATCAAGGCTATACCTTTGACTCTGTTTAATAGAGTTGATTGTTTTCTCTGGCCTAGAAACCGTGATTGGGTGTATTTAGTTGAATCCGGGTACCAGTTTCTTTTGGATGAAGATGACCATGATTCACCAGGTCCTTCTAGCAGTGAGGTGAACCAGAGTGGGTGGAAGTGCATTTGGAGCCTATGAGTTCCAAATCAAGTCAAATCCCTTCTCTGGCGAGCTGGAACTGACACTCCGCCAAACCTTGTGAATCTGGTCAGGCGTAAGGTATTGAATGAAGGCATGTGTCTCAGTTGCAAGCTCCAGCAAGAAGACCCTCTATGCTCTTTGGTCTTGCTTAGTGTTGAAGGAAGTTTGGAGCGTACAGTTTGATCATCTTAGGAGAGCCACGGATCACTGCTCTAGTTTATTGGATGTTATCCAACTTGCCTTTATGGATAAATCTAACATTGATGTTTTTGCCATGATGGTCTCTGTTATTTGGATGAGGAGAAATAAAGTACGACTGGGTGAAGAAACATTCCCACTTGTGAAGATTAATTCCATTGCTTGGGATACAGTCCAAGAATTTCAAAAGCTCCGGCCTACACATGCTATGATCCCCATGACAACCAGTTTAGTTAGGCGGAGGCCTCCCTCAGAAGTTTGGGTGTAGGATTCTCTTTTTTCACTTAGTGACATTGGTAGTCTGGGCATTATAATTCATAACCATGATGGATTAGTTATGGCTGCTCTTTCACAACAAATTTCACTGCCTACCACAAAAGAGATGGTGGAAGTGTTAGCAACACGTTAGGCTCTTTGTTTTGCCCATGAGTTAGGCTTTAACAAGTTGGTTTTGGAAGGTGACTCAGAATCTATCATCAACTCTAAAAGCTTGATATTACAAATACTAGTGCTAGTTTAGACGCCCAATTTTTAAATTACGGCTAGATTGCTTTTAATCTACTCAAATAATGCAAAATATACATGCATAGCAAATAAATTAATCAAAGCATTCAACAATTGCATGAATGAACATATATGTGCACGGAAATAATGTAAAGGGCAATAGGGAAAAGAAACTCAAACCCAAGATAACATGCAAAGTGTCAATGAAGAAGAAAATCAAAGAACTCTATGTAAAAACCTCTCTGCAACCTTCCAAGTCGAAATAATCCACTAGTGAATAAGTTGAAGTATAAGGATACCAAAAAGACCCTCCAAGGCTAATATACCTGTATGTACAAGTTAGGTTTGAGCTTATTTATGGAAGTGAAATAAGTTATCTAACAGTACATTTACATGAGAAAGCTCGAAAAGATGCAAGTTTTGACATGACACTCGAACACCCAAAACAAGAAATAAAGCAAGTGATGGTAGGACATGAAAAAGCCACACATTTAGACAAGAAGAAGAAACAGATTATCAAAATAAAATAGGATGTATGTGGAAAACCCTAGAGAAGGGATAAAAAAAAAACCACAATTTGAGCAAGAACATAACATTCTTGCTCGGCTCAACTTGTATTATGTATCCGAAAGAGATTAGTTTACAATGGAGTTGTTTTTTCTCTCCTACCACTCTCCACTTTCATCTCCAAAATATCTGGTTGGGTTCTTGCCCTAGAAGCTCAGTTGCATATTCCTTTTATACTCTAAGGAACATGGCTGAGTACCAAGACAGGTGTCAAGTAATCATATTCTATCTTTTAAGATCTTTTTTTTTTTTTTTTTTTACAGCTGTGATGCTTTCTGCTGACTAAGGAATAAGGACTATGCCAACATGGCACCGGGACCCATGGGTGGGTAGCATTGCTACTACATGGGAGACAAGTCTTGGACATTGAGAGGGACATCAGGAGTACTATGATTGGTACACGTATTCCTAAGGTGACTCACGGTGCACTCAGCCAATAAGGTGTGTCCTCATAGTCTCTGACCTTAAAAAGTAACTATCTCCCTTTTGATGAGTGCTTGAGTACCATGTCAGGTGTAAATCTTACTTCATTCCCAAGGCAGTCACGCCTTTATCACTGAGCAAGACAAAGTCTCTTAGCCAACACCTACTCTCCCTTCCCTTACAGCTGTTCCATGTGTAAGGTTCGGATTCAACCACTCATGCATTCTCCTATGCCTCAGTAGTGTAATGTACATTAGGCCCCTAACTGTTAATGGCATTTAATGGCAAAGGCCTTTGACAGTCACATTGGTTCAAGCATTAACACTTCAGTACTCATGCCTTATGACGTTCAAAAAGGACACGTGACTTGAAAGGGTGCTTCTATCCATTTTGGCGCCTCTTCGTTTCTTGCATTTTGGCAGACAGACATTACTCCTCATAAATGTCATGTCTCTTCACTTAACTGCAGTTAAGGATTTAAATAGGGAATGAATTTTCTTCAGTCTTCATTCCTTTTCTATCTTTCTAATCTTTCTTCAAAACCTTAATGTTCACGAAGAAAAATGTCAAACTCTTCCTCTGATGGTTGCTCCTCAGGCTCTTCTGAGAGTGCTTCTACTGATCATACTCCATCCCTACCACCAAGTCCCCTGCATCCTCCTCTTCATTTTCCCATTTTTCCTCTGCCTCCTCAAGTCCTCATTCCCGAGGATGTTGCTCCCTTTGACTAAAGTGACACGTATGCCTATGCCCCAAGGTCTCCTTGAGTTGCCCGCCGTTGAACTTGCTGTTGTTTCTTTCTTTTTTTAGGTTTATTTTGTTTAGCCAAACTTTGGGCTTAAGTTGTAAAAAAAAAAATAATAATTAAAAAAAAAAAAAAAAAACTTTGTCTTTCTTATTTTGAGTATAAATTTTTGTGTTCTTTTGTAATTTAGAAAAGAGGTTATGTCATAAGGGCTAAATCATGTAAATTTCTCTTTTTTGTTTTGTAAAAAAAAAAAAAAAAAAACTTTTAGAAAAAAAAATTCTATAAATGAAAGAAAGTTATTTATTATATGTTTATTTTATTATTCCTGCATAACACATAAGGATAAACCTATCAGTTAACCAAATGCGAAATGCAATGAAATAAATCATACCTATTAGCGAAGGGTTGCGCCTTTGCCCTTAGACTGTAAAGGTAGTTTTCTTGATTTTAGCACCATTAACTACCATTCCTTGTCAAAAACTCAGTTTCTTCCCCCATACTGACACGTGTCAATTTTGAAAAGATGTCTCCCTTTTCGAACTTATCTCTTTTGGAGGGAACCTCCTCAAAGTATAAAAGGAAAAACAAATATTTCCTTCCTTATATTTCTCTTTTCTCCCTTATCTTCTTATTTTCCTTTTTCAATCCAAATCCCAAAACTCTTCTCACAAATCAAACCATAGGTGTGAAATGCAGTCTTTGATCTAGCTCTGCCAAATTTGCAAAATCTTCTGCCTCAAAAGGTAATAAACCCCTACTAGGAGGAGATGAAAATCCTTCTATAGAAGAACAATGGATCATCCCTTCCTTCTTTGAAGATTACCTATTCGATATAAGTCTTGATTGGAACTCAACTCCCTACTCCAAAGACCCTGCTTACACATCATGTGGGAACCTGATGATCTCCTAACTATGGATCTAGAATTGAAGCACATTCCAAGGCTTGGCACCTGCAGAGGAGATTTTGTTCCCAGCATAGGTGTGGTTTTCAGATCTCACACTCCAATCTCTAAAGGTTGGAGTAGCTAGTGTCGAAGGGTATTGGCTCACCCTCTTTTCATGGATACCTTGTAGAGAGTAAAGCTCGTGGAGACCATCCTTGTATTCTCTAATTTAGAGATTAGCAAGGGTAGTGAAAGCTTACTCTCTCTTTTATACCACTGGAATTCTGTTACTTTTATAGGCAAAATGTATGCTCTTCCCTTGGTGACTTCTAGATTACTCCTATCTCTCCCCCTTGAACTATAGATGACCCATCAAAATACATTGAGGGGGTGAAAAATCACTTGTCCCAGGGAAATTAGCAAACAGATCGCTACTACCTGGCCTTTGATGGCGGTTGGCCGTATGCATTCGATATCTAGGCATGATGTCAAGATGGCCCATTGCGCCATTCTTCCTGATAATTGAGGGCGTGTCAACAGATACTTCATGAGATTACTCTTAGTCCCTAACTACACACGATGTCCTAAAAAGTAATGATTGAACTTTGTCACAGCAAAAGCCAAAGACAAACATACTTTCTCAGTAGTTAAGTACCTCAATTCTGGTCCCTTCATAAGCTTGCTTATATAGTACACTGGCTTCTCTACCCCTTCTTGTTCCTAAACTAACAACACTCCCATGAATTGCTCCGTATTTGCTTCTTGTCTCAGGTGCACCAAGTGCTTAAAAGGATTCCTCTCTTTTTCTACAAGATCATCAACGTAATCTTCCATCTGCTTATGTAGCATGTCTCCAAAAATCGAAGTCATGGTTCTTTGGTATGTTGCACCAGCATTCTTTAGTCCAAAGTCATCACCCTATAGAAGGAATTCCTAAAGGGTGTCCTGAAAGCAGTTTTTAGAGCATCCGTTGGGTCTATAAGGATCTGATTATACTCACTATAACCATCCATAAAAGAGAACCACTCATGACCAACTGCTGCATCTACCAGAATATCAACATTAGGAAGTGGGAACTCATCCTTTGGGCAGGCTTTATTAAGATCTTGAAAATCTACACAAACTCTTATCAAGCCATTTTTCTTCTTTACAGGAACTATGTTAGCTAACCAACTTGGGCATTCAATCTCCTCAATGAATTTTGCCTTTAAAATCTTTTGCACTTCAAGCTTTATCTTTTCCTCAACATCTAAACGATAATTCCTCGGTGGCTGTTTCACAGGTTTAACATTAGGATCCACCTTCAGCTTGTGCACTACCAAGTTCGGACTTAAACTTGACATTTCTTGATAACTCCAAGCAAACACATCCTTGTACTCTTTCAACAGAGCTACCAGCCTTCCTCTTTCCTTTTTGGATGAATTTTTGCTAATCTTCACCATTTTATCATCTTCTTCACCATCACACAAGTTGATCTCAACGAGCTCTTCTTGCATGTTCTTAACACTATCATTCATACACTTAGGGGCTTCCTCCACAAACTCCTCAGCTGTATGAACTTCCTCTAGCTGTTGTGTTAGATTAAGGGAATTAGGCTCACCATCCTCCTTATACCCTTCCTTTAACTGTTAGAATTCATACATCACCTGGTCATCAGGCCTGGTGACCCTTCTAATCTTGGAAGGCCTTTCAGGTTCGTACTCTTGATACGAAGCTGCTTCAGCAAAATGAAGCTCTGCTCTATCAAAAGGCATCTTGGTGGCCTTGATAACTACCTACTTGTTCCTCCAAATGGCCTTCACACATTGCTGATATGTAGAAGCCACTGCTCTATAACTACATGCAAGTTAGATTTAAGCTTATTTATGGAAGTCAAATAAGTTATCTAACAGTACGTTTACATGAGAAAGCTTGAAAAGATGCAAGTTTTGACATAACACTCGAACACCCAAAACAAGAAATAAAAAAAGTGATAGTAGGACATGAAAAAGTCACACATTTAGACAAGAAGAAGAAATAGAGTACCAAAATAACACAAGATGTACATGGAAAACCCTAGAGAAGGGATAAAAAACCACGATTTGAGCAAGAACATAACATTCATGCTCGGCTCAGCTTTTATTTTGTATAAGAAAGAGATCAGTTTACAATGGAGTTGCTTTTTCTCTCCTACCACTCTCCACTTTCATCTCTAAAATATCTGGTTGGATTCTTGCCCTAGAAGCTTAGCTGCATGTTCCTTTTTTACTCTAAGGAACATGGCTGAGTACCAGGACAGGTGTCAAGCCATCATATTCTATCTTTTAAGATATTTTTTTACAGCTGTGATGCTATCTGCTGACTAAGGGATAAAGACTACACCAACGTGGTAGTGGGACCCATGGGTGGGTAACATTGCTACTAAGTGGGAGACAAGTCTTGGACATTGAGAGGGACATCAGGAGTACTATGATTGGTACACGTGTTCCCAAGGTGACTCATGGTGCACTCAACCAATAAGGGGTGTCCTCATAGTTTTTGACCTTAAAATGTCACTATCTCCCTTTTGGTGAGTGCTTGAGTGCCATGTCAAGTGTAAATCTTACTTCCTTCTAAAGGCAGTCACACCTTTATCACTGACCAAGACAAAGTCTCTTAGCCAACACCTACTCTCCCTTCCCTCATAGTTGCTCCACGTGTAAGGTCCGGATTCAACCAATCATGCATTCTCCCATGCCTTAGTTGTGTTATGTGCAATACTCAAAGTACTTGAGCTCTCCAAGTTCTAGTTACCAATGGATTTCACCAATCCTTGTCTTCACTAGTTTCTTGGATCCTTGTCTTCACTAACAATTATACCCAATAGCTTCCACCAAAGATTGGCATGACCCAATGCTTCCCAATTGTTCCAAATCAACTAACAACACTTTGAGTGGGTGTGGTTTGTGTTTGGGCTAAGAACCTGTCAAAGGATATAGAATTAGAGAGGGAAGAGAATGTAGAAAACTAAGAGAAGTGTATAGCGGATTGTAGGTGTGCAATCTCTAACTCTCCAATAGATTTCAAGGGTTTTCTCTTTGAAACTCTCTTTACAATTTCATGGATAATAAGGGCTTTATTAGTGTGAGTAAAGAAATGAGGAAAGCTCTCACATACAGTTGTCCGTGCATCTCATAAGTTGGCCAAGTCACGAGCCACTAGCAAAATGCCTCTGATACTTGAGTCTTTTAAAGTCCCAGCATGCTCCTCACGTGGCCTTTCACAGGTTGCACCAATCACGAGTCAGTCGTGAAATACCTTGTTCTTACAATTCTTCACCAATTTCCACGTTGAACCCATTACATTTAATCCCACAAAAATATGGGTAAATGATTGAAGAATTACAATCAAATTTGACACAGAATTAAAGCCAACAAAACTGAATTGAAAATCAAAACTTTACAAAATCTATCAAAGATGGCAATATGGAGACCTCTATTTTTTACCATACTCTTCATGATATTAAGTCTTTGTCTTCAGTTTTTAATAATGTCTCTGTTAGTCATGTAAGAAGGAAAGGTACTTGTGTAGCCCATAGGCTTGCTAGTAGGGCTAATAATAATTATTTTCTTGTTTGGATGGAGTCTATTCCTCCAAACATCTATGATGTTTAGAATCATGATCTTATTATGATAGAGTAATAAAAGGTTTCCTCCCCTACTTGGGTTTTTTTTCCCAAAAAAAAAAAAAAAAAAATCAGTATAAAATATTTTGATAATTTTTTTTCCCCTTTTTCACACCCAATGTACCATGAATAGAATCTCTCACATATACTAGTGTGGAGCCATATATAGGGGTGCACCTCAAACTTGGTAAGAAATCAGCTTTTACCCTTATATTTGGTTAAAGTTTTTTTTTTTTTTTTCAAAAAGAAAAAAAAAATTATATATATGGACAAAGTTTAGCTACAAAGTAAGGCTACAACCTCACTCAATATTTTTTTTTTGGAGGTAAATTTTGACAAATTCACCATAAGAATACATCTTCTTATATTCTCTATGCTTGCAAAATTTCTTAAAAATTAATGATCAATAGCTATGTCATCAATAAGTTGTTTAAATTATAAGTTTTTGTAGTTTAAAATTATGCATAAAATATAAATTTATAAATCATATAGTAAATAATATCTGATTAACACAAAATTTGACATGTGTATTAAGAACATAAAGAATATGCAATTCATTGTTTAGATTTTTAAAATATGTAGTGATGTTTATTTTATTAAGTAAGATTGTAATTTTATGGTATAACTAATTTTGTAGCTAAACTTTGTCATATATATATATATATATATATAAACACACACACACCCCTCCTAAACATTTTATATTTGTCATAAAACCTTTTGATTTTAGTCAAATTTTTATCTTTGGCCCATCATTCTTATAATCCTAGTTCTGCCCCTACACGTATGGGTGAGCAAATCCAAACTCAAAACCAATCTCAGAACCCAAACCTAAACCTAAACCTTTTTTTTTTTTTTTTTTTTTTGAGGGGGACCTAACGCAAATTCAACCCCATCCCACAGGAAAATAAAAAATAAAAAAAAATAAAAAAAAAATAATAACAGCACCACAATCTTCAAAGCCACACCAATGCCAGCCAAACTAAGGAATGGGCCTTCCTAAAACTCATCACCCCCATCTGAAATTTAAGATGCCTTTTATAATTGCCCTATTAATTGTCCATCTTGTATGATCTTGTCTCTTGAAAGACCTTCAGCAATTTGCCATAAAAGCATTCAAAATCTCCTCATACAACCTCTTCATTAGTAAAAGAATAATGTTACATTCATAAACTATTTTACAAACTTTTTTATGAAATTTTTTTTATTAGTTCGTATTTGGACCCACGACTAATATATATATATATTTTTTAATTTACCAATAATCACTTATCATATAAGTAGTTTGTAAAATAGTTTGTTGTTATAGCATTTTCCTTAGTAAAAACATGTTATGATGCAACTAGGTGTTTGGTTACAACTAGACAAATCCAATTGAATTGGCACCATCATCCTCTATTTATGTTGCTGTGGCAGCTTCATTAATCCTCTAGCAATTTACTCACACCGATCCTTGTCACTGTGTTACGAATCTGGTGGTTCCTAATGGGGATGGATAGGAATTATAGGGTGATTGATGGACATTGTAGGGAAATTGATTTAATTCGAGGTAATCATCCTCCATAGAGAAAGAGAGAGATTAAGAGAGAGAGAGAGAGATGTATTAATGCACTAAGAAGTTAGTTTATTCTTCAATTGATATGTAATGTTGAATTGCAATTATGTATTTATAGGAAACTAGCTCTAATGTCATTGACCCACATGGCTCAAGATAATTGGCTAATTAATTCAACATGTGCTCTATGACTTAAGCCATGTGTTAAATGAGCTACATATGCTCAAATCCTAACTAACTCATCATAATCTCAACCAACTTGCTAACTACCTAACTAAAGGGATTACAACAATTATTTCATATTCCTAACATTTCCCTCCCCTTGAAAACACCTTGCCCACAAGGTGTTGTTTTGAAATGACACCTTCATTATGGGAAACCGGCCACTAACCCAATACGCCAAAGCATCTTGACCGTTGATTACATGAACAGCTCCAAAGCAATTAATCATAGCCCATGACATAGGAGCATAACGCAAAGTAGTCGTATTGAACTTAACCTTTAGCAATATAGAACTCAATTTCTTATAAAAATTGCGATCATCTTGGCTATGGAATCCATCATTTTTCCCACAACTATAACCAAGAAAAGAAGCATCTAGTTCCTTGGCTTTGTGACAACCACTAATGAGCAAGATGTGGCCCCCATAGCAAAGTCCAAATTCAATGGAATTGCCACCAATATGCATGACTGTTAAGTCCACACCTACATTCTTGATTACATGAGTAGCCCCATTTGTTGAAGCATGAGTTTGGCCAATGTCAAGCACCACTGGATCACTTGCATTCACACCAACAGTGTGTTCTTGCTCCACACCAATAGCAGCAGGTTCATGTATTATGGATTCTTGGTCAGTAGTGTGTTCTTGTTCCACACCAACATTAACAGGTTCATATATTGTGGATTCTTGGTCAGTCGAATCAAGAGATTGTAGCTCCTCTTCCGTTATATTCTCGAGAACCTCTTGCAATCTTGAGAGCTCTTCATTCAGGGTCTTGTTAGATTCAGCCAAGGCCTTGACTTTCTTTGAAACAGCCTTGTGAGATTCTATCAAGGCCTTAACCTTCTCTAAAACTTCATTCACCATTTTCAAGATTTCTTACCGGTCATATTCACCCGTCTCAAGATCGACGGCTCTGATACCAAATGTTAGGAATCTAGTGGTTCCTAATGGGAATGGATAGGAATTATAAGGGGATTGATGGAAATTGTAGGGAAATTGACTTAATTTGAGGTAGTCACCCTCCACAGAGAAAGAGAGAGATTAAGAGAGAGAGAGAGAGGCACTAATGCACTACGAAGTTGGTTTATTCTTCAATTGATATCTAATGTTGACTATGAAGACTATCAGTTTCTTTGAATTATTTCCAAACTATGTATGGGTAATAGATCATTTCAACTTTCAACTTTCAAGAATCAAAATTACTTTGTACTAGTTCCACAAAAATTCTACATCAAGACAAATTTTCTTTAGCAAAAATATCTCGTGAAGCAGCAATATCATCTTTTCAAATCAAAATTATTCAAACTTTTCACTGTTTGGTATCAACTTTATAAAGGTCATCTTTTCTTTTCTTTTCTTTTTCTTTTTTTTTTTTTTTGAGGGGAGAAGTATTATTGAAGATTTTTACTTTTGCAATACCAGTATTAGAAATTATTGAAAACTCTCACTTTATTAGGCTATATACATTCATATTTGGGGCTGAAAGAGTTGAATCTTGAATGTCTACATTGGAAAATACCAGTAATTGCCAATTAGTTGAGTGACAAGATTTTTTATAGTTGCAAAACTATAATAGAGTTTTATTTTTTATAGTTTTTTTGGTTAAAGAAAAGAGGGGATGAATTTGATCAAACCTGAGAGAAACATATTGAAATCTATTTCTTTATCAATTGGGTCTGAATTTCTAAATATGTCATAGATGACTTTGAGAGGAATTAATTCAACCGAGTACTATTGTTCAGCAATCAACAATAAAAATTTAAAACTAACATTTTTTGTTTCTTCTCATTATAATTATTCGTGTATTTTACTTTTAATCCCTTTTCTAAAATCTTTTTGTTTTATTGTCTTGTACTTGCAGTGAATAGAATTCAGGCCAGAGATTATTGGCTAAGCCCACAATTAGGTCTATAAAGTTTGGCATTCTTCCAAATTCCAATACAGGCCTACTCAGCTCCTCACAAACTAGGCCTTATCTTTTTTTGAGAAACCAGTAAGTCCATATTAATAAGGTAAAACAGAAAAATCAAAAAGGAATACTTCCTCTAAATCACTAGGTAGTTCTTTTACCCATACATCAAAATCTGCGAATGAAACCGCTCTCCTAGCTAAGGCATGAGCCAACTTATTACCTTCTCTTCTAACATGCTGAAAATGACATGCTTGCAGAGAAGCCCCTTGATTGCGCGCATCCTCAATAACAGTCCCATACAAAGTATTGCAACGCTCCCTAGCTTTCAAAGCCTGAACCACCTTCAAAGAATCACCCTCCACTACTACCTTGAAGACACTCAATTCTTTAGCAAACACAACAGCTCTAAGTGCAGTAAAAGCTTCAGTTGTTTCCACGGAATGAGGCAGCCCAATTTTCTGACTTAAGGCAGCGATAACATGACCAGTGCTAGGCCTTATCTTGTGCTTCAACTTACACAACTCCAAGTTTCTAACTACCCTATTGATTCATATAATTTCATACAATACATTAAGTTTAAGTGCCCCCAGAAGCCTCCTTTTTAAGAAAGAGAAACAGTATATATCAGACTACAAAGTCAATCGTAACATACAAAACTGTTAAAGCAACTTTCATTGATATAATATAAAAAAAATTACCTTTTGTGTTTTTTTCCTCCTATGTTGTTAGGTGATTAATTCAAATCATGTCTAAGCTTAATCTGAACATAGGCCAAACCCAAGCACATTTATCCAAACGTTTACTGGCTATTTGACACCAGGGAAGCAATATCCTAAAAGGGAAAACTCTCTTAACAAAGAATGATTGGTTGATTTTTTCACACCTTCCTTGTGTTTTTGTGTTGTGATGGGTCCAATAGAGTACTTTCCCAAATGCTATGTATGTTAGTTAGATGTGAAAATTTTGGCCATTTTCTTTACTGTCTGTGTTTGTTGCTGGACTGAAAGGGACTTTCGCAACTGACAATAGTACACTCTACCCTACAACCAAGCCATCACGAGAAAACTCTGAAATACTTCGCCGTTATTTCATTTGCTGAAAAATGTATAGTGCATGAGGAAATCTGACAAATCACTTGTTTTGTTGGACCAACTTATTCAACTAAAATTAAATTTTTTTACTAAAATTGTAGAAAAAAAAAAGTTAAAAATAAGAAATAAAATCATGAATAATACCAAAAAATGTAGTACAACTTACGAATAATGTAAAAAAAAAAAAAAAAAAAAACTAAAATCTTAAATAAACTGAAGTAAATAAACACGCCCAAATGGTCTAGGAGTATGACTTTTAAAGTTTATTAAAGCTACTCAGTCTCTAGTCAAATCATAATTCTCACCTTTTAAACTCTCTCTCTCTCTCTCGTTTGAACAACTGGGTCCCTCCAGCTTGTGTTTGCTCTTCATATTGTTTGAACTTGGAACACTCCCAACTCGTTTGACTTACCTGAACTTCCAAAGAACATGGTGGCTCTTAAATTGGGAAGAAATATACTACTGTAAAGAAAGCAGAAAATAGGAAGCAAAAAGTTCCAGACATCTCCATTTTGAAGAACCACTGTTGAAAATGTCATCAAATGAGTTTGAGTTCTTAAAGATTGAGGTCCCTACTTCAAGCCATTTTTCTCTTAAGCAATTAAGCATTTTTATCTTTTTCTTTTTGGCCTTTACTTCTTTTTCTCACTAAACTTTTGCTTTCTTTTTTTGTTAGATTTTATTCATTCCTTTCTTTCGCAGACATATGTTCTCAAAGTGCACATGAACTGTCAAGGGTGCATGCTGAAAGTGAGAAAACTCCTCCGAAAAGTTGAAGGTGCTAACACGAATATAATCAAATTTCTGAACTGTATTTTTTGAAAAATAAAATCTTCATTTTATATTACTCCCATCAGTTACGTAATTATTGTGATCATTGCTAATTGAACAATTGTTAAAATTAGTGAATCAGCATGATTATTAACAGTAAGGGAAAATGTAAATTGGACACGCTCAATTGGTAATATAATGTTCACTCAATCTTGTGAGTAGAAGCATCCACAGGAACATCAATGGCTACTCTTAATATTATTTTCTTTTATTACTATTATTTCGGTGATGATGTGATATTCTATTTTCAACATTGTCATTTGGAGGGTCAAGAATTTTGGATGTTGGACTCTGGTCGTATGTGCAAGGGAGCACTGAGCAGGTGGTGATTATACTTGGTTGTTCATTCCTCTTAATTCTTTAGGACTGTTTCATATTCCAGATTTCTTACTTGAAAATTAGTCATCATTATCAGATTCTAGCCAATAATGCAGTTAATGCCTTGTCACCCTTTCAGAAACTACAACAAAAACCAAAAAAACAAAAGAATTATTGCGTTGAGTTTTACATTGAACTTTTTGGATTTTCTATTTTTTTTTTTCTTTTTTGAAGAAAAAAGTATTTATTTACTTTGGTATTGGATTCAGGTGTTTATAAAGTAAGCATAGATGCAGACGAGCAGAAGGTCACTGTCACAGGTAGTGTGGATTCTGCTGTTTTGATCAATAAGCTGGTTAGATCTGGTAAACATGCAGAGCTTTGGTCTCCAAGTTCCAACAAGAAACAAGCCGAATTATTCAATAATGCCAAGAACCAGAACCAAACCCAATATCTGATCAATGGCCTTGATCCCTCCAAAAATCAGCACACATCTCCCACCTTTGGCGGAGTAGATGATGATTGGAGATCTGAATGGTACTTTAATCAGAGTAGGGGGGCCAAGACTGTGACAGGTGAATTCAATCACAATTTGATGGCAGCAATGCAAAATCTAGGTCTGGGTGGGGATGGAGTCACAATTGGTGATCATGAAAATTTTCAAAACAAAACAATTCCAATGCATGACCATGCAGGTTTTCTTGGCAATGATGCTGGTTTTGCTGCCTTAGGAGGCCATGAACTAGGTGCATATGGAGACATTTATGAAGGATTGCCAATTTATGAGTATGATCATCCGTTATCCAATATGATGACCAACAGGCGGGTGTCCTACTACACCTATCCACCAACAGACATGATGAACATATACATGTGAGGAAGGACACCACAAACAACTTTCCATCTATAAGAGCTAAAAAAAGGATATCTCCAAAGGTCAACTTGATGGATATGGAAATCTCAGGGAGTTAGAAGGAAGAATTAAAACTCCCGAAGGTGTTTTTGCAATCGACTCAAACCCCAAGCGGGTGTTTTTATTTTTAAGCCATGAATAAAAGAGCATACATAAAAGAAAACAGCAAGTAACGTTGTTTAAGAAATGAAGAAATATTTCTCAGTTGCACGGTTTCAATGAATAATTATAATATTGGAGGATAATCTTACAAACTAAGTAAACCTATAATTACTCTTTAACAAAATAGTGAGTATTGATGATTACAGATTTGAACATTTGGAAAGCACAAGTTGAAAGGGATGTATAATACATATTTAACTCACATTAGTACCAAAAGGAAACAATTACAACTTAACGCTTTTGTGCTTTCCTCCTCCTATACTGTGCTTTCTACCACTTCTTTCTCAAAACTAACTTCTCTTCGGCTTCAGTTTTAACTCAGGTGAGAACTTATTTGGATCTCTTATACGTGCTTGTATATCCTTAGAGAACTGCATGTTTTATTTCTTAGGCCCTCCCTGTCTAAGCTCCGTGTACTCTGGTCCGGAAACAATCCTTTCAAATGCTCCAATTAGAATATCGATATCACTCATGACCTCCCGCACATTGGAGTAATGCCCATCTGGACCTTTCCTCAATTTTTTCAAGGCATTTTCAACTGCAATTTTCCTAGCTTTCTTTCCTGGGGACAATTCTTCTGATTCATTTTCAGCTTTCACAGAGATTGTTCGATATTTAGGCATTTCTTCAAACTCAAACAATTTGTCTATATACTTATCACTACTTTCATTTGGGTAGGCTTCTGTAGGAATATCACCGTCATCATCATCCTCACTACCAGTCCACAACGTCTTCTCCTCATCACTTCCAGACCATACACTTCTTAATTCATCACTGTCATCGGCATCAATTAGGTCAGAATGTTCCTTTGCCTGCTGTCTCACTCTCTGAATTTCTTCTTCAAGACAACTTTTAGGGTCTTTTTCATTGTCACTTTCATCTTCACTACCTATTCACAGAGAAGAATCTTCATCCTTCTCTTTCTTCATTGTTTTTCTGAAATCCTCCTCACCTAGCTTTCCATGCCGAAAAGATCATAATGTTTGCGCCCACCTTGAGCATAGGCTCGTGATGCTGCAAAATATTCAATATATTGCGGATGAATTTAGCATACCAGAGGAAGAACAACAGCATACAATGTGAAAACTAGATCCTTGTTGCAACCATGAGTTAGGACAAGAAAACTACAAGAACCCCTTCTATGAGAAACTGGAAAACTGGATCTCAGAAAAGGAGTGAGGTATCGGCACCTTCCCATTTTAGGATTACATGTGGAGTCGCCACTTATTTTTTGTTACAAAAAAATAAGAAAAAAGAAAAGAATACACAAAATACATGCTTGAATAATACAACCTATCATTAATTTGAATGAATTACAATTTAATAAAATGAAATATACATGACTTTGTTTCCTAAATTACAATCTAGTAAAAGATTACAAAGCTTTATTTCCTAGATTACAATTTAAAAAAAAGAAAGGATAACGCATTGTTCTATGAACCAAAATCTAGATTCGAGGGCTAGGTTACAAAATGGGAAAGTGTTAGGCACCCATTCTGCCCAAACGGAGTCTGGTCTTCTAGACTCTAAATGACCATTTATATACCCATTTAAATGATGCATGAAATTACAATGACACATTGAAACCCCAAATTTAAGATTAATTCATTCTTTAAGGATTTAAAATCTGCAATTTTTATTTAAGAAGAAACACAAAATTGGTGATATTTTACATTGAAGAAAACATTTTTTTTATTATAAAAAAGGGTTCAGATATGTATTTAATGAAAATACAGATCAGTTTTTTATATGCAGAAAAATTCAGATCTATATCTAACGAAGACACATATCAGTTTTGTTATGCTGAAAAATTCAGATTTGTATTTAATAAAAATATAGATCAGTTTTGTTATGCAAAAAAATTCAGATCCGTATTCAATGAAAATATAGATTAGTTTTTATATGCAGCAAAAATTCAGATCTGTATTTAATGAAAATACAAATCAGTTTTTATATGCAGCAAAAATTTCAGATCTGCACTTAATGAAAATACAAATCAGTTTTTATATGCAGCAAAAATTTCAGATCTGCACTTAATGAAAATACAGATCAGTTTTGTTATGCAGAAAATTTTCAGATCTGTATTTAATGAAAATATAGACCAGTTTTTGTTTAGAAAAAATTTCAGATTTGTATTTAAAGAAAATACAAACCAGTTTTTATACCAAAAAAATTTTAGATCTTTATTTAATGAAAATATAGTTCAGCTTTTGTTCAAAAAAAATTTTAGATCTGTATTTAATGAAAATATAGACCAGTTTTTTGATATGTAGAAATTTTTCAGATCTGTATTTAATGAAAATACAAACTAGTTGTGTTATAGTTGTTTTTAAAAAAAAAAATTTTGTTTTTAATAGTTTATTGCAGATTTTGAAATTTAAGGAAGAACCAAATCTTAAGCCTAGACATGTTAATCAACTATTGAACAAAAAATTAAACATGTGAACATGGCAAAAAAAACATGAACAAGATTTTATTGACAATGAGTAAAATCAAACATACATCTATGAAAATATGCGATGAATAGAACATATATATCAGATAGGAAAGAAAAGAATAAACAAGAGGGTGAGATTAAAGACATACTTGCATGAATGTACCCTTCAATGAAAGAATATTTTAGAAATCAAAGAAGTTTAACCTCTTTGAGATCTAAAATATATTCACTTACGGAAAAGAAATTTTTAAAGCCAAGGCTTTCAGAACGTCTTTAACGTAAAGGGAGCAAAGAAGTTAGAAAAAGAAGGGACCTCATTTTTGATGTTTTTCTCCTATTTATAGAGGTTAAATACTTGAAAAAAAAGCTGAATAGGATCAGATACAAATTGGATTGCGTCATTATCCCCAAAAATTGGTAACATATGTGTTTTATCTTAATTAGAGCATTTTCGGGCTGGGCCTCGGAGTTGTGCTAATCGACACTTGCCATGCGCCAATCAGCACTCCAAGAGTGCTAATTGGCCCTCTTGCGCTCTGAGGCCCACTTCCAATTTTGGTTCAATTTAGACTATTTTTTAAGGATTTTTTGAGTCGGGAATTGCACCTAGACATATTTTAAACTTGTATTCTAAAATTAACCCCTTTTATTTTGATAATCAGGTTTTTAAAATAATAATTATCTGATAGATAAATATTTTAAAAGGACTTAATTATCAACGATTCCCTTGTTATCTGATTATCCATTTTATTCCCATGCAAGCAGGCTTATTTCTGGCAAAAGCCAACAACCAATCACAAAATTATTTAATTAACTTTAATTTGTTAATCAATCAGAATTAATTTCAATTAATCACATGTGATCGATTTCACCCCTATACAATGCATGCAGACCGTGGAAACTTGATTTTGTGATATATTTCTATCCGACAGTCCGATTTAGGAATCGGGCATACCGTCGTGACCGTTAGAATCTCAAGATCATCTTTACAAAATGCATTAAATGAACTAATTCATGTAATGAAACTATGTTTTTTGGGTAGATGAAATGGTCATTTTAGCCATTTTCCAAGATTAAATTATGGGTGCAAAATCGAGTGTCTACAGAATGTCCTTCATTGATAGAGCTTACAAAGCAAATGTCAACGTAAAACACAGACACTGATTTTAGCAACCATGATTTAATCGAGGTTGAATCTTCAAAGATTTCCTAGCCTTAGAACCTTTGGGTATAGAACTAGCATTTTATTGTTTTTTTTTTTTTTTAATGAAAACTATGGACAACTAATCTACTTTGATAATTTAGGAACTTGAATAAAATCTTGAATACTGATGAGGGAATTGAGAACTATATTCGCTCGACTTGGAATGAGTTGACCAGGAACTGTATTCGCCTGATTTGGAAGTAGATTGAGAACTATATTCAGCTCAATCTGAGGTAAGGTAACCAAGAACTGTATTTGCCTGATCTGGAAGCAAATTGAGAACTATATTTGGTTCAATCTGAGGCAAGGTAAACAGGAACTGTATTCACCTGATCTGGAAGTAGATTGAGAACTATATTCAGCTCAATCTAAAATTTTGAAGGCGATTGAGAACTATATTCCGCTAGGTCTGATCTTCTGGACGCAATTGAGAACTATATTCAGCTCAATCTAAAATTCTGGAGGTGACTAAGAACTATATTCGGCTCTGTCTAAACTTCTAGAGGTGACTGAGAACTATATTTGGTTCAATCTGACCTTTTGGAGGCGATTGAGAACTATATTCGGCTCGGTCTGATCTTTTGGAGGTGATTGAGAACTATATCCAGCTCAATCTGAAATTCTGGAGGCAACTGAGGACTATATTAGGCGGTTGAAAACTATATTCGGCTTAGTTTGAAATTCTGGAGGCGATTGAGAACTATATCCGGCTCAATCTGAAATTCTAGAGGCAACTGGGAACTATATTAGGCGGCTGAAAACTATATTCGGCTCAGTTTGAAATTCTGGAGGTGATTAAGAACTATTTCTGGCTCAATTTGAAATTCTGGAGGCAACTGAGAACTATATTCGACTCTGTCTGATCTTTTGGAGGCAATTGAGAACTATATTTGGCTCAATCTGAAATTCTAGAGGCGACTAAGAACTATATTTGACTCAATCTGAAATTCTGGAGTCGACTGAAAACTATATTCGGCTCAGTTTGAAATTCTAGGCGATTGAGAACTATATCCGACTTGGTCTAAAATTCTGGAGGCGATTGAGAACTATATCCAGCTCAACCTGAATATCTGAAGACAATTAAGAACTATATTTGGCTCAATTTGATATTCTTAAGGCGATTGAGAACTATATCCGGCTTAACCTGAAAATATGGATTTTGCTTGCAAAAGACTAAAGTCTTGAATTAGAATTTAAGCGATTAGTGCTTTATTGTTCCATTACTTGAGATGTGAAATTTTTCTTCTTCTTCCTTCTCCATTTTTTGCTTTGAGACTTGACTTTCTTCTTTAAAAGGAAAAACCATTAATTTTTTGGGGTCCTTTGAAAACTTTTCTTCATCATTTTTTTTTTTTTTTTGAAATTCTCTTTTGAATTGAATCCCTTTATTTTTGTATATCCTTGAAATTTTTTTTCTTCATTTCATTTTTTCAAAATTTGAAATTTTCTTGAAATTGAAACCATTTTTTTTTTTTTTTTTAAGGTGAGTTGACTCAGTAACTCACATGACCCTAAAAGAAAAGGGGGGGGGGGGGGTGGGGGGGGGATTTTGGCCCCCTTTATTATCTCTAATTTCCCTTTCTTTTCTTTTCTTTTCTTTTTTTTTTGCTTCTTCTTCACTCTCTCCTCTTCCTCCATTGTCACAATTCACAAGCTTCTTCCTTTTGCATTTTCTTCCTTTACACACCATTTCTTGCTTGGAAAATCACTTTTCTAGGCTTCTAAACTTGATTTCTACCATCCCTTAAAATATCTTTCCAGATCCTTGAGTTTTTGAGCATCATTGTAAAACCCATTTATTTTAAACCCATTTCCACACCTTCATCTTTGCATTTCCATGGCATCTCCTCATGGACAAACTTACTTTCTTACTTTCAATGGGAAGAAGTATCATTCATCCCTAGAATGGAAGGATGAAGAGGGGCTCCTTCAAGACCTAAAAAACCATGCTTCACAGTCATCCAAGAAAGATTTCAAGGAGAGCTATTTTTTGGTAAATTTGTTGATTTTATGTTTTGTGGAGAACTTTATAATGGGGCATTGTCATTTTATTGTTGTTGGCTTTTGTAGGAATTTTGGATATTGTATGATTTGGTGGAGAATCATTGTGTGATCATGTTGATTTTTATTTTGGGGCATTTTTGAATTGTTGAGTTGTTTGATATTGTGAGGTTTGGATAATGTTGATGGTTTATGAAGCTTTGCATTGTATGTAGCTTTAGGTTGTTGGATGAATTTTGACTTTATTTTTTTTTTATTTTTTATTTTTTTTTTTTTGGGGTATGAAATTATGAGAATTTGATGTGTAGGCATGATTGACTAAACCCATTTTTGATTAGTGCAAAAATTTTGTTGGTATGTGTAGGCATTATTTTCATGGGTGTGGAATATATATATATATATATATATTTCATGGGTATTATTTTCATGGGTGTGGAAATTTTTTTGTGTGTTGTACATATGTTTGAGTCATTGTTGAATGAATTTTATGGAGATGAGGGATTTTTGGGTTAATTGGGATATTGTTAGTATGTCGTGGAATTTGAATTTGCGAAATGGCATTTGGGGTTTGGCTAAATTTTTTTTGAGGGGTGTGGACACAAGGGGGGGTGTCGCCACCTAGTTTTGCAATGGTCTAGGAACCATATGTTAGGATTAGTGCCCTAAAATCATATTGTATGCTATGTATGACATTATATTATATGTAATAAAGTTGTTTTATTATTATCTAAAATAATGGTAACATGAATATTTGGACATTTTTATATAGTCCTTGAAATGCATAGTATGTGATTTATGTGATTTAGTTAGAGAAGATATAAATCACAAGTTCTTTGCAAACTCAAAATCTTAGTTCGTAGTCACTGATGAAATTGGACATTTCATCTGCGAAGACTATAACATGTCAATTAAGATGATTTGTCTTGATCATGGAAGTGAAGACTTCTAGTTGATATGTTAATATGTTTTAAGTGTATAAGACATATTGAACTGGACTGCTGTGAGATTTATTATTCTATTAACGACTGTGAAATGAATAATAAATTTCACGACTTTCATTTACTTAAACTCTCAACCCTATGTGAATAGTGAATCCGATCATGAAATGTAGGTTGTTTTATTATATCAGGAGTGAGATCTAGACAAACGGTCAAAACCTCAGTATGTTGGCCAACCATACATAATGTTGAAGGAACACATATTCTTAAGATGGAATTCATAGTCTCTTTATAGAGATATAAAATATTCCATTGAGATAAGTTTAATGAGTTTGGTTATTCAGAGTGTTAGGCCTAACTACTTTAGTAAAGAGTTACTAAAGTTTATATTTTATGAAATTAGATTTCATCTAATATATGTGTATATATATATATATATAAATAATTTAAAAGATTAAACCGGGTACTCAAGGATCAAGAGATAGTAATTTTCAAAGTGACAGTTACACATTATGACTTTGTATTACAACGAATATTTTCATGAAGGGGTTAAATGTTTAATAAAGTCTTGGGATATAATTTATTAATAAGGCCTAGAGTGAAATTATATTTATATAGTGGTATTAAATATAATTAATAATAACTTTGGGCTTGTCAAGAGTTGGCAGATAAGTCTAAAGCCCATTGGAGCGAGAGCTTTATTTGTCCCTTTTGGTCCTACTCCAAGCCAAATGGCTAACACAATTAGATATTTATTTAATAAAAGTTATTAAATAAAGTAACAGCCAAGTGCAGAAAATATATGTATGATTAAAAGAGAGAAATATTCAGAGTTTTCTCAAGACACTTGGTTATTCTCTTAAACAAATACGTATAGAACTGATTAAGAGAGCACACATCTTGGGTACATTGTGGAATTGAAGTGAAGATTGAAAGTCTTCCCAAGTTAAATCTTTATTTTGTTTGAATTTCACTGCATCAAGGTACGCCTTTTTGTTCTTTGTTTTAAAACTCAAATGTTGCATGTTATCTTACATGAATGAAGTAGATCCGTTTAAATTCTGTTGCGTGTTTTTGTATGAGATACAAAATTGTATTTTTCCATGTGTTTATCGAAAAATGGGACCAGAGCAGTAACATGTTGAGTGAGTTTTAGAATCAAGGAGAATAGTTTTCATGGTTTTTAAAAATTCTGCTGTAATTTTCTGCATAGTTTAGTTCTAGAACTATTGTTTGATAAAACTGATATTGATGTTATGATGTTGTTTAAGTTTGATTTTAACCATGCCATATTAAAATTTAAGACTATAGCATCAATGAAATTTAGTTTTGATCTCAATCTTATTCTAATATGAGTAAGGGACTATGTTTTGTTGAAGTGAAATGTCAAAAATGGTTGCCAGAAAAAATTGAAAAATTCAGTTTCACGAGTCTTGACTGATCAAGAATTCCCTTCGATCGATCGAATGTTCCTTTTGATTGATCAAACAACATCGAGAATCGATCGAGTCATCCCTAGACTTTGGGATGAATTTCTTCAAATTTTTGATCAATCAAGAACTCCTTTTAATCGATCAAATGATCCTTTCAATCGATCGAATAGGAATCGGGAATCGATCGAGTCATCCAGAGACTTCGAAATGGATTTATTAAATATTTCTATCGATCGAAAAATACCTTCGATCGATCGAACATACTGTTTTTGAAATTTCACTAAGTGTTAAAACATAGATGAAGTGCAAAGCTATGTATGATGAGATTACACATGTTTTCCAAATAAAAATCTTTCTTTTAAAATTTCTAGTGGGAGAAAGATTCAAAGGTTGAACCTTACAGCCTCCATTGTCCGTTTATAGTAGTGTGATTAAGCACCTCGCCTTGGTGTATATGCCTTGCTCCTAACGGAGGGTGTTTAATTCATGGTATTGCAGATTAAACTTCTGAATGATGGATGATATGTGTTTTTACATTAAGAACGATCACGCTACCGTGGAGTTACTTGATGACTCACATAGAGTCTAGGCAATGGTGTACACCAAACAAAGTTTAATGTTAATCTCCCCACGAAGCTATGTCATTATTACGTAGAGGCTAAAGGGAAAGCGGCATATTATTAGTGTTTGATAAGAGTTATCATGACAGCACTAATAATGAGAATAGTTCTCAATCAATTATAGTGTTTATAATTTACTTGCTACCAAGGAATTTTAAACATGGGATTGGGTTGTCGTTGCATATTTTATATTATGGTTTTATTACGATTTCATACTATATGTTTAAATGCTAAATTGATAATGTCCAGTTTACTTATTATATTAATGTTTATTGCTTTTAGATTTAATCATGGCATGTTTTAGCCCACTTGTTACTATTCTTAATCAAAACAAACTGACTGGAACCAGCTATGTTGATTGGAAAAGAAACTTAGACATTATTCTTACTGCTGAAGAGCACAAATTTGTACCTAATCAACCTTGTCATAACTTACTTTCATTAGATGCTCCTACTGAGGGAAAATAGTGATATGATGGTTGGTAGAAATCTAATGAGATGGCTAAGTGCTATATCCTAGCATCTATTTCAAATGTTCTACAACATCAATTGCAGGATGTGGAACTAGTTTCAAACATTATGTTAAATTTGAAGGTGATGTTTGGTGAGCAAGGGCGTTTAGCTAGGCAAGATACTATGAGGCATATCCTGAATACCAAGATGGCACAAGGGGCTCCAGTAAGAGAGTATTGTCTTAAGATGATCTCTTATCTGAATACATTGGAGATTTTAGGTGCCAACATTGATGGAGAATCCTAAGTGGATATGCTACCCTAATCCTTGCTAGAATCATTCTAATAGGCCAAAAGCTAATTGACCCCTTATGATAAATTAACCAATTAATTTAGCCAAGTTAATTAATTAAGTTAATTAACATGCAAACGTGTGGTAGCACAAACAAATCACCAATAAACTAATTATGCAGTGGAAAATAAATAACACAGTGATTTGTTTACGAATGGGGAAAACCTAACGGTAAAAACCCCACCGGGTGATTTTCAGGTCACCACTCTCGAAATTTCACTATTATCACAACAAGCAGTTACAAGTAAAGGAATCCCAGTACCTTATACCAACCTACAGTTGAACCCTTACCCCAATACCCAATTGGACTTGTTCTGTAGTGACAATTTCCCTTTTTGATGCATGGCTCCCAAGTACGTGACTAACCAATGTGCGGATCCCAGTACGTGACTTCAATCACCAACTAGAAAGAGTTGTTGGCTACAAAGTTTTTTAGTTCATCCACGATGAAGATCAAGAAGATGCTCGGTCACAAAACCAGAAGATGCTTGGTCACACATAGCAACTTCTTCAAGAATGATGAACTAGGGCAAAACTTTTTCTCCAGTCACAAATTGCTTGAACAAACTTTGCTCAATGCTTGTGCAACTTGTGTATTGTTTGACGGCCCTTAAAACAATCATTTTATATGTCTAGGGTTAGGAGAAAAGAAGACCCAAACACATAAACATGGATCCCAAGAAAACAGAACAAAAAAAATCTATTTTTCTTATACCTCGACAGATAGGAGGTGTCGAGCAGGTGTCGAGCACACGGGCTTGAGCAGCTTTCTAAACCTCGACACATGCTAGCTGTCGAGCTTTAATGAACTTGCACTTCTTTAGCTTGTTTCTTGGATAGACTTGATGACTTCAACATTGATCTTGAAACACAGTTTCTTGAAGTATTAAAAGCACCTAGAACTACCCAATTACATGTAAAGTACGTTTTGTCAAAGGATTAGTCAATTACATAAAATAATGACCTATGTTCTTAACAAGTGAACCACATATGTCCTAACAATCTCTCCCTTTGGCAATCCGTGACAAAACCACAACAAACAAATGAACATACGAGAGAAGTCATAAATCACTCAACTCATATTTACTTGTTGAATACAATAAAATCTATCCTAACACAAACTCTTGAAAAACTTTGCAAGAAGAGAGTTTATGGCAAGTAGACTTTGACAACCTGTATTTCTGAAACACTTTAAACAAAACTCATCAAGGCATGTTAGTGTAAAACAGAAATAATAAATTGTATACAAGTATAAGAAGCATGTGTATATAAAGAGAAAAGAAACAACACATGAAAGGGTTAGGTGAGATAAAAACATACATCCACATATAGAGAAGATAAGTACAATGTATGTGTAAAAATGGTCACAAGACCCAATGTACAAGAACAAAGTATCTATAAAAGAAAGAAAAGAAAAGATTCATCATATCCTCACTACATTCGTCATATCAACAATCCCCCTAACAAAAATGTCTTATACTAACTCTCCCCCTAAGAATGACTACTCTCATATCCCAAAACTACTCTCCCTTTTTGTCGCGAGTGACAAAGGGTAAGAGTGTCAAGTAGACATCTCATCGGTAGAGCTAGCGTCTCCATCATCATCATCCGAAGCATCATCGTCATCGTCATCATTATTATCATCCTCAGCATTAGAATCAGAAGCCACTATAGGAGGTGGTGTAGGAGAAGCCTCAGAAGCAAAACCACCCATCGTCGCCTGCCGTCGTGCAATACGACCAACACGAATGTTCACCTGATACAACTCAGTAAAGAGTGTATCAAGGCGAGCATCCATGCACTGTAGTTGCGCCATGATGTCTCCAAGTGACACATCGCCCATGGAAGGAGAGGGAGTGGATGTAGATGGAGCAGAGCGAGATAAAGGAGATGAATGGGAGGGAGGTGCTGCTAACTCTTGTCGCGACCGAAACTGCGCCTCACTACGTTTTACGGTAGCGGTGTCTATGGCACAAATGTGTGTGAAGTGGCCGAACACGGGAAAAGGGACGAAAAATGGCGTAAAATCCTCGTGATAGCGGAAGGAAAGATGAGCTTATCACGGGATGCCGAATCCTGATGAACATCTATAATGGAAAAAATAAAATGTTAAGGGAAGTTTAGAGAAAGATGCTCAAGTAGGGACAACAAAAAGCAAGCACAAGGCTCTGTAATGGAGTTGTAGTAAGAGAGAGGATGGAGTACAAAGGTTATCACCATGTTCAAAAATCGAGGGCCTTTTACAAAGCCCGAACAGTAAGTGAATTGGCATTCACCCCACTCAGAGGGATGCTCACAAAAAGCATATTTGAGCTCATATTTGGACATAGTCCACAGACGCTCACAAGAAGGATAGTCAGGAAACTCTATCCTAGGAACCCGAAGCACATCCGCAACAAGTTGCGGTGTGACAGGAATGCACATACCTTAAACATGAATGAAGAAAAGAGGTACTGAACGATCAATCATGTGCATGTTAGAGTAAAACTCCTTGATAAAAACGAGAGGATAGGTGACCGGGACGTCACACAGTGACTCCTATCCCCGACTGTGAATGACAGTGGGAAGGTCAGTGTCGGCGAAGTCCACCAAAATGACTTGGCGTTCCAAATGAACACCTCGTCTAGAAAAGTTCTCTGAGAAAGCCTTCTGGGCATCCTCATCACGAAACCGAATGTTAGAAGGAGTAGGATCAGAAGAAGATGATGCCCCCGAATTAAGAAGGTTCCGAGACGGAGCAGATTTATGCTTAGGTGCCATAGACACGACTAACGTAGACAGAAAGAGAGGGAGAGAAAAGAAAAACAACCAGAAAAGCCCCAAATAGTTCAAATATATCAAGATATACTGAAAAGAGAGTACGTATGCATGGGAAATGCATGAACATGTGACATGCAAAAGAAATTTCATCATGGGCTCAGCCCAATCCAATCCTACTAGCACACAAACATTTTGTACGCATCTAAATGCATGAAAATACCATTATAATGCAAATGTAATGCAATGCATGAGATTTTAAACACATAAGTGAAAACCCATCCCAAAATTTCAAAACACTCATCAATTTTGAAAAACCCCAAAATTTTTCAAAAACCCCAAAATCTAGGTTTCAAAACGTGAAATGCATGAAGAATGAGAGAATAGAAGCTTACCAAGTGAGGATAACCTTGAAAAATCTTGAAGAAATCTTGAGGATCAAGATTGGAATGAGATGAGATTGTTTGGGAGAGAAAAGAGAGAGCTATCGAGAGAGAGATCGAAGAAAATGAGTTCCGAATAGCACGAGGAGCTTAAATAGAATCCTTAATAAATCTCAACAGATAGGCCATCTGTCGAGGAAGGTGTCAAGAAAATGGTCATTGACAGATGCAGCTGTTAAGGAGGGAGGAACAAAACACCAGATCAAGGATAGAAGCTTGATCGATCCATCAGGTGTTGAAAAGCTATCGAGGAGGTAGAAACTTTCTCGATTGATCCACCAGGTGTCGAGGAGGTCTCGGGATTGCGATAAGAAAAAACTTAAGAATCTCGACAAATAGCTAGGTATCGAGGAGGTGTCAAGGAGGTGTCGAGCTAGCTTTTAAAAACAGTTTTTTGAGAAATGAAAAACACAGACGTAAATGCAATCCAACATGCAACTCAAGCAATGATTCAATCAACATATTAAGCTCTCAAAATCATCTCTCAACAAGAATTTTAAGCACATGTATCTCAAAAACACACACACACACACTAAACAAGTCTAACCAATTTTATATTTCAAAAACAAGTCAGGATAGTTTAGTGAGCATACATTAGCACATGTAAAACCTTGTGATGGCCAAATCACATTGTACCTGCACATGTATCAAGAGTAGCAAAGAATATTGCATGTTGTGTGTGAAACACATCGCAAGATTGCATAAATGTATACATGTTATGACGATTTGAGATATGAGAAAATCACTTTAACTCACATATAATCATAACTGTTTGATGGAGACTATCACTTTCGAGGTACATCCTATAACTCCCACATCTCCTAGAATACACGCTTGCAATCATATTTAAAAGCATTTTTAATCTTTTTGCTTTTTATTTTCTTTGCATATTTTTCTTTATAAGCATATCATGCATGGGCATATAAGAGAGAGAAAAGAAATACACATTGATATTTGACATTCCAATTTTGCTATGCTGAAGCACACAAATGTCATTGACACTACACTTTTGCTATGTCAAAGCATACATGTGTCATATTATGATTGGTGGGCAATAGTGGTGAGATGGTTATTTATGCCTTTCTCTTAGGATTTTCTAGTCATTCCCGTCAAAAAGAGTGATACGAGTGTTAAGTCCAAGAGATAACTTAATCTTACTCATCACAAACAAGAGCCACAAAGCTCACTTGCTTAGTTGTGCATAGAGATGCCCATCTAAGCTACAAGAGATACAAAGTTTAGAAAACTTTGTTTCAGTGGCCATCCAAGGTACACAAGTACCAATGTACACAAACACACTGTTTTTGTATTTTTCTGATTTTTCAATTTTTTTATATGAAAATAAAAAATAAGCAAAATTGAAAATAAACAAATGAAAACATGTTAAGCAAAGCAAAGCATAAAACTAGATGCAAATGCATAAGGATGAAAGACGAGAGAAGGAGATCAATCCATGGAGATAACACCAATGTTTTGACGAAGGAGTTCAAAACATTTGCTGTCAAGAGGTTTGGTGAACAAGTCATCCTTCTGATCATCGGTGTGAATAAACTCAAGGGTGAGAATACCATCTTCGACAAGCTTCCTAATGAAGTGATGTCAAATCTCTATGTGTTTGGTTTGAGAATGTTGAACCGAATTCTTAGAGATATTGATGGCATTGGTATTGTCACAGTAGATGGTGAGATGCTCTTGACAAATACCATAATCATGGAGGAGTTTTTGCATCCATAAGAGTTGGGTGCAACAGCTACCGGCAGTAATGTACTCAACTTCTGCAGTAGATAAAGAGATGGAGTTTTGCTTTTTGCTCATCCAAGAGACAAGATTGTTACCCATATAAAAACAACCCCCCGATGTACTTTTTCTATCATCAGCATTCCCAGCCCAATCCACATCAGAATACCCAACTAAGACATCATTTGTGTCCTTGCTGTACCACACACCGAACTTAGCAGTGGTTTTGACATACTTTATAATTCTTTTTAAAGCAGTCATATAAGATTCTTTAGGGTTAGCCTGATATCTAGCACACACACCAACACTATAACTAATGTCAGGTCTACTAGCAGTAAGATAAAGAAGACTACTTATCATGCTTCTATAGAGAGATTGATCAACACTCTTGCCTAACTCTACAGTGAGTTTAACATTTAGGCTCATAGGGGTTCTAACAGAACTAGCAAATTCCAAACAAACTTTTTCACAAGATTCTTAGCATATTTAGATTGAGATAGGAATATACCTGAATCTTGTTGACGAATATGCAGTCCAAGGAAGTGAGTCAGCTATCCAATCATACTCATCTCAAACTCAACTTGCATGAGTTTTGAGAAGCCATGAGCAAATTCATCCTTAGTTGATCCAAAGATGATATCATCAACATAGACTTGAGCAACTATCAACTTGCCATCTTCCCTTTTGATGAAGAGAGTTTGATCAGCCTTTCCTCTTGTGAACCCATGTGACACCAGATATTGTGTGAGTCTATCATACCAAGCTCTAGGGGCTTGCTTCAACCCATAAAGTGCCTTTTTGAGGTACAACACATGATCCGGAAAGTGTGGATCAATGAATGCTTTTGGTTGAGCCACATAGGCATTCTCTTTAAGTAGCCCATTCAAAAAAGCAGCCTTCACATCCATCTGGTAAAGTTTGAATTTCAGATGACATGCTAGGGCAAGGAGAATTCTGATGGACTCCATACGGATGTTGAGGCTCATTTTCGACAAAGCCCAGCAAGACAAAGGGCCCATAAACATGGGCAGACCAAAAGAAATAGCAGACAGCAGTCATGGAAGGAATGAATGGCTCACGGGTCCATGAGATGGGTCCAGAAGAAGCAAACGAGCTTGAATAAGCCCAGAAAGAGAAAAGAAACAAACCCATGAGAAGTATGAAGAAAAGTAAGAATGGGCCACAGTAGGCCCAATGCAATGAAAACAAAGAAAGTATGGGCTAATGGAAAACCCATGAGCCCAAAGGATGAAGTATAGAGTAATTGGGCCGAGGAAGCCCAAAATGAGTTAGCAAAAGTCCATGGGTGAAACAGAACTAAAATGGGCCAGGGATGCCCCCAAGAAAAAAGGGACATTGGAGCCCGCAAGAAATGAAAGAAGGAGCCCAGTAAGTATACTAGGTTACTGAGAAGGAAAGCACACGGTAGGCCCAAAATGGCCCAATAGGATTCAGATAAGCAGCAGGAATAACAAATCTGGCATGGTAGGGGACGCCAAGCCACAAAACAAAACACCCAAACTAAAGGGAGACCCAATGATCTGACAAAGCTCAACCTTCCAAAGAAAGGGACAAGTCATGAACATTGGCCTACCGGAGATACAATCCACACCAGAAAAGGCCAAAAAGCGTACAGCAGGATATGCGCACCCATTCTCAGACCTCAGCAAACGAATGAAACATCAAAAAGGTAAAGCATGCGTACGACCTAGGTATCACCAGCCTATACCCAGCCACTATAGGAAAGGGTAACGTCATGGGTGAGGGCACGGTCTGGCGGTAGGGAGAGGAGCGGAAACCCATTTTTGTGTTTCTTGCCCAAGCTTTTTCGGTGGCCACAGTCCTGCTGGGATGACATGCCACCCAAAAGAGGCAAGGGTGGGTAAGAACCACCGAGTGCATGCCATGAGAGACCGAGAGAGAGAGGGGGCACACTGGATGAAGTAGAGAAGGAACCTTCATTGTCTAAAAGCCACAGTTCAATGGTGGTAGTCAGAACCATTGACTTGGTAAGTAGTCGACAAAAGGCTCCCATATCAGACTAGGGCCATTAAGGGGTTAGAACAGTAAAATCGGTCACAGCAGGCCCTATATAAGGGACTCGTGGTTGTGTGCAAAAAGGGGGAGGAAGGAATCAAGAGAAAAAGAAAAGAATTCTAGAAAAGAAAACAGAGAGAAAAGAGAAGATAAAAAACAGAGAACAAAGAAAAAGAAAGAAAATAGAGCGTTTTATGGCAGGCATGCACCCAAATGGGTTAACCCCCTCTCTCCCTCAATAGCCTTGTCCTCCATTGGAGGAAAATACGACTTATACTCGGGCACATACCATTTGTGGGCTGGCCTCTCAAAGCAATTAATTTCGCCTTTGAAGTTACTTGCGTTGAGGGAGCAGTTTTCCCTTTCCTGGTTAGAGTCCCACGGTAATACTTGGTGTGCCAGACTTATTTTTTTAATTCTACTAATCCCACTCTAATCCTTTGTTTAAGTGTTATTCTTTAAAAGTGAGGCCTTTTAAGTTATTTGTCTTGTTTATTGCGGCAGAAATAATGACTGTATTTCCTTTATGTTATCTATATTATGTCTGTCTGCCATAACCTCTTAACAACGACTCTGCTTGTTGTGAGCTTTTAAATAGACTTTGGCAGACGCGGTGTGATTTGCGCACAAGCCGGGCCAAGGTGTGTTCCAATTGGGCCGGTCCTGACTCCTCACCCAGAAACAACTCGGGCTTAGTACGGTAGGAATCTGCCCAACATCACAATCCAGGCCCACCTCTTTACAACAGGCAACTGGGGCAAATGTTTCATCATAGTCTACTCCTTCCATTTGTGAGTATCCTTGAGCTACAAGCCAAGCCTTGTTGTGGATCACATTGCCTTCTTCATCAGTCTTATTGCAAATATCCACTTTGTACCGATGATGTGCTCACCCTTCGGCCTAGGTACTAGAGTCCAGACATCATTCCTCTAAAATTGGAGCAATTCATCATGCATTGCTTCGACCCAACTTTCATCTTGTTGTGCTTCCTCAACTTTCGTGGGTTCAACCTATGGCAAATAACAAGAATAAGACACAAAGTTAGCAACACATTTATCAACTGTACATTTCCTTAATGCGCGTTCATTCATGTTTCCCACAATAACTTCTGGAGGATGATTTAATTTAATCCTGGAGGAAGGTCCTTTCTCTTCATGAGATTCAAAATCTGATGAAGTGGGTATATCTGCAGAATCTTCCACAACACTGGGAGTACTGGGAGTACTTGGAGATGCAAGTTCTTGTTCAACAATGTCATGAACTTCCTTAGGCTCAAGAGGAAGAATTTCTATGGGGAGTTCCTCAATGCCTTTCTCAGAACTGGAATCTAAAGACTCATCAATGACAACATTTACTGTCTCCATTACCTTCATAGTTCTTTTGTTGTATACTCGATAGGCCTTACTTGTAGAAGAGTAACCCAGAAATATACCTTCATTGCTCCGAGAGTCAAACTTTCCCACATTCTCTCTATCCTTGAGGATGAAACAAGTACTTCCAAAGATTCTGAAATACTTCACATTTGGCTTCCTTCCTTTCCATAACTCATAAGGAGTCTTTTTGGTACCGAGTCTGAAGTACACCCTATTAACCGTATAACATACAGTGTTAACGGCTTCTCCCCACAAGTTTCTGGCCACATATTTATTATGTAACATGGCTCTGGCCATCTCTTGAATAATCCTGTTCTTTATTTCTACCACACCATTCTACTGAGGAGTAATAGGAGCAGAGAATTCTTAAGATATACCTGATATTGTGCAAAAGGACTCCATATATGAGTTCTCGAATTCTTTACCATGGTCACTTGAAATTCAATCAATCTTTAGGGTCTTTTCATTTTGCAGTCTTGTGCACAAAGCCTCAATGTGCTCAGGAGCATCATACTTGGATCGTAGGAGAATGACCCAAGTGTACCTTATGAAGTCGTCTACCACAACCATGATGTATCTCTTACCACCAAAAGACTTGGTTCTTGTTGGACCCATAAGATCCAAATGTAGAAGCTCTAATGGCCTAGATGTAGCTAATGTCTGAGTACCTAGATGCTTAGCTTTTGTCTGTTTCCCAAGCTGACATGGTCCACAAACCACATTGCTCATTCTAATAAGCTTTGGTATCCCCAAGACTGATTCATGCTTAGATACAATAGAAAGATGTTTGTAACTAGCATGTCCCATTCGTTGATGCCATAGATCTTCATTAGACAAAAAAATGCTATTGCACACAATATCAGCATCACGAACCAATCCATAGCAGTTGTCTAAAGTGCGAACACCACTAATGAGCTTCTTTCCAGATTCATCCATGACAAGACACTTTCCCTTTGAGAATAGTACCGTGAAGTCTTGATCACATATCTGACTTATGCTAAATAGGTTCACCCTTAGACCTTCTACATAAAGAACATTTGCAATGTCTGGCAATCTAGGTAGAGAGATGATTCATTTCCGTTTAATTTGTGACTTGCTCCTATCACCAAAAGTGACATTGCCACCTTTCTTAGACTCGAAAACCTTGAAGAGAGATCGGTCTCCAGTCATGTGTCTTGAGCAACCGCTGTCAAGGTACCACAAACATATGTCCATAAATTTAAATGCGGACTTCATCATAAAGCACACTTCGTGTTTAGATAACAGATTAGTGGGAACAGTACTTTCTCTCATCTGCCTTTTACAGGCTAAGCCTTTAATTTTTACTCTTCTCAGACTAACTCCTTTGCACATTTTCATTCTAAGACAGTCTAGTTTCTTCTTGGTTAAACTGAGATCTTTTCCAATAGTCATTATAAGAGAATTCAAATAACTTTTAGACTTGTATTTTCTGAAACATTCAAACAAATAGAGATTATACAAACAAAGATATCCTCAAGAAGGTTACAACCATGACAACAGGGGTCAATGGATCAACACAGCAAAGATTAAATCTAATCAGAGTGTGCCTGCTCTGATATCACTTGATAGACCAAAAGCTAATTGACTCCTTGTGATAAATTAACCAATTAATTTAGCCAAGTGAATTAATTAAGTTAATTAACATGTAAATGCGTGATAGCACAAACAAATCACCAATAAACTAATTATGCAGCGGAAAATAAATAACTCGGTGATTTGTTTACGAATAGGAAAAACCTGACAGCAAAAACCCCACCGGGTGATTTTCAGGTCACCACTACCGAAATTCCACTATTATCACAACAAGCGGTTACAAGTAAAGGAATTCCAGTACCTTATACCAACCTACAGTTGAACCCTTACCCCAATACCCAATTGGACTTATTCTGCTGTGACAATTTTCCTTTTTGATGCACGGCTCCCAAGTACGTGACTAACCAATGCGCAGATCCCAGTACGCGACTTCAATTACCAATTAGAAAGAGTTGTTGGTTGCAAATTTCTTCAATTCATCCACGATGAAGATCAAGAAGATGCTTGGTCACAAAACCCAAAGGTGCACATACACAGCAACTTCTTCAAGAATGATGAACTAGGGCAAAACTTTGTCTCCGGTCACAAATTGCTTGAATAGACTTTGCTCAATGCTTGTGCAACTTGTGCATTCTTTGACGGCCCTTAAAACATTCCTTTTATATGTCTAGGGTTAGGAGAAAAGAAGGTCTAAACACATAAACACGGATCCCAAGAAAACAGAACAGAAAAATCTTTTTTTCTTAAACCTCGACATATAGGAGGTGTCGAGTAGCTGTCGAGCACACGAGCTTGAGCAGCTTTCTAAACCTCGACACATGCTAGCTGTCGAGCTTTAATGAACTTGCACTTCTTCAGCTTGTTTCTTGGATAGACTTGATGACTTCAACATTTGATCTTGAAACACAATTTCTTGAAGTATTAAAAACACCTAGAACTACCCAATTATAAGTAAAGTGCATTTTTTGTCAAAGGATTAGCCAATTACATAATATAATGACATATGTTCTTAACAAGTGAACTTCATATGTCCTAACACATTTAATGAATTTAGACTTGATTATAATATGAACAAAAAGATTTATACCTTGTCTAAATTAATGAATGAATTAGTGGTAGCAAAAGGCATCCTTGGGACAACCAGTGTTGATACTAATATGGCTGAAGCTTCCTCTTCTAAGCCTAAGTCTAAAGGCAGGGGTGGTAAAAAGAAGAAGAAGGACTTCACCAAACAAGATGGTAAATAGCTTGCCTTAGGAGTTGCCAATAAGGGAAAGAAAAAGGTAAAGGACTACACCAAAGGAAAATGTTTATAGGTCATTGGAAGAGGAACTGTCCGAAATTCATAGCTGGTAAGAATAAAGGTGTGATGAGATCATTCCTTCTTGAAATTTGTTTAGTACATAATCCCACAGATTCCTGGTGTGTGGGTTCAGGTTATACTAATCATATTTGCAATACTTTTGCAGGGGTTCCAAGAGACCAAAAGGTTAAATGAAAGGGAATTGTTTTTTACTTTGGCTGATGGGAGAAAAATTCCAGTTGTAGTTGTTGGAGTATTTAATTTATGCTTTGATTCTAGGGTTCTAATATTGCAAGACTGCTTATATGTACCTAATGTTCGCAAGAATTTAATTTCTGCAACTTATTAAGGTAAACATGGATATTATGTTATCTTGAGAGAATAAAGAAGGATAAAGTGTTTATCTATTCTGGTAATATTGTTGCTGGTCTTTATATTATTACTCCTAATAAGCATGAATTATACAATTCTGAATTTGATAATAATTCACATGTAAAATCATTAAAGAGAAAGTTTCCTTCTACTAGTGATGCATATCTTTAGCATTTGCGTTTGGGTTATATTAATTCAAACAGGATCCAAAGACTGGTGAAAGATGGGCTTTTAGAACCTTAGATTTTAATGAATTCCTAGTCTGTGAATCTTGCTTGGAAGGTAAAATGATGAAAATGCCTTTTAATGAAAAAGGATATAGAGCCAAAGATTTGCTAGAACTAGTACATTCAGATGTATGTAGTCCAATGTCTATCCAAGCAAGAGGTGGCTATGAGTATATCATTACTTTCACTGATGATTACTCTAGATTTGGTTATGTGTACCTAATGAAACGAAAGTCTAAATCTTTTGAAAAGTTCAAAGAGTTTAGGGCTGAAGTTGAGAATCAATTAGGTAAACACATAAAGGCCATTTGATCTAATCATGGTGGCGAATACCTTCTTGGGTATTTCATGGATTACTTAATTGAAAATGGGATTATATCTCAGTTGACTGGACCTAGAACACCACAACAAAATGGTGTAGAAAAAAGGAGGAATAAGACTTTTTTAGATATGGTTAGATCCATGTTGAGTTATTCAACTCTACCAATTTCTTTTCGGGGGTATGCCTTAGGCATAACAATGCATCTTCTAAATTTAGTTCCATCAAAATCTATTCCCAAAACACCCATGGAATTGTGGAGTGGGCACAAGCCTAGTATGAGATACCTCTACATTTGGGGTCGTCTAGCACATGTGCTAAAAGAGAAGCTTGATAAATTGGAACCAAAGTTAGATGTATGTTTACTTGTGGGTTATCCAAAAGAAACTAGGGGTTATTTATCCTATAGTCGTAATGATAACAAAGTGTTTGTTAGTACAAATGCCAAAATTTTGGAATATGACTATATGAATAATTTTACTCCTAAAAGTAGAGTTGTCTTAGCTAAAATGAATGATCCTGTAATTGAACATTCAAAGGATGAAACTAGGAATGATGTGGTTGTATTAGATACAACACAAGATATTACTCATGAGATAAATAGTACACAAGAGCCTCGTCATAGTGGGAGGATTATTAGGCCACCTGTAAGATTTATAGGTTTGGGAGAAACTTATGAACTTATCTCAGAAGAGGCTGAATCTGACCCTTACATTTATGAAGAGGCAATGAAAGATATAGATGCACATCATTGGGTCAGAGCTATGAAATCTAAATTGGATTCTATGTATTCCAATCAAGTTCGGGATCTTGTAAAGGCACCTAATGGCATTAAACCTGTTGGTTGCAAATGGGTTTACAAGAGGAAGAGAGGGATAGATAAAAATGTTGAAACCTTTAAGGCAAGACTAGTAGAAAAAGGGTATACACAAAAGGAAGGTATTGATTATGAAGAAACTTTTTCGCTAGTAGCCATGCTTAAATCTATTAAAATTTTCGTATCCATTGCTACTCATTATGATTATGAGATTTGGCAAATGGATGTCAAGACTACTTTTCTAGATAGCAATCTTGAAGAAGAAATTTATATGATGAAACTAGAAGGTTTCATAGTAAAGAACCAAGAGCAGATGGTATGCAAGTTGAAAAGGTCCATTTATGGATCTAAGCAAGCATCTAGATCATGGAACATCAAATTTGATCAAGCAATCAAGTCATTTGGTTTTGAACAAAATCTTGATGAATCATGTGTGTACAAAAGACATTAAGATAAAGTAGTAATTTTACTAGTGCTTTATGTTGATGATATTCTACTCATTGGAAATGATGTAGGGGTAATGTCATCAGTAAAGATTTGGTTGTCAAACTAATTTGATATGAAGGACTTGGGCAGAGCTAACTATATTCTAGGGATCAAACTTTGGCAAGAACGAAAGAATAGAATGTTAGGCTTGTCACAAGCTGGATATATAGATAAAATTCTAGCAAGGTTTAGCATGCAAAACTTAAAGAAAGGATTGCTTCCTTTTAGACATGGAGTTCCTCTATCTAATGACCAAAGGCCTAAGACTCTTAAAGAGGAAAAGACAATGAGACAAGTTCCCTATTGAAAGTTCAAATAGCGTATAAAACACCAATGAACATTTAGACCCCTAATTACAAAAATATCAACACAAGCTTATAAACAAACAGTATATGTTCAGAATATGAAATATAAGCTATATACAAATTGGTAATACACTCTAAACCATAATTAATTACAAACACAACAGCGCTTAAAAGGTAAAGAGAGAGGAAAGAGAGATGCAAACACAAAGATAACATGACGATGTGTTATCGAAAAGGAAACCCAAGTACTCAGCGAAAAACCTTTTCGCCGCCCTCCAAGCGCTAAATGATCCACTAAAGAATATAGTTGTGATACATGAATAGCAGAAGACCCTCCAAGCCTAATCTACCTAGTGCACCTAAGCCCTCTAAGCTTCTTGCTCCAACAGGGTTAAGCCAAACCTTGTCTTCTTTAGCTTACCGGATCTCGCAATAAGCCCATTACATCAACCAAACAAATTGGTCCTCTCTGAACTACTTCCTAAGCATCAAAACACCTCCTCACTGATATGGGTATGGTGAGACAAGGATTTGGCAAATGTACCTCTCAAGGATATGTCAATGAAAAGGGTGAGAATAAAGGAATTTGGAGAATCAAATAATAAAGATTGTAGATGAGTCAATCTTGTTTTTCTCTAAGGTTTCTCTCTCAAAATTCTCTCCGGAAGCTCTCTACATTTCTTGGGAATAAGGGTATTTATAGTAGTTTGTATGAGGAATGTGAAAAGTCAGTTTTCATCCAAACAAGGCATTTTGGCAACTCAACCTCGCGACTAGAACGAGTTGCAAGTCTGAGTCACGAGTTAACTGCCTGGCCAGACTGGAATTTTTGTCTTGTAGTGCTCCAGCTATCGTGACCCTTCAGCTCCCTTGTATGCTTCACACATGTACCACTTTGAAGACTTACCAGTTGCGAGTCAATCGTGAGATCCTGTCGCGAGACTCCTTTGATTGCACACATCTTGAGTTTTTTTCACGCTTTCTCACACACAACCCTTACATAAATCCCACCTAAATATAGGGTATTTAATGCTAAATTACAAGCAAATTTGGCACGGAATAAAGCCAACATATGATTGAATAAATTCAACCTTACAGTCTCTCCCTTTGGCTATTCCGTGACAAAACCCTAAAACAAACTCTAGACTTAACATGTGAGTTGGTAACAGTTACCAAAACTCACTCACACCTAACTCTAGAAACTGTGAAGCTCTTGAACCATACGAACAAGTTTTTCCTGAAAACAATAACCCAAGATGATCATTGTAAGCAGAAATCTTGAAATGCATATAGAACAAGCACAATGAGATCAAATAGTAAAGAATATAACAATAAAGCATGGCTTGACCAAACAAGAACAATCACTATAAATAGTGATCCCAATGATCATTCACACAAGGAATGAACATCCAGACATGCAAGGTCAAGCATGGGTTCTTTACCACGAGAGGAACGATGAGACATTTGCAAAAAAATACACACAGCAAAGAAACAAGTGCAAAAACGCAAGGCATAATCACAATCTTGATTAGATCCAAGTTAGTCCATGAAATAAGCACACAGTCCTAAACAGGAAAGAAAATTTCACACAAACATGTTACATGAGCCAATTATGTAATAACATGTAGCTAGCATGATTGAGATGCAAAAACATGGCATGTGTGCAAGAATGTGCAACAGAGGTGTATGTGGTGTGCATATGTGATGCATGTTGTAAAGTTGTAATTTACAACAATGTGTTTTGTTGGCTTTAATTTCGTGCCAAATTTGATTGTAATTTATTTCAATCTTTTGTGCCCTGTATTTATTGTGGGATTTAATTGTAAAGGTTTTGTTTGATAGAGAGAGAGAGAGAATGTGTGTGAAGACTCAAGCAATTGAAGACAGAAGATTTCTCGCGGGTAGCTCGCCACTAAGCATCCCGCGAAGTGATGCATGTACCCTGGACATGACTGGAATGCGAAGAGTCAGTACAGATGGAGACAGCTATGTTTTACGAGTAGCTCACGGGTAAGGCCTTCCTGCGAGACACTCGTAAAACATTCTGTTTCGCCAGGTTATGCTATTTGATACACACTTTTGTACCCACACTATATATACCCACATTACCCATAAATGTTGAGGAGTGCTTCTGAGAGAAAACCCTAGCCACAGAACTCGAGAGTTAGAGATTGTTATACCCACATTTCTCTACACAATTGCTTGTGGATTTTTCCTCAACTCCTACCTCTCCATTTCCATACCATTGAGAGGTTGATAGCCCAAACACTTACCACACCCTTTCAGAGTGTCAAGTGAGGTTTTGGTGCTACTGGGAAGTATTGGAAGAAGCCAAGGATGGTAGATGCAACATGGAGCTTGTTGTGGGATCCGGAGAGCTAGACAAGACACGGTTCCGAGAAGCCTTGTTGGAGTAGGAGCTTGGAGGGCTTAGGTACATCGGGTAGATTAGGCTTGGAGGGTCTCTTGCTAACCCATGTATCCCAACTAATTGTCTAGTGGATTGATTATCGCTTGGAGGGCGGCGGAGAGGTTTTTCACCGAGTTCTTCGGTTTCCTCTTCAATAACACATCGGCGTATTATCTTGTGTTTGTATCTCTCTTCCCTACTCTTTTACATTCTAGTTTACTGCTGTGTTGTTAAGTTTATGGATTAGAGTAGCTTGTTTGTTTATCCACTCGCATCTACACTATTGTGCACTTAGTATTAAGTTAGTGTAAAATCAATCAAGCCATACCTTTTAATTTGGGGGATCTAAACAGCTTTTGTGTTTCAACACATTTTTGAGCTTTCACATGTGCATGCATGGCTAAGCACATTATATTCCATGAAATCCTTAGAAATACAAGAAAATTTCTATGAGACATTTTACCATGGGCATGATATGCACAACACAACACAAACAAGGTAGAAAACTCGAAAATGAGAAGCAAATGTGAAAAACATGTATATAGGCATCATACTACCAAAACCAACAAAACTCATACATCAAACTCAAAAAAATATCCAAAAACCATATTCAAACATCATATGATCAAATCTCAACAAAAACACACAATCCAAGAAATCTAGGGCAAGAAACATAAAATACATTAAGAAAAGAACAAAGCCCATACCTTTTTCTTGAAGATTGGTGAAGAAATGATGAAGAAAATGGAGGCTTTGTGAGTGAGAACGGTGATTTTGGAAGAGGGAGGGATGGACAAGACAATGAACAGTCACAAGATGCGAGGGAAAAATGAAAAGTTTTTGAAAACTATTTTGAAAATAACCCTCATTGTGCAAAACACGCGTTTTTCGTGACTGGAATGAGTTGTGAACAAGTCGCCAAGTCAAGTCGCCAAAAACTCGTTTGACAAATTTTGAAAAATTTGTCTAAGTGTTTTTCGTGACTAGATGGTCCACTCGCAAATAAGTCATGAAGGGAGTCGCAAAGCATTCTGAGTAAAACTCGTGATTGAAGCTTCCACTCGCGAACCAGTCGCCAAAGTGAGTCACGAAAATGCTAAAAACCCAAAAATTTGAAATTTTTCTAAGTCTTTTTCGCGACTAGGGGCTTGACCAGCTAGGGAGTCACGAAAGCTTCTAAGTAAGCTCGTGACTGGATTAACCCGCGAGGGTGAGTCGCCAAAATAGAGTTGCACAGTTTTTGAAATTTTTGAAAATTTTCAGAACAAAAACACTTTCCAAAAACAATTAAAATACTCAAAAATCTTTTTGTGTTCGATCAACATATGATTGAGTAAGTGCAACACATTTAATCAGGTACAATCACACGAATGAATATGGCATTCATTGAACATAGACATGTGTGATGTGTGTGGGTATCAAAGATGAGATAGTCCTTAGTCTAATGTGAAGCTTCAATGATCAATTCAACCAAGACATACACAATTAGCACGAGGAAAGTGACCAATCTCAATTATAGAAGTATACTTATATGACCTCCCACAAAACTTGAATACATATTTTTGAAGCTTTTCATTTGACTTCATACACATCATAACATTTGATCATTTAGAATCAGTACATCTCATTTTGAGATCGATACTTGAAATTTTGATATTTCAATTTGATGAACAAGCCTTTGGCTTTTTGGGCATTATACATTTTCATAAAAGTCATTTTCCCTTTTTCCTAGTCAAATACTAGTATGTGCGATGGCTTTTGCAGCTCATTATCTCTTTTCAATTTTGAGATTCACATTAGTTGAGCTCTTTAAGAAAAAATTAAAAGAGTGGGAAGATATATAGGCACAAGTCTATGCAAGTCTCAAGATCAACAAAACCATTGACTAATTATTCATGACAAGTTTGAAGATCTATTTACGACAATCACATAGATGTCAAGATTTTTCCCACAATGATATGAGTGCATAAAGAACAAGATACACTCGTAAATGCACAAAGCCATTTGTATGAAAGTACAAGGCAAAACATGCGTGTGACAAAACACAATAATGCCGATCAAACTTTTTGGATTTTCTACTTTTTATGTGTTTTTGGATTTTTGACATGAAAACAAGTAAAGATTGATAAAAAAATAAAAGCATTCAAAGAAAAACAGACAAATAAAAATTTGTCAAAACATGCTAGAATGATTACAAAAAAAAAAAAAAAACAGCCAAGCAAAGTCACAACATATAAACAGAATTGATGCATGGACATGTTCTAATGCTTATGCATGTGTACCCTTCTTCACCCACACGACATGTGCGTTTGGTGTGATATCCTTAGAGGATTGGTTACTTGAGTTATGATTCTCAAACCTTAGGGTGAAGTTTGCCAAACAAGAAGTGATGGTGTCTATCATCTTCATTATATCCCTAATATTAGTCTCAATTTCTCCCCCTTTCGATTGCTTGAGGTTCCCTTTGCCATTTCTTTGTCCACTTGGTCTTTGCGAGCTGCCATTCTTTAATGCCCGAAGCTTGTGGAAATTAGGTCTAGTGTGTCCTCAGATTCCACAATGGTGGCAAAAGTGTTGAGTTTGAGGTCCTTTTTTTGACTTCAGAAAAGATTTTCCTTTCGCCCTGAGTTTAGCCACTGTTGGGTTTAGAGGCTTTGTTAAAACCCGTTGAGCAATCACTTTTGGCTTCTTCTCAAACTTCACTTTCTCAACAGCTGAAATTGCTACCACTGGTTCCTTTGCTTTAACAAACTTCATCTCTTTAAACACAATCGTGCTTGAACTAGCCTCTCTGGTGTATCCTAAGCCGTTTTTTTTAGAAAAGGGATTTTGATGTGCAAGCACTTCGTCAAGCTTTTTGGAGGAAACCCGCTCAACTTTAGCATTAACTAGAATCACGTCAAGCTCAAGAAACTTGATCTTTGAATAGGCTTCAGTTAGTTCTCCTTTCAGTGTCTCAACTTCACATTTAGCCTCCTTGTAACGCACTAGAAGACTTTTGTAATCTTGCTCTGCTCTCTTTATTTTCTTAATGGCTACTCTAGCCACTCTTGCATATTCACTGGTCATCTTAAGGAGAGTATTATAGGATTCTTGTAATCCCATTGATCCTTCATCATCATCATCATCATATTCCTCTGCTATCCCCATCGACTCCACTTCAGTATGCTCACAAACCTCTTCCATTAACACACTCAAATCATCCGAAAATTGTACGAAAGCAATGGTCATAAATGCGGAGTAGTTTCCCTCTCCATCGTACCTTTCTTTCGAGTCTGAATTAGAGGAGACTGTGTCATTAAGGGTAGTGGCATACACTTTACCCTTCCCTCTCAAATAGTTGGGACACTCCTTCTTGAGATGTCCATGACCGTTGCATTTATAGCACATGATTCCTTGAGAGGATTGAGAATCTTTCCCATCTTTCCTCTTGAAATCCTTTTTCTCCTTCCCAAAATTTGGAAATTTTCCCTTCTCAACAAACTTTCCATTCTTTTTGAACTTTAAGACTTTCGGAAGTTCTTAACAAGATATGCCACATCCTTTTCGACCTCATCCTCATCTGAGGAGTCTTGAGCTTCCACTCTCTCATTGATTGTCTTTAGAGCAAGAGATTTGCTCTTCCTTTGTGATGGTAGAGATAGCTCATAGGTTTGAAGAGAATCGATGAGTTCTTGAATTTTAATCTCATCAAAGTCTTTGCTCTCTTCGATGGCAGTGACCTTCGCATGAAAGCTCTCCGGCAATGATCATAGGATCTTCCTCATAATCTTGGAGTCCTTCAACTTTTCTCCCAAGTTGAATTTTCCAATCACCACTTCATTTAGCTTCCCATAAAATGAGTTGAATGACTCATCTTCACTCATCTTTAGCTTCTCGAAGCATGTGGTTAGCATTTGCAACTTAGTGTCATTCACCTTTTTGGTGCCTTCATAGGTTGTCTCCAAGATTTTCCGTGCCTCCTTGGCAATTATAACATGAGAAATCCAGTGAAACTCATTAGGATAAACACCACAAAAAATAGCATTTAAAGCCTTGCTATTAGCATTAGTTGCTGCAAGGGTTGCCTTATCCTATTCGGATTTGGCGGCCTCCGGCCTAGTCCATCCTATCTCTACAGCATCCCAAACACTCTCATCAATGGAACATAGAAATGCCCTCATACGAACTTTCCAAATGAATAGCTGCTCCCGTCAAAGTATGGAGGAGCATTAAGCGATTGAGATCGATCCATCTCAAAAGGCGTCTAGGATCGCACTTAGGTAATGAAACCACAACAAGTGCACCCACTCTGTTACTAATTGAAAGTTCAAATAGCGTATAAAACACTAATGAACGTTTAGACCCCCAATTACAAAAATACCAACACAAGTTTATAAACAAACAGTAAACCATAATTAATCACAAACACAACACCAATTAAAAGGTAAAGAGAAATGAAAGAGAGATGCAAACACAAAGATAACATAACAATGTGTTATCGAAGAGGAAACCGAAGTATTCGGCGAAAAACCTCTCCGCCGCCCTTCAAGCAAGCAATAATCCACTAGCGAATAAAGTTGGGATACATGACTAGCAGAAGACCCTCCAAGCCTAATCTACCCAGTGCACCTAAGCCCTCCAAGCTTCTTGCTCCAACAGGGTTACGCTGAACCTTGTCTTCTCTAGCTTACTAGATTCCGCAATAAGCCCACTGCATCAACCAAATGAATTGGTCCTCTCTAAACTGCTTCCTAAGCACCAAGACACCTCCTCACTGACATGGGTATGGTGAGATAAGGATTTGGCAAATATACCTCTCAAGGATATATCAATGGAAAGGGTGAGAGTAGAGGAATTTGAAGAATCAAATGATAATGATTGTGGATAAGTCAATCTTGTTTTTCTCTAGGGTTTCTCTCTCAAAATTCTCTCTGGAAGCTCTCTTCATTTCTTGGGTATAAGGGTATTTATAGTAGCGTGTAGAGGAATGCAAAAAGTCAGTTTTCATCTGAACAGGGCATTCTGGCGACTCAACCTCGCGACTGGAAGGAGTTGCGAGTCTGAGTCACGAACGAACTACCTAGCCAGGCTGAAATTTTTATCTTGTAGTGCTCCAGCTATCATGACCTTTCAGCTCCCTGCATGCTTCACATGTGTGCCACTTTGGCGACTTACCAATTGCGAGATCCAGTCACGAGACTCCTTTGATTGTACACATCTTGAGTTTTCTTCACACTTTCTCACACACAACCCTTACATAAATTCCACCTAAATACAGGGTATCTAAATAGTAAATTACAAGCAAATTTGGAACGGAATAAAGCCAACACATGGTTGAATAAATTCAACCTTACACCTATGCTTCTGTAGTGGGAAATCTTATGTATGTCATGCTATGTACTAAACCAGATCTCTGTTATTCAGTTGGCGTAATCAGTCGATATCAATCAAATCTAGGATCAAAACATTGGGAGGCTGTAAAGCGTATTCTCAAGTATCTAAGGACAACATGAGAATACATGTTTGTTTACCATTGTGAGGATTTGATACCTATTGGTTACACAGATTCTGATTTTCAGTTAGATCTTGATTTCAGAAAGTTCAATTCAGGTTGTGTGTTCACCTTGGGAGGTGGAGCCATAAGTTGGAGTGTTAAGCAATCTTGTATTGCCAGCTCCGCCATGGAAGCTGAATATGTTATTGCTTGTGAAGCAGCAAAGGAAGCTGTTTAGCTTAAGAAATTCCTTTCTAATCTTGGTGTTATGAGAATGGAGCAAGTTCCAATCACTTTGTTTTGTGACAATAGTAGAGCAACTGCACAATCCAAGGATCCAAGGAAACACAAGAAAGGAAAGCACATAAAAAGAAAGTACTATATTATTCGAGACATTGTGGCTTAAGGAGATGTGGTAGTAGCAAAGATTGATAGTGCAAATAATCTGGTAAATCCCTTTACCAAAGTTTTTCCCTAGAAGACTTTTGAGTCACACCTGGTGTACATGCAAGTTATATTTGAGCTTATATAGGGAAGTAAAATAAGTTATCTAACAGTACATCAACATGAGAATGCTTGACAAGATGCTAGCTTTGACATGACACTCAAAAGAGAGAAAGAAAGTGATAATAAGAAAACCAAAAGACATGGGATGTACGTGGAAAACCCTATAAAGGGATGAAAAACTATGGTACTAGCAAGAATGGAATGTTCTTGCTCTTCTCAGACTATATTATGTGTGAAAAGAGGTCAATTTTGTATAATAAGGATGTTTTCCTTCCTATCTTCTCAACTTCCTACTCTCTTCTCCAAATATCTATTTGGGTTCTTGCCTCACAATACAACTACATGTTCCTTTTATAATCTAAGGAATATGGCTGAGTACAAAGACAGGTGTTAAGTCATCATTTCTTTATTTTAGACTTTTTCACAACTGTGATGTTATCTGCTGACTAAAGGATAGGAATTGGACCAATGTGGCACTGCAACCCGTGGGTAGGTGACCTTGCCACTACTTGGGAAACATGTCCTAGACATTGAAAGGGACATCAGGAGTACTATGATTGATACACGTGTCTCTGATGTGGTCCAACATGCATTCAACCAATAAGGGGTGTCCTTATAGCTTCTGATCTTAAAAAGTCACTATCTCCCTTTTTGTGAGTGTTCAAGTACCATGTCAGGTGCAAATCTTACTTCCTTTCCAAGGCAATCATGTCTTTAGCATGGACCAAGACAAAATCCCTTAGCCAACGTTTCCCTTTCCTTTGCTCACAGCCTTTCCACATGTAAGGTCCAAATTCAACCACTTATACATTTTCCCATGCCTTAGTGGTGTTATGTACTGTAAGGTTGAATTTAATTAACCATCTTGTTGGCTTTATTCCGTTCCAATTTGCTTGTAATTCAGCACTTAGAAACCCTATATTTAGGTGGGAATCATGTAAGGTAGTGTGTGAGAGAGTGTGAAGAAATGCTCAAGAATGTGTAGTAAAGCAGTGGCTCGCGACTGGATCTCGCGAGTGGCTCACAACTAGTAAGCCACCAGATGATGCACACGAGTGAAGCATGCAGAGAAGCTGAACCGTCATGCTAGCTGTTGCACTACAGGATAAAAAGTCCAGACTAGCCATTTAGTTAGCTCGCGGCTTGAACTCGCGACTCAGTCAAGTCGCGAGTTCAAGCCACGAGGCAAAGTCACCAGGTAGCTCTGTTTTGGGAAAACTGACTCTTTGCACGAAATGTAGAAAGCTTCCAGAGAGAATTTTAAGAGAGAAACCCTAGAGAAAAACAATATTGATTCATCCACAATCTTTTCATAGAGACTCTTCAAATTCCTCTACTCTCACCCTCTCCATTGTCATCCTTGAGAGGTTCTTGACCAAATCATTTTCTCACCATACCCACATCTATGAGAAGGCCTTTAGGTGCTTTGAGAAGTAATTAGGAAGGGACCAATGGTTATTGGTTGATACTATGGGCTATAGCGAATTCAGTAAGCTAGAAAAGATAAAGGTTTGGCGTAACCTCGTTGGAGCAAGAAGCTTGGAGGGCTTAGGTACACTAGGTAGATTAGGCTTGGAGGGTCTATTGCTATTCATGTATCCCAACTACATTTTCTAGTAGATTATTGACCGCTTAGAGGACGGCAGAGAGGTTTTACGCTGAGGGCTTCGGTTTCCTCTTCGATAACACATCGTTGTGTTGTCATTGTGTTTGCATCTCTCTTTCCTTAATCTTTTCCATTTAATTTCTGTTGTGGATGTGATTTTATTTGGTTTAGATTGTTTATTAATTTGGTTATTAGCTTATGTTCATTTTCCGCACATATATTGTTTGACATTAAGCTTGAATTGATATTTTTGTAATTAGGGGTCTAAACGTTCATAGTGTTTTATATGCTATTTGAACATTCACTCCAGATATGATTTTCTTTTTGACAAAAGGCCCAGACCACCTCGGCTTCATCTTCCCTCTTGGATCAAAAGTTTCATCTCGAAGCACCTTTAGGACCAAGTCTCCTTCCTTAAGGTTTCTTGGTTTCACTTTCTTGTAAATTGCCCTAGCAATCCCTTTTTGGTACACCTATGCATGATATTGTGCCGTAGCCCACTTTTCATCTGTTAAAGCCAATTGTTCATATCTCGCCTTAACCTAATCCTCTTCTAGGACCTTGGTTTCCACCAATACCCTCAAAGATTGTATCTCCACCTCAATAGGAAGTACCACCTCACTACCATACACCAAGGAGTAAGGTGTTCCCCTAGTCGACACAAGGATAGAAGTTCTATAACTCCATAAAGTAAACGGAAGCTTCTCGGCCCAATCTTTGTATGTCACTACCATCTTGGCTAGGATGTTCTTCATATTCTTATTGGCTGCTTCCACGGCCCAATTATCTTATGGTTGATACGGTGAAGACTTGTGATGCTCAATTATACAACTCCATGATCCTTCAAACCTCCACCTTAAAGTGAGAACCGTTATTAGAAATGATCTCCTGGGGTACCTCAAACCGACATATGATGTTGTTTTCTAAAAATCGAGCCACATGCTTAGCCTTCAATACGGAATAGGAGGCTGCCTCCACCCACTTGGTGAAATATTCAATTGCCACAAAAATGTGTTCATGCCCATTTAAAGCCTTGCGAGCTATCCTTCCAATCACATCTATGCCCCAAACTAAGAATGGCCATGGAGAAGTCATGCTATACAACTCACTGGGTGGTACATGGTTCAAGTTGGCGTGTGTTTGACAATCATGGCAACTTTTTGTATTGTCCACACAATCAGTCTTCATCGTATTCCAGTAGTATCTTATCCTTAGGATTTACTTGGTTAACATTCTTCCATTCATATAAGGACCACGGATCTTTTGATGCACTTCTCCCATTGCTCTCTCGGCTTCTTCCCTATTCAAACAACGAAGGTGTATGCCATCATAGGAACCTCTATAGAGTTGTCCCCCACATAGGATATATTGAGTTGCCATCATCCTAACTGAACTACGTTCTCTCTTATTGGCACCATCCGCATATGCCCCTAGTTCCAAGAACTTCATGATGTCATAGTACCACAAAACTTCCTCTTCCTTTATGGTCACTAGTGTTTAACCCGTGCAATGCGGGGGGTCATTTTACATATTAATGAACTTTGCATCCAACATAAACTTAGTTATCATACTTCTACTACATATATGAAAGTTCAAATAGCGTATAAAACACCAATGAACGTTTAGACCCCCAAATACAAAAATAACACAAGCTTATAATCAAACAATATATGTGCAGAATATGAACTATAAGCTATATCCAAATTGGTAACACACTCTAAACCATAATTAATTACAAACACAACAGAAATTGAAAGGTAAAGATAAAGGAAAGAGAGATGCAAACACAAGGATAACACGGTGATGTGTTATCTCTCAATGCTCCACGATATTTTGATGGAAGCAACTATGCATTTGCATGAGGGCATTCCTATGTTCAATTGATGAGACTGTTTGGGATGTAGTAGATGTAGGATGGACTAGGCCTGAGGCCGCTAAATCCACATGGGATAAGGCGGCTCTTGTGGCAGCCAATACAAATAGCAAGGCACTAAATGCTATTTTTTGTGGTGTTTCTCCAAATGAGTTTCATAGGATTTCTCACGTAACAATTGCCAAGAAGGCGTGGCAAATATTGGAGACCACCTATGAAGGCACAAAGAAGGTAAAGGACACTAAGTTGCAGATGCTAACCACTCGATTTGAATAGCTAAAAGTGAGTTAAGACGAGTCATTCGACTTATTCTATGGCAAGCTAAATGAGGTGATTATTGGCAAGTTCAACTTGGGTGAAAAGATGGAGGACTCAAAGATAGTGAGGAAAATCCTTTGATCATTGCTGGATAGATTTCGTGCAAAGGTTACAGCAATTGAAGAGAGCAAGGACCTTGATGATATCAAAGTTTAAGAACTAATTGGCTCACTACAAACTTATGAGCTATCATCGGATGAGGTCGAGAAAGATGTGGCATATCTTGTGAAGAATTTCCCAAAGAAGAATGGAAAATTTGTTGAGAAGGGAAAATTCCCAAGTTTTGGAAAGGAGAAAATGGACTTCAAGAGGAAAGATGGGAAGGAGTCCCAATCCTTTCAAGGAATCATGTGCTTCGAATGCAATGGGCATGGACATCTCAAGAAAGAGTGTCCTAATTATTTGAGAGGGAAGGGTAAGGTGTATGTCATTGCTCTTAATGACACCGACTCCTTTAATTTAGATTTAGATGAAAGCTGTGATGGAGAGGGAAACTTCTTTGCATTTATGACCATTGCTCCCATGGAATCTTCAGATGATTTGAGTGTGCTAGTGGAAGAGCTTAGTGAGCACAATAAATTTGAGTTAATAGGGATAGTAGTTGAAAGAATAGTGGGACTATAAGAGACCTACAATTCCCTCCTTGAGAAGACTGGTGAATAAGTAAAAGTGGCTAAAGCAGCCATTAAGAAAATGAAGAGAGCAGAGCAAGACTACAAGAGTCTTTTAGTTCGATACAAGGAGACTAAGTGTGAAGTCAAGAAGCTGAATGAAGAGTTGACCAAAGCCTACTGAAAGATAAAATTTCTTGAGCTTGAGGTGATTCAAGCTAATGCTAAAGTAGAGCGGGTCTCCTCCAAGAAGCTTGATGAAGTGCTTGCTCATCAAAAACCTTTCTCTAACAAAAACGGATTGGGATACACCGAAGAGAGCAGTTCGAGTGTCAAAGTGTCCAAGGATATGAAGTTTGTGAAAGCTAAGGAACTAGTGGTAGAAACTTCAGTTGTTGAGAAAGTGAAGCTAAAGAAGAAGCGGAATGTGACTAACCAACGGTTTTCTACTAAGCCTCCTAACCAATCAATGGTCAAACTTAAGGCTCAAGGGAAATCACTCCCAACGTCACAAAGAGGTCCGAGAACTTAGCATTTCTGCCATCACTGTGGAATTCAAGGACACACCAGACCAAATTGTCGTAAGCTTTGGGCATTAAAGAATGGCAACTATCAAAGGCCAAGTGGACAAAGAAAGGATAAAGGGAACCCCAAGCAATCGAATGGGGGAGAAGCTGTGTCTACCATTAGAGATGTAATGAAGATGATTGATGCATTCACCGCCTGCTTGACAAACTTTAACAAAAGGTTTGAAAGTCACAACGATTGTACCCAATCCTCTAGGGATATCGCCCCAAATGCATGTGCCGTGTAGGTGAAAAGGGGTACTCATGCATAAGCATTACAACATGTCCATGCATTAATACTTCCTATGCTTTGTGACTTTGATTGGTTGTGTGCTTTTTGTTATCGTTCCAGCATGTGTTGAAAATTGTGTTTGTTTGCTATTTGCTTTGAATGTTGAATGTTCAAATAGCCTGTAAAACACTATGAACGTTTAGACCCCCAATTTACAAAATACCAATTCACGCTTAATATCAAACAATGTATGTGCTGAAAATGAACATAAGCTTATAACAGAATTGATAAACAATCTAAACCAAATAAAATCACATCCACAGAAAAAATTAAATGGCAAAGATTAAGAGAAGAGAGCTGCAAACACAAGGACAACACAACAATGTGTTATCGAAGAGGAAACCGAAGCCCTCGGCGTAAAACCTCTACGTCGCCCTCCAAGCGGTCAATAATCCACTAAAGAATGAAGTTGGGATACATGAATAGCAGAAGACCCTCCAAGCCTAATCTACCCAGTGTACCTAAGCCCTCCAAGCTTCTTGCTCCAACGAGGTTATGCCGAACCTTTGTCTTCTTTAGCTTATCGAATTTCGCTATAGCCCATAGCATCAACCAATAGCCATTGGTCCCTTCCTAACTGCTTCCCAAAGCACCAAATAGCCTTCTCACAGATGTGGGTATGGTGAGAAAAGGATTTGGGTAAGAACCTTTCAAGGATGTAACAATGGAGAGGAAGAAAGTAAAGGAATTTGAAAAGTCTGTATGTGAAGATTGGGGATGAGTCAATCTTGTTTTTCTCTAGGGTTTCTCTCTCAAAATTCTCTCTGAAAGCTTTCTACATTTCGTGGGTATAAGGGGTATTTATACTAGGGTGAGAGTGGAATGCGAAGAGTTAGATTTTTCAAAACAGAATTGGCTCGCGGCTTGGCCTCGCGACTTGACTGAGTCGCGAGTTCAAGTTGTGAGCTAACAGAATGGCTAGGCTGGACTTTTTGTCCTGTAGTGCTCTAGTTGGCGTGACTGTTCATCTTCTCTGCACGCTTCACTCGTGTGCTACAGTTGGCGGCTTGCCAGTCACAAGTCACCCGCGAGTCCCAGCCGCGAGTCTCTGCATCCTTGCACAATCTTGAGCATTTCTTCACACTCTCTCACTCACTACACTTACATGATTCCCACATAAATACGGGGTTACTAATTGCTAAATTACAAGCAAATTTGGCACGAAATAAAGCCAACAAGATGGTTGATTAAATTAAACCTTACAATCTCCCCCTTTGGCTATTGCATGACAAAACCCTACAACAGACTCTAGACTTAACATGTGAGTTGGGAACAATTGAACAAAACTCACTCACACCTAACTCTAGAATCTGAGAAGCTCTTGAACCATAAGAACAGGTATCTCCTGAAACACAACAACACAATATGATCATTGTTTGAGTCTTGAGATGATTGAGTCGAACGACGAGTCCACTTAACAACAGGGGGTGGAACATCAATTACAATCTCTTTTCCTTTAGAGGAATGGTGTGACATCTGCGAAAGACAAGACTCACAGCAGAGAACCAATAGCGAGACCACAAGACACATACATCAACTTGATTAGATTCAGGTTATAACAAAAGAAATTCAGATAGAGAACTCACTCAAATAATCACAGAACATTATGTCAAGAAATCATACACAACACTGATGCATTGTATATTTAAGAAAGAAAGATGTCCAAAAATGATGATTGAATGATAATAACTCATAACAAAGTAATCAATGAACATCACACAGTCACAAATAACTGTCATTGTGATACTCTATCATGAACATGTTATGTACAGAGCAACACAGTCAAGAAGCATAACTCAGAACACAAACACAAAAAAAAAAATGAGAAAAGCATCTAACAAACAATATCACCAATCACTCAAACAAATGCACTCAACAAAATCAACCAACCCTATGTTCGAACATTATATTACTTAAATCACAAAATGACTCACAAATCAAGAAAACAAAGCTATAATTATGAAATGTGTAGAGAGAAATAGAAAGTCTATACCTTTTCCTTGAAGATTTGAGATTGAAATGAAGCAAAAATGGAGGTTTTTGAGAGTGACACGGTGAGTTTGAGAGAGGTTTGAAGTGGGGAAGACAATGAACAGTCACAAAAATTTGAGGGAAAAACTTAAATGTTTTCAAAACTGCCCCATTTGTGCAAAACATGCGTTTTTCATGACTGGATCAAGTCGCATGCAAATCGCTAGGGCCAGTTGCCAAAACACTTAAATAGAAAAATTTGAAAAAATTTTCTAAGTGTTTTTTGCAACTGGAAGGTCTACCCGCGAGAGAGTCGTGAGGTGAGCCGCGAAAATCTCTGTGTACCCCTCGTGACTGGACCTTCCACCCACAAACAAGTTGCCACACTGAGCTGCGAGAAACATAAAAGCCCAAATTTTGAAAAATATTCTAAGTATTTTTTGTGACTGGGACATTGACCTGCCAGTGAGCTGCGAAAATTCTCGGACTGGGACATGCGACTGGACTAACCTGCGACTGAGTCGCCAAAACGGGGCACCACTGTTTTTGAATTTTGACAATTTTTGTAAAAATAAAGTTCTTTCCAAAAAAAACTAAAACACTCAAAAATATTTTTGTGTTTGATCAACAAAGATTGAGCATGTGAAAACACATTTAATCAAGTACAATCACACAAATGAATATGGAATTCATTGAACTTAGACATGTGTGTTGTGTGTGAATATAAAAAATGAGATAGTCCTTAGTCTAATGTGAAGCTTCAATGATCAATTCAATCAAGGCATACACAACTAGCACTAGATGATGTGACCCATCTCAATTATAGAAATATGGATATATGACCTCCCACATAAACATGATAACATAAATTTGAAACTTTTCATTTGGCTTCATATACATCATAACATTTGATCTTTTTGAAACAATACATCTCATTGTGAGATCGATGCCTGAAATTTTTGATACTTCAATTTGATGAGATAGCCTTTGGCTTTTTGGGCATCATACATTTTAATTTTTGGTCGCTTTCCCTTCTTCCTAGTCAAATACTAGTATGTCCGATAGGCTTTTGCAGCTCAATCTTTTCATTTGGAGATTTACATTTGGTGAGATCTTTAAGCAAAAGCAATAAAATAAATTAGTGGGAAGATATATAGGCACAAGTCTATGCATGTCTCAAGACCAACAAAACCATTCACTAATCATTCATGACAAGGTTGAATGTCTATTTACAACAGTCACGTAGATTTCAAGGTTTCTTCCACAATGATATGAGTGCATAGGGTACATGCTAAGCTCGTAGATGCACAAAGCCATTAGTACAAAGGTACAAGGCAAAACATGTTTTGAGACAAAAACTCATCAATTTTGGATTTTCTAATTTTTATGTAATTTTGGATTTTTGACATAAAAGAAGAAAAGATTGATAAAAAACAACAATGTAAAAACATTTAAACAGAAACAAGTAAACAACCAAACATTTTTCAACACAAACAAGCAAAAAGCACACAATTAAGCATATTGACAAAGCATAGGAAGAATTAATGCATGGACATGTTGTAATGCTTATGCATGAGTAACCCTCTTCACCCACACGTCACGTGCGTTTGGGGTGATATCCCTATAGGATTGGGTACGAGAGTTAGGACTTTCAAACCTTCTAGTGAAGCTTTCCAAGTAGGTGGTGAATGCACTGATCATCTTTATAACGTCCATCACACCGAGATCACCATTTCGACCTCTTAATGACTCAATAGTCCAAGTCCTCTTGTCATTTCTTGGTCCTCTTGACCTTTGATTAGTTGCATTCTTCAATGCTTTAAGCTTATGACGGTTTGGTTTGGTGTGTCCTTGAAGTCCACAATGATGGCAAAAGTCATTCGTTCTCGAACCTCTTTGTGATCTTGGAAGAGATCTTCCTTTAGCTTCAAGTTTGTTCACTGATTGGTTACAGGGCTTATTCAACACCCATTGGTCAGCCACATTCTTCTTCTTTTCATCCTCTACTTTCTTAGGGATAGAGTTAGCCACTACAGGTTCTTTGGCTTGCACAAATTTCACTTCCTTGGTGATTTTGACAGCTGAACTACCTTCTCCGGTATATCCCAACCCGAATTTGTCTGAGAATTGTTTTTGAGAGGAAATGACATCATCTAGTTTCTTAGTGGAGACTCTCTCTACCTTGGCATATGCTTGAACTACCTCAAGCTCAAGAAATTTTATCTTTGAATAGGCTTTAGTCAGATCTCCATTCAGCGTCTCTATCTTACACTTGGCCTCCTTATGTCGAACTAGGAGACTTCTATAGTCCTCCTCTGTCTTCATCTTTCTCACAGCTGCCTTGGCCACACGTGCATATTCTCCTGATTTCTTAAGGAGTGAATTGAAATTTCCTTGAAGACCCCCTGTATGCTCATCTTCTTCACCATATGATTCTTCTACAATTCCCATTGATTCCTCATCACTATGCTCCTCAAGCTCTTGTACAAGCAAATTTAAGTCCTTCGAAAACTCAACATGAGCAATGGTCATAAAAGTGGAGTAATTCCCTTCTCTGTCACAGCTTTCCTTAGAATCAGAATTGGATGAATCCGAGTCACTAAGAGTTATGGCATACACCTTGCCCTTCGATTTCAAATAGTTGGGACATTCTTTCTTGAAATGTCCGTGTCCGTTGCATCTTTCCTTTTGAATTCCTTTTTCTCCTTCCTGGAATTTTGGAATTTCCCTTTACTGCCAAAATTTCCATTGTTCTTGAATTTTAAGAACTTTCAGAAATTCTTTGCCAAATATGCCACCTCTTTATCGACAACATCCTCATCTGATGAGTCGTGAGCTTCGACCCTTTCATCAGCTGTCTTAAGAGCAAGAGGTTTTCTCTTCCTTTGTGTGGGCAGTGACAATTCATAGGTTTGAAGTGAGCCAATCAGTTCTTGGACTTTGATATCATCAAGGTCCTTACTCTCTTCAATCGCTGTCACCTTGGCACGAAAGCTTTCTGGCAACAAATGAAGGATTTTTCTCATAACTTTAGAGTCCTCCGTTGGGAACAGTTGAAGAAAAATCTAGACTTAACATGTGGGTTGGGAACAGTTGAACAAAACTCACTCACACCTAACTCTAGAATCTGTGAAGCTCTTGAACCATACGAACAAGTATTTCCTGAAAACAACAACACAATACGATCATTGAAAGCAGAAAACTTGAAATGTATATGGAGCAAGTACAATTAGATCAAGCAAAAAGGAATGAAACAATAAAGCATGGCTTGACTAAAACATGAACAATCACTACAAATAGTGACTACAATGATCATTCATATAAGGAATGAACATCCGAACATGCAAGCTAATAAGCTCAATGCAAAGTATCATTTGCATGTCCAACACTCAACCAATACAACAACACAAAGTAATTGTATCAAGGATATAAAATCCAATAAGGGCATATGAGTGATGTACTTAAAGAAATGCATAACATTAACAACAAGTACTAAGCTACAAAGCATGGGTACAAAATACAAGTACTGAATAAACAACTGAAATATATAAACCAAAGTACCAAAAACTTTAAACAGTACCAAAAGCTTTAAAATAGTAGCACAATGTAAATACTAAGAGTTAAAAAAAATATAAACACATAATCTGAAAAACAGAACAAGCCAAAAGTAAAGTATATGTGTATGTATCAGTTTCCTTCTTTTGAGCTCACACAACTCCCCCTTTCAATATGCACACTTCCCATTTTTGTGTTGCTCTACCCCTTGCTTTATGTTATCTCCAAACTATTCAACAAGTTTGCTCTCCCCCTTTTTGGCACAAATAGCTAAAGGTTGTCCTTGAGTTTTTGTTGAATAGCATCTAACTGGGTCTCGATGGCTGTGAGACGCATTTGAACTTGATTGTTGGTAGAGTAGAGAACCTTTTCAAATCCAAAAATACGCTGATACGGATCCTCAATCAAAGTGCTTATCCTATTGGCTTGAGAGCTAGGATGTACAGGCTAAGTGCTACTTGGCTGCAACTCAAAAGTGTGAGGAGATGCAGTCTCGGTATGCATAGGCATAGCTGAACCATGACCGAATGGAATGGCATGAGTAAAAGATTCACTCTTAGGTGCTCTACATGAGTGACTCTTACTTACTTGAAGAGAGATCATGGATAATGGTCGAAGATGTGCTAGTATTTTTCCATCCTTTGGCAGAAGAACCCCTTCACATAACCATAATCTTCATGATTAGACTACAAAATGGAAGGCATGTTCTTGCTATTGTTCGTGCTGTCGTTCTCCCTATTAACTGGAAGATGTGAGCAAAAATGTCAATTTGACCTCTAGTGATGAGATCACATAGAAATTGTGCTCTTCCAAGGTTGATGAATGCAGTGTTCGAGAGTGGATAAAGGTTGAAGAACATGATCAATTTGAGAGTCGTCAGATTAGGTGCAAACTTAGCTATTCCAATGGACGTTCCTTTGGATAAAATCTTATGATTTAGCCTAAGAATTTGAAGAATATCTTGTACCTTAGGAAGTTTATCATCATATGGGGTGAGGTCTACATTTGCCAGTCTATTAATTCGAAAAACCTTCGTAATGTAGTCTGGATTAATGCTGAACTCCTTTCCTCGAACCCAACACTTTAACTCAACTCTGGTGTATCTAGCATTTGAATAGAACTCCTTAACTAATTCATCAATCGGGTCCTTAAAGTTCCTGAACAAATCAGCCTAATCTTTTGCTTTAAAGATCCTAGGAATAACTGTTGTTCTCAAGGTATCAAATTTTACAACCCATTCCACCACAATAGGAGCATCTACAAAAATGCTTAAGAAGGTCTGCGAATCGAGGGAAGTCCTGAATCTCTCACTATTTGAATCTTGAGATGAACTTCGAGTCTGTTTTGAAACAGGGGATGATGGAATATTAATTGCAGGCTCTTTTCCTTGAGAGGAACGACGAGACATCTGTAAAATAACATACACACAGCAAAGAACCAAGTGCAAAACCACAAGACACAAATGCTAGTCCATGAAAGAAGCACACATTGTTATTTAGCAAGACATATCACTCAAACATGGTAAATGAACCAAGTATGCAGTATCTAAGCATGTATTTAAGCATGAGCAACACTGATGTGTGTGGTGTGCAAATGTGATGAGTGTGCAAACACAACTAAGCACAATGTAATCTATGAAATCCACAAAAACACCAGTAACTGTGAGTTTACTATGAGCATGATTTGCACAACACAGCACAAACAATATATACTACTCAAAAATTAGAACCATACAAGAAAACATGTATATCAAGCATCATATTATCAATGTCAACAATATCCATTTAACAAACTCAATCAAATATACCCAAACCATATTCCAAACTCAAGTTTTTCAAAAACTCTTCAAAAACTCAAAATCCAAGAATTTTAAGGGTTATAACCATGAAATACTTTGAGAAAAATGGAAAACCCATACCTTTTCTTGAAGTTTAAAGGATAGAAGATGATGAAAATGGTGGATTTTTTAGTGAAACATGGTGAGTTTGTGAGAGAGATGAACGGACAAGACAATGAACAGTTAAAATGTTCGAGAGAAAACCGGAAAGATTTTAAAAAACTGTCCTTAAAGTGCAAAACACGCAATATTCACGATTGAGTTGAGTTGCGAACAAGTTGCCAGACACCTGTAAGACAAAAATTCAAATATTTGTCTAAGTGTTTTTTGCAACTGGAAGGCCCACCCGCGAGGTAGTTGCAAAGGGAGCCACAAAACGTTCTGATTACACCTCGCGACTAGAGCTTCCACTCGCAAACAAGTCGCCAAACCGAGTAGTGTGAAATCTAAAAACCCAGTTTTTCAAAAAAATTTCTAAGTCTTTTTCGCGACTGGAACTTTGACCTGCCAGTGAGTCGCGAAAACCTACTATGTAAGCTCGCGACTGGGGCATGCGACTGGCTTAACCCACGAGGCAAGTCGCAAGAACAGGGCTGCACAGTTTTTGAAATTTTTGACATATTTCAAACCAAACTACTTTCCAAAAACAATTAAAACACTCAAAAATCTTTTTGTGTATGATCAACATATAATTGAGCATGTGCAACACATTTAATCAAGTACAATCACATAAATGAATAAGGCATTTATTGAACATAGACATGTGTGATGTGTGTGGGTATCAAAAATGAAGCTTCAATGATCAATTCAACCAAGACATACACAATTAGCACTAGGAACAGTGACCTGTCTCAATTATAGAAATATGCATATATGACCTCCCACAAAACTTGATAACATAACTTTGAAGCTTTTCATTTGGCTCCATATACATCATATCATTTGATCTTTTTGAATCATTACATCTCATTTTGAGATTGATGCCTGAAATTTTTGATATTTCAATTTGATGAGTAAGTCTTTAGCTTTTTGGGCGTCATACATTTTATTGTAAGTCGCTTTCCCTTTTTCCTAGTCAAATACTAGTATGTTCGACGGCTTTTGCAGTTCATTATCTCTTTTCATTTTGAGATTTACATTTTTTGAGCTCTTTAAGCAAAAAAATAAAAGAGTGGAAAGATATATAGACACAAGTCTATACAAGTTTCAAGATCAACAAAACCATTGACTAATCATTCATGACAAGTTTGAAGATCTATTTACAACAGTCACATAGATTTCAAGATTTTTCCCACAATGGTATGAATGCATAAAGAACAAGCTATGCTTGTAAATGCACAAAACCATTAGTACAAAGGTACAAGGCAGAACATGCTAGTGACAATACAAAATAATGTCAATCAAACTTTTTGAATTTTCTACTTTTTATATGTTTTTTGATTTTTGACACAAAAACAAGAAAATATTGACAAAAAAAAAAATGTAAAAACATTTAAAGCAAATAGCAAGCAAACATGATTTTCAACACATGCTGAAACGATAACATAAAGCACACAATCAATCAAAGTCACATAGCATAGGAAGTATTAACGCATGGACATGTTGTAATGCTTATGCATGAGTACCCCTCTTCACCCGCACGGCACGTGCATTTGGGGTGATATCCCTGGAGGATTGGTGAAGCTCATCAAATGATTTTCAAACCTTTTGGTGAAGCTTTTCAAACCTTTTGTTGGAGAAAGGTTTTTGATGAGCAATCACTTCATCAAGCTTCTTGGAGGAGACCTACTCTACTTTAGCATTAGCTTGAATCACTTCCAGCTTAAGAAATTTTATCTTTAAGTAGGCTTCAATCAACTCTCCATTTAGCGTCTCGACTTCACACTTAGTCTCCTTGTATCGGACTAAAAGACTCTTGTAGTCTTGCTTTGCTCTCTTCATTTTCTTAATTGATACTTTAGCCACTTTTGCATATTCACCTGTCTTCTCAAGGAGGGAATTGTAGGTCTCTTGCAGTCCCACTGTTCCTTCATCTTCCTCATCAACAGATTCCTCTACTATCCCTATTGACTCCAATTCAGTGTGCTCACCAAGCTCTTCCACTAGTGCACCCAAATCATCTGAAAATTCCATAGGAACAATGGTCATGAATGCAGAGAAGCTTCCCTTTCCATCATAGCTTTCATCTGAATCTGAATTAGAGGAGTCTGAATCACTAAGAGTAGTGGCATACACTTTGCCCTTCGCTCTCAAATAATTGGGACACTCTTTCTTGAGATGTCCATGTCTGTTGTATTCGAAGCACGTGATTCCTTGAGAGGATTGAAAGTCCTTCCTATCTTTCCTCTTGAAATCCTTTTTCTGCTTTCCGAAATTTGGGAATTTTTCCTTCTCAGCAAACTTTCCATTCTTCTTGAACTTCAAGAACTTTCAAAAATTCTTCACAAGATATGCCACTTCTTTATTGGCCTCATCCCCGTCTGATGAGTCGTGAGCATCCACCCTCTCATTAATTGTCTTAAGATCAAGGGATTTGCTCTTTCTTTGTGATGGCAATGACAGCTCATATGTTTGAAGTGAGCCAATTAGTTCTTGAACTTTGATATCATCAAGATCTTTACTCTCTTTAATTGCTGTAACCTTTGCACGAAAGCTCTCTGACAATGACCAAAGGATTTTCCTCACTATCTTTGAGTCCTTTGTTTTCTCACACAAATTGAACTTGCCAATAACCACCTCGTTTCGCTTGCAATAGAATGAGTCGAATGACTCGTCTTCACTCATTTTTAGCTCTTCCAATCGAGTGGTTAGCATCTACAACTTAGTGTCCTTCACCTTATTCGTTCCCTCATAGGTGGTCTCCAATATTTGCTGAAAGTTCAAATAGCATGCAAAACACTATGAATGTTTAGACCCCCAAATTACAAATTACCAATTCAAGCTTATTATCAAACAATAATTGTACAAAACATGAACATAAGCTAATGACAAAATTGATAAACTATCTAAACCAATTTAAAATCACATCCACAGTAGAAATTAAATAGTAAAGATAAAGGGAAGAGAGATGCAAACACAAAGACAACACGGCGATGTGTTATCGAAGAGGAAACCGAAGCCCTCGGCGTAAAACCTCTCTGCCACCCTCCTAGCGGTCAATAATCCACTAGAAAATGTAGTTGGGATACATGAACAGCAACAGAACCTCCAAGCCTAATCTACCCAGGTACCTAAGCCCTCCAAACTTCTTGCTCTAACGAGGTTGTGCCGAACCTTTTTCTTCTCTAGCTTACTGGATTCTGCTATAGCCCATAGCATCAACCAATAACCATGGGTTACTTCCAAACTTCTTCCCTAAGCACAAAAAGACCTTCTCACAGACGTGAGTATGGTGAGAAAAGGATTTGGTCAAGAACCTCTCAAGGATGTAACAATGGAGAGGGTGAGAGTAGAGGAATTTGAAGAGTCTCTATGTGAAGATTGTGGATGAATCAATCTTGTTTTAATCTAGGGTTTCTCTCTCAAAATTCTCTCTGGAAGCTCTCTACATTTCGTGGCTTTAAAGGGTATTTATACTTGGGTGAGAAAGGAAAGCGAAGAGTCAATTTTTCCCAAATATGGCTGGTTGGCGGCTTGGCCTTGCGACTTGACTGAGTCGCGAGTTCAAGCCGTGAGATAACAGAACGGCCAGGCTGGACCTTTTGTCCTGTAGTGCACCAGCTAGCGTGACTATTCATCTTCTCGCACGCTTCACTCGTGTGTTGCAGTTGATGGCTTGCCAGTAGCAAGTCACCCGCGAGTCCCAGCCGCGAATCCCTACATCCTTGCACAAACTTGAGCATTTCTTCACACTTTCTCACTCACTACCCTTACATGAATCCGACCTAAATACATGGTTTCTAAGTGCTGAAATACAAGCAAATTGGCACGGAATAAAGCTAACAAGATGGTTGATTAAATTCAACCTTACAATTTCCCCCTTTGGCTATTCCGTGACAAAACCCTACAACAAACTCTAGACTTAACGTGTGAGTTGGGAACAGTTGGAAAACTCACTCACACCTAACTTTAGAATCTTTGAAGCTCTTGAACCATAAGACCAAATATCTCCTAAAACACAACAACACAATAAGTTCATTGTATGCAGAAAAACTTGTAATGCATATGGAACAAGCACAATGTGATAAAGACAGGCAATCACTATATACTAGTGATCACAATGCTCATTCATTTAAGGAATGAACATCCGGACATGCAGGCTAATAAGCTTATTTGCAAAGTACTATTTGCATGTCCAACACTCAACCAATGCATAAAACATATATGCATCTAGGAACAAGATACTACAAGGGCACAAGAGTGATGTACTTAAAGAAAATGCATATGCATGACATTTAACATCAAGTACTAATGCTACAAAGCATGGGTACATAAACCTTAAAAGCTTACAAAAGCAGCAGGTACAAACAGTAAAATGAAAACTGAATAACATCTTAAGTATTAATAAACCAAAGTTTCAAACCTTTAAACCTACATTTTAACCATAGTGTATCAAAACCATAATGAGAGCATTAACCGAACATAACATAAAGTAAAAACTAAAACATAAACTGAATAAAAACTGTTTACGGCATGCTCCCCCTCAAAATGGCACTCCCCATGAAGAGTTGCCCCTCAAAAATTCTCCCCCTTTTTGACCGGAATGGCCAAAGGGTCACTGCTGGGTGTTAAGGCTGTCAAACTTGGCTGAAAGTATGTTAAGCTGATCCTGAATAGCTGCCATCCTATCAGTATGCTCATTCTGAATTTCTCTAAGTCCATCAATCCTTTCTAGGATGATCTGAAATGCATTTGAAGGTGTAACTAATGAGGTTGAAGCTCTGCTCCTCTTGCCTCTGCTTCTGGGTGTGGATGTCTATCCTGCAACCTCTACTTCAGTTTCCATAGGATCACCTTCTCCTTGGTCACCCACCTCTTCATCACCTGGAAAACAAACTTGTATCCTTGTGATGGTGAATTTGTTTATTGCTGACAGTGGAGTCATGGGACTGATATCTTGAGGGATTTCAACACCTTTTGCTCTGAAAAGTCTTATGAGAAGACTAGGAAAGATCAGCTTAGGCCTGGAGGTGGTTTTGGTCTCTTCCACAATTGTGTCAAATATGTGAGAGCTAATGTCAATGAAGGTTTTCTCCTTGAGTTCCATGGGGAAGATAGCTCTGGCATTAGTAAGTGTTGTCAGCTTCCTTATTGGATACAAATTGAACATCATGATGGTGGTCAGACACCTCATGTCAGCAGGAAAGGCATTAGTGTTGAGACATCTCCCTTCTTTAACACCACCAATCTGAGTTTGGACAGTGTCTAAAGATAACATCCTGTCTTTGTAGTTGGTGAAATCATGATCTTCTAATCCCTCAAGCCCTAGAACTTCATCAATATCATGTGCATCTATGCTGAACTCATGTCCTCTAATCCAGCAGTTCAGCTCATCCTCCCTTATGCTCACATTTGCATAGAATTCCCTTATTAAAGGCTCACACACTGCAGGTAGGTCACCTAGTAACTTATCCCATCCTCTGCCTTCAAAGCATTCTGGAATGAAGCTATCCTTTAAGTCATTTAATCCACAAACCTCTCCTGGATAATTTTTCCCTTCATGAAAGAATCTTTGTATCTCTCAAAATGTTGAACAGACCTAAATAGGTTATGGTCCATTTTCAGCCTTTTGTCAGCCTTCTTAGCAGGGGTCTTCTTCTTTGTAGGTGTGGGAGCCATCTGTAAACAAGCAGAAGAGGCCACAACACGAGCAGAACACAATATGTGGAAATGCACACATATTAGTAACAAGTTAGTTGCAAAGGGAGGAATAGAATGTGAAGTCAACACACAGACAAAGCATAGTTGAGAACCAAAGAAAGATATCTCAAATAAGAACACAGTAACTCAACCCAGTTCAGTCTGTATTGATACAAACTGGAACAAGTATTAAACAACTATATATATGGACAATGGAAACCACATTCACGTAAAAAGGATCATATGTCTATGAGACATATCTTAATGAATATGACATGTTCAAAAAAAAAAATACCCTCAAGACAGAAGCACACACATGATATGGCAACTTAAAAACACAGCAGTATTAGACAAACAATCCATAAGTCTCAGACATACTGAAACACCCAAACACACATACATAGAAAAACACAGAAAACCCCAAACCCATATATCTAATGGGTATGAAAACTATCAAACAGAAAAGCTAAAAACAAAGACTAGCACAATGAGACTAAAAATGATAGCAAAGGTATTCAGCAACAAAAGCAACCAACCTCAAACAACTAAACCCAACATTTTAAGCAAGCCCAAGTTCGAACACAGTATAACTCAAAACCCAGTGACAACTCATAAAACAAGAAAATAATGCTAAAATCATGAAATATGAAGAGAGAAAGAGAAAACCCATACCTTTTTCTTGAAGATTTGAGAAGAAATGGTGCAAAAATGGAGGATTTTCGAAGAGAGACATAGTGTGTTTGAATGAGTGAAAAGGGGAAGACAATGAACAGTCACAAAAATTCGAGGGAAAAACTGAAAAAATTTTAAAAACTGTCTTTAAAATGCAAAACACGCGTTTTTCGCGATTGGTCAAGTCGCCAGGGTAACCACGAAACACTTTGAAACCTAGATTCATGAAATAATTTCTAAGTGTTTTTCGCGACTGGAAGGTCTACTCATGAGAGAGTCGCGAGGTGAGCCGTGAAAATCTCTATGTACATCTCACGATTGGACCTTCCACCCGCGAATAAGTTGCCACACTGAGCCGTCAAAACCACAAAAACACACATTTTTGAAAAATATTCAAAGACTTTTTTGCGACTAGGGCATTTACCCACCAGAGAGTTACCAATGAGTGGCGAAAACCTTCCGAGTAAATTTCGCGATTGGGGCATGCGGCTGGACCAACCCGTGACTGAGTCGCCAGAACAGGGCAATACTATTTTTGAAATTTTGACACTTTTGTAAAAACAAAATACTTTCCAAAAACAAGCTAAAACACTTAAAAATCTTTTTGTGTTTGATCAACAAGGATTGAGCATGTGAAAACACATTTAAACAAGTACAATCACACAAATGAATATGGCATTCATTGAACATAGACATGTATGATGTGTGTGGATATCAAATATGAGATAGTCCTTAGTCTAATGTGAAACTTCAATGATCAATTCAATCAAGGCATACACAACTAACACTAAATAATGTGACCCATCTCAACTATAGAAATATGCATATATGACCTCCCACATAAACTTGAGTACAAAAACATTGAAGCTTTTCATTTGGCTCCATGTTTAACATATCATTTGATCTTTATGAATCAACACATCTCATTGTGAGATCGATGCCTGAAATTTTTGATATTTCACTTTGATGAGTTAGCCTTTGGCTTTTTGGGCATTGTAAAGTTGAATTTTATCAACCATCTTGTCTGCTTTATTCCGTGCCAATTTGCTTGTAATTTAGCACTTAGTAACCTTGTATTTTTGGTGGGATTCATGTAAGGGTAGTGTGTGAGAGAGTATGAAGAAATGCTTAAGAATGTGCAAAGAAGCAGGGACTTACGATTGACTCTCGACTGGCAAGCCGCCAATTGCAGCACATGTGAGAAGCATGCGGGGAGGTGAAGGGTCACACCAGCTGTCGCACTACAGGACAAAAGTCTCAGGCTGGCCAGACCGTTATCTTGCAGCTTGAACTCACGACTTAGACCAGTCGCGAGGCCAAGCAGCCAACTTGCCCTGTTTGGGAAAAAATGTCTCTTCGTATTCCAAACACACACCACTATATATGGACTCTTATACCCACGAAATGTAGAGAGCTTCCAAATAGAATTTTGAGAGAGAAACCCTAAAGAAAAATAAGATTGCCTCATCCCTAATCTTCACTAAGAGACTCTTCAAATTCCTCTACTCTCTTCCTCTCCATTGATACATCCTTGAAAGGTTCTTGACCAAATCCTTTTCTCACCACACCCACGTCTGTGAGAAGGTCTTTTGGTGCTAAGGGAAGCAGTTTGGAATGGACCAATGGTTATTGGTTGATGCTATGGGCTATAGCGGAATCCAGTAAGCTAGAGAAGAAAAAGGTTCGGCGCAACCTCGTTGGAGCAAGAAGCTTGGAGGGCTTAGGTACCTGGGTAGATTAGGCTTGGAGGGTCTATTGCTGTTCATGTATCCCAACTACATTTTCTAGTGTATTATTGACCGGTTGGAGGGCAGCAGAGAGGTTTTACGCTGAGGGCTTTGGTTTCCTCTTCGATAACACATCGGGTGTTGTCTTTGTGTTTGCATCTATCTTCCCTTTATCTTTGCCTTTTATTTTCTGTTGTGGATGTGATTATAATTGGCTAAGATTGTTTATCAATTCTGTGTTTGGCTTATGTTCATGTTCTGCACATTAATTGTTTGATAATAAGCTTGAATTGATAATTTGTAATTGGGGTCTAAACGTTCATAGTATTTTCAACGCTATTCAAACTTTCAATTGATATCAGAGCGGGTACACTTGTTGTGGTTTAAATACCTGAGTGTGTTCCTTGACCCCGTTTGAGATGGACCGATCTCAATCTCTAAATGTTTGACCATTTTTTTATGGTAATAATTATGCATCTTGGAAAGTCCGAATGAGAGCATTTTTGTGTTCTATTGATGATGCTGTGTGGGATGCAGTTGAAGTTGGTTGGACAAGGCTGGAGGCTGCCAAATCCACTTGGGATAAGGCAGCTCTTTCAGTGGCTAATGCTAATAGTAAAGCTTTGAATGCTATTTTCTGTGGTGTCTCTCCAGAAGAATTTCACAGGATTTCACATATCATTATTGCTAAGGAACCATGGAAGATTCTGGAGACAACTTATGAAGGAACAAAGAAGGTGAAAGACACCAAACTACAGATGTTGACCACTCGCTTTGAGGAGCTCAAGATGAGTGAGGATGAGTCCTTTGACTCTTTTTATAGTAAGCTAAATGAAGTGGTTGTCGGTAAATTCAATATGGGGGAAAAGACAGAGGATTCTAAAATAGTAAGGAAGATCCTTTGGTCACTGCCAGAAAGCTTCCGTGCCAAAGTAACAGCTATTGAAGAGAGCAAGGATCTTGACGACATTAAAGTTCAAGAGTTGGTCGGTTCATTGCAGACGTATGAATTGTCACTGCCCACACAGAAGAAGAGTAAATCTCTTGCTCTTAAAACAATTGATGAGAGAGTGGTATCTCATGACTCTTCAGAAGAGGATGCAGTAGATAAAGATGTGGCGTACCTTGTAAAGAACTTCCGGAAATTCTTGAAACTCAAGAATGGTGGGAAATTTGGTGAAAAAGGAAAATTTCAGAGTTCCGGGAATGAGAAGAAAGAATTCAGAAGGAAAGAAGGTAGAGAATCCCAATCTTCGCAAGGAATCACGTGCTTCGAGTGTAATGGACATGGACACTTCAAAAAGGAATGTCCCAACTATTTGAAGTCAAAGGGCAAGGTCTATGCCACTACTCTAAGTGACTCGGATTCGTCAAATTCTGATTCCGAGGATAGCTGTGACGAAGAAGGAAATTATTTTGCATTCATGACCATTGTACACGTGGAATCCTCAGATGATTTGGATACACTTGTGAAGGAGCTTGGTGAGCATTCTGATTTGGAGTCTATTGGGATTGTTGAAGAATCAGAGGCTGAAGAGGATGAAGATACATCTGGTCTTCAAGAGAATTACGCCTTACTCCTTGAGAAATCGGGTGAGTATGCAAGGGTGGCAAAGGCGACTGTGAAGAAGAAAAAGAAAGCTGAGGAAGATTACAAAAGTCTTCTGGTATGATACAAGAAGGCGAAGTGTGAGATTGAAACTCTAAATGGTGAGCTATCAGAAGCCTACACAAAAGTGAGATTTCTTGAGCAAGAGGTAGTGCAAGCTCATGCCAAGATAGAGAGGGTCTCATCCAAGAAGTTAAAAGATGTTATTTCATCTCAAAAACCTTCCTCATACAAGTCTGGGTTAGGATATACCAGAGGAAGTAGCTCATCAGCCAATGTCACCAAATAAGTGAAGTTTGTGAAGGCCAAAGAGATGGTTGTAGAAAAGCCTATTACTGAGAAAGTTAAGGTTGAGAAGAAGAAAAAGCTAGTTGATCAACGGGTGTTTAATAAGTCCCGTAATCAATCAGAAGCAAGATTTGGAGCTAGAGGAAGATCACTTCCAAGATCACAACAGGGTCCTAGAACGAATCATTTTTGTCACTTTTGCAAATTGCAAGGACATACTAGACCCAACTATCATAAGCTGAGAGAGTTAAACAATACAAGCGCTCCTCGATCACGAGGAAGAAGAAAAGACAAGTGGTCTTCGGGTGGTGAGCAACCTAGAAGTCAAAACCGTGATCCCGGAATGATGGACGTTATGAAGATGATCGATGCCTTCAAAAATTGCTTGGAAATCTTCACAAGAAGGTTTGAAAGTCCTAACTCTCATACCCAATCCGTCAAGGATATCACCCCAAACGCACGTGACATGTGGGTGACGAAGGGTACTCATGCATAAGCATTACAACATGTCCATGCATTAATACTTCCCATGTTTGTGAATATGCTTGGTTGTGTGCTTCTTGCGTGTTTTTGAGTTGATATATTGTTTATGTGTTTTTTTTTTTTTTTGGGTCAAATGTTTTTACATTGTTATTTATGTTGTTTTTTTTATCAATCTTTTACTTCTTTTGTGTCAAAAATCCAAAAACACATAAAAATTAGAAAATCCTAAAAAGTTTGATCGGCTTTGTTGAGTTTTGTCTCAAAGCATGTTTTGCCTTGTACCTTTGTACTAATGGCCTTGTGCATCTATGAGCTTAGCTTGTTTCTTATGCACTCATGTCATTGTGGAAGAAATTCTGAAATCTATGTGACTGTTGTAAATAGATCTTCAACCTTGTCACGAATGATTAGTGAATGGTTTTGTTGATCTTGAGACATGCATAGACTTTTGCCTATATATCTTCCCACTTTTATTTTATTGCTTTACTCAAAGAGCTCACCAAATGTAAATCTCCAAATGAAAAGAGATATCGAGCTGCAAAAGCCTGTCGCACATACTAGTATTTGACTAGGAAAAAGGGAAAGCGACCAAAATAAAATGTATGACGCCCAAAAAGCCAAAAGCTAACTCATCAAATTGAAATATTAAAAATTTCAGGCATCGATCTCACAATGAGAAGTATTGATTCAAAATGATCAAATGATATATATGGAGCCAAATGAAAAGCTTCAAAGAAATGTTTTCAAGTTTATGTGGGAGGTCATATATGCATACTTCTATAATTGAGATGGATCACATTATCTTGTGCTAGTTGTGTATGCCTTGGTTGAATTGATCATTGAAGTTTCACATTAGACTAAGGACTATCTCATTCTTGATACCCACACACATCACACAAGTCTATATTCAATGAATGCCATATTCATTTGAAAGTTCAAATAGCGTTGAAAACACTATGAACGCTTAGACCCCCAAATACAGATTATCAATTCAAGCTTATTATCAAACAATTAATGTGCAGAACATGAACATAAGCCAAATACAGAATTGATAAACAATCTAAGCCAATTATAATCACATCCACAATCGAAAATAAAGGGCAAAGATAAAGGGAAGAGAGATGCAAACACAAGGACAACACGCGATGTGTTATGGAAGAGGAAACTGAAGGCGAAAAACCTCTCCGCCGCCCTCCAAGCAGTCAATAATCCACTAGAAAATGTAGTTGGGATACATGAACAGCAATAGACCCTCCAAGCCTAATCTACCCAGGTACCTAAGCCCTCCAAGCTTCTTGCTCCAACGAGATTGCGTCGAACCTTTTTCTTCTCTAACTTACCGGATTCCGCTATAGCCCATAGCACCAACCAATAACCATTGGTTCATTCCAAACTGCTTCCTTTAGCACTAAAAGACCTTCTCACAGACGTAGGTGTGGTGAGAAAAGGATTTAGTCAAGAACCTCTCAAGGATGTAACAATAGAGAGGAAGAGAGTAGAGGAATTTAAAGAGTCTCTTAGATGAAGATTGGGGATGAGGCAATCTTGTTTTTCTCTCTTGAAATTCTCTCTGGAAGCTCTCTACATTTCGTGGGTATAAGGGTCTATATATTGTGGTGCGTGTTTGGAATACGAAGAGACATTTTTTCCCAAACAGGGTAAGTTGGCGACTTGGGCTCGCGACTGGTCTGAGTCGCGAGTTCAAGCCGTGAGATAACAGCCTAGCCAACCTGGGACTTTTGTCCTGTAGTGCAATAGCTGGCGTGACCCTTCACCTCCCCGTATGCTTCTCACGTGTGCTGTAGTTTGGCGGCTTGCCAGTCGCGAGTCAATCGCGAGTCCTAGCCGCGAGTCCCTGCTTCTTTGCACAAACTTGAACATTTCTTCACACTCTCTCACACACTACCCTTACATGAATCCCACCTAAATATAGGGTTACTAAATGCTAAATTACAAGTAAATTGGCACAAAATAAAGCCAACAAGATGGTTGATAAAATTCAACCTTACAATCTCCCCCTTTGGCTATTCCGTGACAAAACCCTATAACAAACTCTAGACTTAATGCGTGAGTTGAGAACAGTTGGAAAACTCACTCACACCTAACTCTAGAATCTGTGTAGCTCTTGAACCATAAGAACAAGTATCTCCTGAAACACAACAACACAATAAGTTCATTGTATGCAGAAAACTTGTAATGCATATAGAGCAAGCACAATGCGATCAAGCGAAATGGAATATAGCAATAGACCATGGCAAAACCTAAACAGGCAATCACTACATACTAGTGATCACAATGCTCATTCCCACAAGGAATAAAACTCCAGACATGCAAGCAAATAAACTCGATTTCAGAGTATCATTTGCATGTCCAACACTCAACCAATGCATACAACATATATGCATCTAGGAATAAGATTCTACAAGGGCACAAGAGTGATGTACTTAAAAGAAAAATGCATGACACATTTAACAGCAAGTACTTAAAAACCTTAAAAGCTTACAAAAGCAACAGGTACAAACATAAACAAAGAACCTTGAAAACCTACAAAGGTAACAGGTACAGACAAGAAAAATACTGAATGACTTCTGAAATAAATAAATATATAAGTGAACCACAAGTTTTCCAAAAGTATTAAACCCATATCTACATAGGAGTTTATAAAAACTAGCAGACATAACACAATAGACAAAACAAGTGTATATGTTAGAGTGTATAACAACTATAATAACTCCCCCTTTCAGTATGCACACTCCTTTTCATTCTTATGCTGCTCTCCCCCTTACTGTGTGCTGTTCTCCCCCTTTTTGGCACGAATAGCTAAAGGCTTTCGTCCAGCTTCTGTTGAATCACATCTAGTTGTATCTCAATGGGTGCGAGACGCATTTGATTTTGATTGTGAAAGGAGTGAAGGAGCTGTTCCAAATCAGAAATTCGATGAAGCACATTTTCAATGAAGTAACTTTGCTTGGGTGTTTGAAATCCAGGGGGAATAGATGGAGTGCCGGTTGATTGTACAGGTGTAACTGTAGCATAAGCTTATGGAGATGCATGTGTGGATGGCTCACTCTTAGGTTTCTTGGAGGAGTGACTCTTGCTTGCTTGGAGAGTGTATATTGATATTGGTCGAGGCCGAGGCACAATTTTTCCATCTGATGAAGGACTAACACCTTCACGAAGGATGATCTTCATGATGAGACTATAGAACAGAAGATTTGTTCATGCTGCTGATCGAGCTGTTGTTTTCCCAATGATCTGAAATATGTGGGCAAAGATGTCAATCGAGACACCGGAAATGAGGTCACACAGGAATTTAGCCCTTCCAAGACTGATGAAAGCAGTGTTTAACAATGGGTAGAGGTTGGAGAACATGATCAGCTTTAGAGTTGTCAATTCAGGCAAAAACTGTGCAGTGCCTATAGATGATCCTGTGCTTCCCACTTCATGTTCATTCCCAAGAACTTGAAGAAAGTCTTGTGCCTGAAGTACTTTGTCATCATACGGAGTTCGAACCATATTTTTTAGTCTGGTGATGCGAAGAACCTGAGCAATGTAGTCTGCATTGATGGAAAATTTTGTTCCTCGTACCTAGCATTTCAACTCTACCCCAGTGTATCTGGCATTAGAGTAGAATTCCTTAACCAATTCTTCAATTGGATCCTCAAAATTCCCAAAAAGATTAGCCCAATCTCTTTTTTCAAAAGTCTTAGGGATAAACGTTGTCCCTAGGGTATCAAACTTGACAATTCGTTCCACAATGGGAGGAGCCTCTCTAAAACTGTCTGTGTAGGTCTCTGAGTCAATAGGTGTCCTGAATATCTCAATGGTAGAGTCTCTAGATGACTTAGATGAGAGTCGTGTCCGTTTAGCAACAGGGGTTGACGGGTCATCGGTTACAATGTCTTTGCCTTTGGAGGAACGACAAGTCATCTGTAAAAGAACATACCCACAGCAGAGAACCAAATACAATACCACGGGATACAAACATCAGTTTGATTAGATTCAAATATAAGAATGTGAACTAGAGTGATTTTACTTAAACACAAAAACATGAACCTGGTTCGCACCAAGAAAACATAAGCGACACAGACAGAATAAGTGAAGTAGGCAAACTAATATGATGAAGATTAGTAACAACTTAGAATCAAGTAGGCAATGAGCATCACAAAGTCACAAGTGACAAAAATCGTGACAAAATACCAAGAACATGATATGAATGGAGCAACACATTCATGAAACACATCGCAGAGCACAGACTCTCTATAGACAATAGTAAAATAATCAAAAGTCCATCACAAACAATAACACTCAAACAAAGAACACTCAACAAAATAAAGCAAACCCCCATACGAGCATGATATTTCTCAAAGCATAATGTCAACAACACAAATCAAGAAAATAATGTTCAAATCATGAAATATGAAGTGAGGGAAAGAAAACCCATACCTTTTTCTTGAAGATTGGAGAAGAAATGATGCAAAAATGGAGGATTTTCGAAGAAGTACACAGAGTATTTGAAAGAGTGAAATGGGAAAGACAATGAATAGTCACAAAAGTACGAGGGAAAAACTGACTTTAAAACGCAAAACACGCATTTTTCACGACTGGATCAAGTCGCCAGGGTAAGCCGTGAAACACTATGAAACCAAGATTCTTGCAAAATCTTCTAAGTATTTTTCGCGATTGGAAGGTCTACCCATGAGAGAGTCGCGAGGTGAGCTGCGAAAATCTCTGAGTACCCCTTGCGACTGGCCCCTCCACCCGCGAACAAGTCGCCACACTGAGCCGCGAAAGACACCAAAACTCAAATTTTGAAAAATTTTCAAAGCATTTTTCGCGACTGAGACCTTGACTTGCCAGTAAGTCGTGAAAAATCTCGGAGTGGGCTTGCAATTGCGGCATGTGACTAGGACAACCAGCAACTTAGTCGCCAAAATAGGGCAACACTGTTTCTGAGATTTTTGACATTTTTTGTAAAAACAAAATACTTTCCAAAAATAACTAAAACACTCAAAAATCTTTTTCTGTTTGATCAACAAAGATTGAGCTAGTGAAAACACATTTAATCAAGTACAATCACACAAATGAATATGACATTCATTAAACATAAACTTGTGTGATGTGTGTGGATATCAAAAATGAGATAGTCCTTAGTCCAATGTGAAGTTTCAATGATCAATTCAATCAAGGCATACACAACTATCACTAGATAATGTGAACCATCTCAATTATAGAAGTATGCATATATGACCTCCCACATAAACTTGATAACATTTCTTTGAAGCTTTTCATTGGCTCCATATACATCATAATGTTTGATCTTTTTGATTCAATACATCTCATTGTGAGATGGATGCCTGAAATTTTTGATATTTCACATTGATGAGTTAGCCTTTGGCTTTTTGGGCATCATACATTTTATTTTGGTTGCTTTCCCTTTTTCCTAGTCAAATACTAGTATGTGCGACAGGTTTTTTCAGTTCAATATCTCTTTTCATTTGGAGATTTACATTTGGTGAGCTCTTTGAGTAAAGCAATAAAATAGAAGTGGAAAGATATATAGGCACAAGTCTATGCATGTCTCAAGACAAAACCATTCACTAATCATTCATGACAAGGTTGAAGATCTATTTACAATAGTCACATAGATTTTAGAATTTCTTCCACAATGATATGAGTGCATAAGAAACAAGCTAAGCTCGTAGATGCACAAGGCCATTAGTACAAAGGTACAAGGCAAAAATGCTTTGAGACAAAACTCAACAATGTCGATCAAACTTTTTAGGATTTTCTACTTTTTATGTGATTTTTGGATTTTTGACACAAAAGCAGTAAAAGATTGATCAAAAACAACATAAATAACAATGTAAAAACATTTGAACCAAAAACAAACAACCAAACAATATATCAACTCAAAAACTCGTAAAAAGCACACAACCAAGCAAAATCACAAAATATAGAAAGAATTAATGTATGGACATGTTGTAATGCTTATGCATGAGTACCCTTCATCACCCACACATCACGTGCGTTTAGGGTGATATCTTTGATGGATTGGGTTCAAGAGTTAGGACTTTCAAACCTTCTTGTGAAGCTTTCCAAGCAATTTATGAAGGCACCGATCATCTTCATAACGTCCATCATTCCGGGATCACGGTTTTGACTTCTAGGTTGCTCACCACCCCAAGACCTCTTGTCATTTCTTCTTCCTTGTGATCAAGGAGCGCTTGTATTGTTTAACTCTCTCAGCTTATGACAGTTGGGTCTAGTATGTCCTTGTAATCCGCAAAAATGACAAAAATGATTCGTTCTAGGACCCAGTTGTGATCTTGGAAGTGATCTTCCTCTAGATCCAAATCTGGCTTCTGATTGATTATGAGACTTATTAAACACCCTTTGATCAGCCACCTTCTTCTTCTTCTCAGCCTTAACTTTCTCAGGAATAGGCTCCTCTACAACCGTCTCTTTGGCCTTCACAAACTTCACCTCTTTTGTGACATTGGCTGGTGAGCTACTTCCTCTGGTATATCCCAACCCGGACTTGTCTGAGGAAGGTTTTTGAGATGAAGTAACAACTTCTAACTTCTTGGATGAGACCCTCTCTATCTTGGCATGAGCTTGTACTACCTCTTGCTCAAGAAATCTCACTTTTATGTAAGCTTCTGATAGCTCACCATTTAGTGTTTCAATATCACACTTCACCTCCTTGTATCGTACTAGAAGACTTTTGTAATCTTCCTCAGCTTTCTTCATCTTCTTCACAGCCGCCTTTGCCACCCTTGCATACTCACCCAATTTCTCAAGGAGAAAGGCGTAATTCTCTTGAAGACCAGATGTATCTTCATCCTCTTCAGCCTCTGATTCTTCAACAATCCCAATAGACTCCAAATCAGAATGCTCACCAAGCTCTTTCACAAGTGTATCCAAATCATCTGAGGATTCCACATGTGCAATAGTCATGAATGCAGAGTAATTTCCTTCTCCATCACAGCTATCCTCGGAATCAGAATTTGATGAATCCGAGTCACTTAGAGTAGTAGCATAGACCTTGCCCCCTTTGACTTCAAATAGTTGGGACATTCCTTTTTGAAGTGTCCATGTCCATTACACTCGAAGCACGTGATTCCTTGCGAAGATTGGGATTCTCTACCCTCTTTCCTTCTAAATTCTTTCTTCTCCTTCTCGGAACTCTGAAATTTTCCTTTGTCACCAAATTTCCCACCATTCTTGAGTTTCAAGAATTTTCGGAAGTTCTTTACAAGGTACGCCACATCTTTATCTACTGCATCCTCTTCCGAAGAGTCATGAGATACCACTCTCTCATCAATTGTTTTAAGAGCAAGAGATTTGCTCTTCTTCTGCGTGGGCAGTGACAATTTATACGTCTGCAATGAACCAACCAGCTCTTGAACTTTGATGTCGTCAAGATCCTTGCTTTCTTCAATGGTTGTTACTTTGGCACGAAAGCTTTTTGGTAGTGACCGAAGGATCTTCCTCACTATTTTAGAATCCTTCATCTTTTCCCCCAAATTGAATTTGCCGACGACCACCTTGTTCAGCTTACTGTAAAAAGAGTCAAAAGACTCCTCATCGCTCATTTTGAGCTCCTCAGAGCGAGTGGTCAACATCTGAAGTTTGGTATTTTTCACCTTCTTTGTTCCTTCATAAGTAGTCTCCAGAATCTCCCATGCTTCCTTAGCAATAGTGATATGTGAAATCCTGTGAAATTCTTCTGGAGAAACACCACAGAAATTAGCATTCAAGGCTTTACTATTAGCATTAGCCGCCGCAAGAACTGCCTTATCCTAAGTGGATTTGGCAGCCTCTGGCCTAGTCCGACCAACTTCAACTGCATCCTACACAGCATCACCAATAGAACACAAAACGCCTTCATTCGGACTTTCCAAAATGCATAATTATTACCATAAAAAAATGGTGGTACATTAACAGATTGAGACCTACCCATCTCAACAAGGGGTCAAGGACCACACATAGGTATTAAAACCACAGCAAGTGTACCCGCTTCGATACCAATTGAAAGTTCAAATAGCATTGAAAATACTATGAACTTTTAGACCCTCAAATACAAATTATCAATTCAAGCCTATTATTAAACAATTAATGTACGGAACATGAACATAAGCCAAACACAAAATTGATAAACAATTTAAGCCAATTATAATCACATCCACAACAGAAAATAAAGGGCAAAGATAAAGGGAAGAGAGATGCAAACACAAGGACAACACGCGATGTGTTATCGAAAAGGAAACCGAAGCTCTCGCGTAAAACCTCTCCGCCGCCCTCTAAGCGGTCAATAATCCACTAGAAAATGTAGTTGGGATACATGAACAACAATAGACCCTCCAAGCCTAATCTACCCTGGTACCTAAGCCCTCCAAAGCTTCCTACTCCAACGAGGTTGCCCAGAACCTTTTTCTTCTCTACCTTACCGGATTCCGCTATAACCCATAGCATCAACCAATAACCATTGGTCCCTTCCAAACTGCTTCCCTTAGCACCAAAAGACCTTCTCACAAATGTGGGTGTGGTGAGAAAAGGGTTTGGTCAAGAACCTCTTAAGGATGTATCAATGGAGAGGAAGAGAGTAGAGGAATTTGAAGAGTCTCTTAGTGAAGATTAGGGATGAGGCAATCTTGTTTTTCTCTAGGGTTTCTCTCTCAAAATTCTCTCTAGAAGCTCTCTACATTTCGTGGGCATAAGGGTCTATATATAGTGCTATGTGTTTGGAATACGAAGAGACAGTTTTGCCAAATAGGGTAAGTTGGCGGCTTGGCCTTGCGACTGGTCTAAGTCGCGAGTTCAAATCGCGAGCTAACGGCCTGGCCAGCCTGGGACTTTTGTCCTATAGTGCGACAGCTGGCGTGACCCTTCACCTCCCTGCATGCTTCTCACATGTTCTGTAGTTGGCGGCTTGCAAGTCGTGAGTCAGCCGCGAGTCCCTGCTTCTTTGCATATTGTTGAGCAATTCTTCACACTCTCTCACACACTACCCATACATGAATCTTACCTAAATACAGGGTTACTAAGTGCTAAATTACAAGCAAATTGGCATGGAATAAAGCCAACAAGATGGTTGATAAAATTCAACCTTACAATCTCTCCCTTTGGCTATTCCGTGACAATACCCTATAACAAACTCTAGACTTAACGTGTGAGTTGGGAATAGTTGGAAAACTCACTCACACCTAACTCTAGAATTTGTGTAGCTCTTGAACCATAAGAACAAGTATCTCCTGAAACACAACAACACAATAAGTTTATTGTATGCATAAAACTTGTAATGCATATGGAGCAAGCACAATGTGATCAAGCAAAATGGAATATAGCAACAGACCATGGTAAGACCTAACAAGCAATCACTGTAAGATAGTGACCACAATGCTCATTCACAGTTGGAAATAACATCCAGACATTCAAGTTGATAAGCACAAAGCAAATCACTTGAATGACCAACACTCAACCAATGCACAGTACATGAAGTATATGCATCTAGGAATAAAATCCTACAAAGGCACAAGAGTGGTTTGCTTAAAAGAAAATGCATGACATTTAACAGCAAGTATATAGACACCTTAAAAGCTTACAAAAGCAACAGGTACAAACAAAAACTAAGAACCTTAAAAACCTAAAAAGGTACTAGGTACAACCTCATAAACAATGCTGAAGAACATCAACAATATATAAATAAATACCAAAAGTATTAAATCCATATCAACACAGGATAAAAACTAGCAGACAGATAACAATAAACACATCAGACAAAACAAGAGTATATAACAACTATAATAACTCCCCCTTTCAGTATGCACACTCCTTTTCATTCTTATGCTTCTCTCCCCCTTACTGTGTGCTGCTCTCCCCCTTTTTGGCACGAATAGCTAAAGGCTTTCTTCCAGCTTCTGTTGAATGGCATCTAGTTGTAACTCAATGGTTCTGAGACGCATTTGAGTTTGATTGTGAAAGGAGTGAAGGAGCCATTCCAAAACAGAAATCCAATGAAGCACATTTTCAATAAAGTAACTTTGCTTGGGTGTTTGAAATCCAGGGGGAACAGGTGGAGTCCCAGTTGATTGTACAGGAGTAACTGTAGCATGAGCTGATGGAGATGCATGTGTGGATGTCTCACTCTTAGGTTTTCTAGAGGAGTGACTCTTGCTTGCTTGGAGAGTGTATATGGATATTAGTCGAGGACGAGGCACAATTTTCTCACCTGATGAAGGACTAATACCTTCACGAAGGATAATCTTCGTGATTAGACTACAGAATGGAAGAATTGTTCGTGTTGCTGATCGAGCTGCTGATCTTTCCTAGTCTTCTCATGAGAATTTTCAGAGCAAAAGGGGTTGCAATCCCTCAAGATATCAATCCCATGACTCCTCTATCAGCCATAAACAAATTAACTCTCACAAGGATACAAGTTCGTCTTCCTAGTGATGAAGATGAGGGTGACTAAGGAGAAGGTGATCCTATGGAAACTGAAGTAGAGGCTGCAGGACAGACATCCACACCCAGAAGCAGAGCCAAAAGGAGCAGAGCCTCAACTTCATCAGCTGCACCTCCTCCAGATGCATTTCAGATTATCCTGGAAAGGATTGATGGACTCAGAGAAGTTCAAAATGAGCATACTAGCAGGATGGCAGCAATTAAGGATCAACTTAATGTACTTTTAGCAAAGTTTGATAGCTTCAGCACCCAACAGTGACCCTTTGGCCATTCCGGTTAAAAAGGGGGAGAATTTTTGAGGAGCATCTCTTGAGGAGGAGTGCTATTTTTGAGGGGGAGTAGTTTATAAATAGCTAGTTTCTTTTTCAGATTTATTTTATATTTTTCTTTGATTATAAGTTTGATACACTATGGTGTGTTGGTTCTAGTATATAAAATGATGTTATTCAGTATGTTTCTTTTTCTTAGTTTATGTTTGTACCTGGTACCTTTGTAGGTTTAAGGTCCTTAGTTTTTGTTTGTACCTGTTGCTTTTGTAAGCTTTTAAGGTTTTTAGTATTTGCTGTTAAATGTCATGCATTTTTCTTTTAAGTACATCACTCTTGTGCCCTTGTAGGATTTTATTCCAAGATGCATATATGTTTTATGCATTGGTTGAGTGTTGGACATGCAAATGATACTTTGCAATAGAGTTTATTTGCTTACATGTCTGGTTGTTCATTCCTTGTGAGAATGAGCATTGTGATCACTAGTATGCAGTGATTTCCTGTTTAGGTCTTGCCATGGTCTATTGCTATATTCCATTTTGCTTGATCGCAATTTGATTGCTCAGTATGCATTACAAGTTTTTTGCATACAATGAACTTATTGTGTTGTTGTGTTTCAGGAGATACTTGTTCTTACGACTCAAAAGCTTCACAGATTCTAGAGTTAGGTGTGAGTGAGGTTTCCAACTGTTCCCAACTCACGTGTTAAGTCCAGAGTTTGTTATAGGGTTTTGTAAAGGAATAGCCAAAGGGGGAGATTGTAAGGTTGAATTTTATCAACCATCGTGTTGGCTTTATTCTATGCCAATTTGCTTGTAATTTAGCACTTAGTAACCCTGTATTTAGGTGGGATTCATGTAAGGGTAGTGTGTGAAAGAGTGTGAAGAAATGCTCAAGATTGTGCAAAGAAGTAGGGACTCGTGGCTAGGACTCGCAACTAGCAAGCCGCCAACTACAGCACACGTGAGAAGCATGTGGGGAGGTGAAGGGTAACGCCAACTGTCGCACTACAGGACAAAAGTCCCAGGCTGGCCAGGCCGTTATCTTGCGGCTTGAACTCGCGACTTAGACCAATCGCGAGGCCAAGCTGCCAACTTGCCCTGTTTAGGAAAAACTGTCTCTTCTTATTCCAAACACACACCACTATATATAGACCCTTATACCCACAAAATGTAGAGAGCTTCCAGAGAAAATTTTGAGAGAGAAACCCTAGAGAAAAATAAGATTGCCTCATCCCTAATCTTCACTAAGAGACTCTTCAAATTCCTCTACTCTCTTCCTCTCCATTGATACATCCTTGAGAGGTTCTTGACCAAATCCTTTTCTCACCACACCCACATCTGTGAAAAGCTCTTTTGGTGCTAAGGGAAGCAATTTGGAAGGGACCAATGGTTATTGGTTGATGCTATAGGCTATAGCGGAATCCGGTAAGCTAGAGAAGAAAAAGGTTCGACGCAACCTCGTTGGAGCAAGAAGATTGGAGGGCTTAGGTACCTGGGTAGATTAGGCTTGGAGGGTCTATTGCTGTTCATGTATCCCAACTACATTTTCTAGTGGATTATTGACCGCTTGGAGGGCGGCGGAGAGGTTTTACACCGAGGGCTTCGGTTTCCTCTTCGATAATACATCGCGTGTTGTCCTTGTGTTTGCATCTCTCTTCCCTTTATCTTTGCCTTTTATTTTCTGTTATGGATGTGATTATAATTGGCTAAGATTTTTTTATCAATTCTATGTTTGGCTTAGGTTCATGTTCCGCATATTAATTGTTTGATAATAAGCCTGAATTGATAATTTGTAATTGGGGGTCTAAACGTTCATAGTGTTTTCAATGCTATTCGAACTTTCAGGCATCATACATTTTATGTTTGGTCACTTTCCCTTTTTCCTAATCAAATACTAGTATGTGCAATAGGCTTTTGCAGCTCAATATCTCTTTTCATTTGGAGATTTACATTTGGTGAGCTCATTGAGTAAAGCAATAAAATAAAAGTGGGAAGATATATAGGCACAAGTCTATGCATGTCTCAAGATCAACTAAACCATTCACTAATCATTCATGATAAGGTTGAAGATCTATTTACAACAGTCACATAGATTTTAGAATTTCTTCCACAATGATATGAGTGCATAAGAAACAAGCTATGCTCGTAGATGCACTAAGCCATTAGTACAAAGCTACAAGGCAAAACATGTTTTGAGACAAAGCTCAATAATGCCGATCAAACTTTTTGGATTTTCTACTTTTTATGTGTTTTTGGATTTTTGACATAAAAGCAAGAAAAGATTGATAAAAAACAACAATGTAAAAACATTTAAAAAGAAACAAGAAAACAACCAAACAATTTTCAGCACTCATTAGCAAAAAGCGTACTACCAAACATAATCACAAAGCATAGGAAGAATTAATGCATGGACATGTTATAATGCTAATGCATGAATACCCTTTGTCACCCACACGTCACGTGCGTTGGGGTGATATCCTTGACGGATTGGGTACGAGAGTTAGGACTTTCAAACCTTCTTGTGAAGCTTCCCAAGCAAGTGGTGAAGGCACCAATCATCTTCATCACGTCCATCATTCTGGGATCACAGTTTTGACTTCTTGGTTGCTCACCACCCCAAAACCTCTTGTCATTTCTTCTTCCTCGTGATCGAGGAGCGCTTGCATTGTTTAACGCTCTCAGCTTATAATAGTTGGGTCTGGTATGTCCTTGCAATCCACAATAGTGACAAAAATGATTCGTTCTAGGACCCCGTTGTGATCTTGGAAGTGATCTTCCTTTAGCTTCAAATATGGCTTCTGATTGATTACGGGACTTATTTAACACCCGTTGATTAGCCACCTTCTTCTTCTTTTCAACCTTAACTTTCTCAAGAATAGGCTCTTCTACAACCATATCTTTGGCCTTCACAAACTTCACTTCTTTGTTAACATTGGCTGATGAGCTACTCCCTCCGGTATATCCCAACCCGGATTTGTCTGAGAAGGGTTTTTAAGATGAAATAACATCTTCTAGCTTCTTGGAGGAGACCCTTTCTATCTTGCATATGCTTGCCCTACCTCTTGCTCAAGAAATATCACTTTTGTGTAAGCTTCTAATAGCTCACCATTTAGTGTCTCGATTTCACACTTTGATTCCTTATATCTGACTAAGAGACTTCTGTAGTCCTCCTCGGCTTTCTTCATCTTCTTCACAGCTGCCTTCGCCACCCGTGCATACTCTCCTGACTTCTCAAAGAGTGAGTTGTAGTTCTCTTGGAGACCACCTGTATTTTCATCCTTTTCAGCATCTGATTTGTCCACAATCCCTATGGATTCTTCATCATTGTACTCCCCAAGTTCTTGTACAAATTAATCCAGGTCTTTCGAGGACTTAACATGAGCAATTGTCATAAATGCGGAGTAGTTTCCTTCTCCGTCACAGCTTTCCTCTGAATCAGAATTTGATGAATCTGAGTCATTTAGAGTAGTGGCATAGACCTTGCCCTTCGATTTCAAATAATTGGGACATTCTTTCTTTAAATGTCCATGTCCGTTGCACTCGAAGCACATAATTCCTTGAGAAGATTGGGGTTGCCTACCATCTTTCCTTCTAAATTCACTTTTCTCCTTCCAGAATTTTGAAATTTCCCTTTGTCACTAGATTTCCCACTGTTCTTGAGTTTTAAGAACTTCTGGAAGTTTTTCACAAGGTACGCCACATCTTTATCTACAGCATCTTCATCCGAAGAGTCATGAGATACTACCCTCACATCAATTGTCTTAAGAGCAAGAGATTTTCTCTACTTTTGCGTGGGCAGTGACAATTCATATGTCTGCAATGAACCAACTAACTCTTGAACTTTAATGTCGTCAAGATCCTTGCTATCTTCAATAGCTGTTACTTTGGCACGAAAACTTTCCGACAATGACCAAAAGATCTTCCTTACTATTTTAGAGTCCTCTGTCTTTTCCCCCAAATTGAATTTGCCGATGACCACCTCGTTCAGCTTAGTATAAAAAGAGTCAAAGGACTCATCCTCGCTCATCTTGAGCTCCTCAAAGCGAGTGGTCAACATCTGTAGTTTGGTGTCTTTCACTTTCTTTGTTCCCTCATAAGTAGTCTCCAGAATCTCCCATGCTTCTTTAGCAATAGTGATATGTGAGATCCTGTGAAATTCTTCTAGAGAGACACCACATAAAATAGCATTCAAGGCTTTACTGTTAGCATTAGCTGCAGTAAGAGCTGCCTTATCCCAAGTGGATTTGGCAGCCTCCAGCTTAGTCTAACCAACTTCAACTGCATCCCACACAACATCATCAATAGAACACAAAAATGCCCTCATTCGGACTTTCCAAAATGCATAATTATTACCATAAAAAAATGGTGGCACACTTAAAGATTGAGACCTATCCATCTCAATACGGGGTCAGGGATTGCACTAAGGTGTTTAAACCACAACAAGTGCACCTGCACTGGTACCAATTGAAAGTTCAAATAGCGTTCAAAACACTATGAACGTTTAGACCCCCAAATTACAAATTACTAATTCAAGCTTATTATCAAACAATAAATGTGCGGAACATGAACATAAGCTAATGACAGAATTGATAAACTATCTAAACCAATTTAAAATCACATCCACAGCAGAAATTAAATGGTAAAGATAAAGGGAAGAGAGATGCAAACACAAAGACAACACGGCGATGTGTTATCAAAGAGGAAACCGAAGCGCTCGCCGTAAAACCTCTCCGCCGCCCTTTAAGCGGTCAATAATCCACTAGAAAATGTAGTTGGGATACATAAACAGCAATAGACCCTCCAAGCCTAATCTACCCAAGTACCTAAGCCCTACAAGCTTCTTGCTTCAACGAGGTTGCGTCGAACCTTTTTCTTCTCTAGCTTACCAGATTCCGCTATAGCCCATAGCATCAACCAATAACCATTGGTTCCTTCCAAACTGCTTCCCTAAGCACCAAAAGACCATCTCACAGACGTGGGTTTGGTGAGAAAAGGATTTGGTCAGGAACCTCTCAAGGATGTAACAATGGAGAGGGTGAGAGTAGAGGAATTTGAAGAGTCTCTATGTGAAGATTGTGGATGAATCAATCTTGTTTTTCTCTAGGGTTTCTCTCTTAAAATTCTCTCTGGAAGCTCTCTACATTTCATGGGTTTAAGGGGTATTTATACTTGGGTGAGAAAGGAATGCGAAGAGTCAGTTTCTCCCAAACAGGGCTGGTTGGCAGCTTGGCCTTGCGACTTAACTGAGTCGCGAGTTCAAGTCGCGAGATAACAGAACGGCCAGGCTAAACCTTTTGTCCTATAGTGCACCAGCTGGCATGATTGTTCATCTTCTCGCACGCTTCACTCGTGTGATGCAATTGGCGGCTTGCCAATCGCGAGTCACCCACGAATCCCTGCATCCTTGAACAAACTTGAGCATTTCTTTACACTCTCTCACTCACTACCATTACATGAATCCCACCTAAATACAGGGTTTCTAAATGCTAAAATACAAGTAAATTGGCACAAAATAAAGCCAACAAGATGGTTGATTGAATTCAACCTTATATCTGTCATGCCTCCATCGCAAATATTACGTGAGAAATCCTGTGAAACTCATCTAGGGAAACACCACAAAAAATAGCATTTAGTGCTTTGCTATTTGCATTTGCTGCCACAAGAGCCGCCTTATCCCATATGGATTTTGAGGCCTCCGGCCTAGTCCATCCTACATCTACTGCATCCCAAATAGGTTCATCAATTGAACACAATAATGCCCTCATCCGGACTATCCAAAAGGAATAGTTTCTACCATTAAAATATGGTGGAGCATTTAAAGATTGAGATCGATCCATCTCAAACGGGGTCAAGGATCGCACTCAGGTAATTAAACCACAACAAGTGCACCCACTCTGATACCAATGGAATGTTCAATATGTGTGTAAAACATCTATGAACATTTAGACCCCCAATTTACAAATTACCAATACAAGCTTATAATCAAACAATGTATGTGCGGAATATGAAAATAAGCTAAAACAGAATTGGTAAAACAATCTAAACCAAAATCAATCACAAACATAGCAGTAATTTATAGGCAAAGATTAAGGGAAGAGAGATGCAAACACAAAGACAACACAGCGATGTGTTATTGAAGAGGAAACAAAAGTCCTCGGCGTAAAACCTCTCTGCGGCCCTCCAAGCAGTCAATAATCCACTAGAGAATATAGTTGAGATACATGAATAGCAAAAGACCCTCCAAGCCTAATCTACCGAATGCACCTAAGCCCTCCAAGCTTCTTGCTCCAACAGGGTTATGCTGAACCTTGTCTTCTCTAGCTTACCGGATCCCCCAATCGCCCATTACATCAACCAAAATGAATTGGACCCTTCTGAACTGCTTCCCAAGCACCAAAAAGCCTTCTCACAGATATGGGTATGGTGAGATAAGGATTTGGCTAATGTACCTCTCATGGATTTATCAATGGAGAGGATGAGAGTAGAGGAATTTAGAGATTCAAAAGATGAAGATTGTGGATGAATCAATCTTGTTTTTCTCTAGGTTTTCTCTCAAAATTCTCTCTGGAAGCTCTCTACAATACATGGGTATAAGGGTATTTATAGTGGGGTGTGTATGGAATGCGAAGAGTCAGTTTTGTAACAAATAGGACGTTTTGGTGACTTAAGCTCGCGACTGGAACGAGTCATGAGTTTGAGTCGCGAGCTAACGGCTTGGCCAGACTGGAAGTTTTGTCCTGTAGTGCAATAGCTGTCATGACTTTTCAACTCCCCTACATGCTTCACACATGTGCCACCTTTGGCGACTCGCCAGTCATGAGCTAGTCGTGAGATCCAGTCGCGAGGCCTTTCTTGAGTGCACACTCTTAAGCTATCCAGTCGCGAGGCCTTTCTTGAGTGCACACTCTTAAGCTTTTCTTCACACTTTCTCACACACTACACTTACATGATTCCCACCTAAATATAGGGTTTCTAAATGCTGAATTATAAGAAAATTTGGCATGGACTAAAGCTAACAAAATGATTGAATAAATTCAACCTTACATCATGGACTAACTTGGATCTAATCAAGTTTATGTTTGTGTCTTGCAGTTTTGCACTTGGTTTCCTGTTGTGTGTATGTTATTTTGCATATGTCTCATCGTTCCCCTTAAGGAAAAGAGCCTGTGATTAATGTTCCATCATCCCCTGTTTCAAAATGGACTCGACGTTCGTCTCAAGATTCAAACAGTGAGAGATTCAGCCCTCCCCTCGATTCACAGACTTTCTCAAGCATTTTTTAAGATGCTCCTACTGTGGTGGAAAGGATTGTAAAATTTGATACTTTGGGAACAACATTTATTCCGAGGATTTTTGAAGCAAAATATTGGGCTGATCTATTCGGGAACTTTGAGGACCCGATTGATGAATTGGTTAAGGAGTTCTATTAAAATGCTAGATACATCGAAGTTGAGTTGAAGTGTTGGGTACGAGGAAAGGAGTTTAGCATCAATCCAGACTACATTGCAAAGGTTCTTCAAATCAATAGACTGGCAAATGTAGACCTTATTCCATATGATGATAAACTTCCTAAGGTACAAGATATTCTTCAAATTCTTGGGCCAAATCATGAGATTTCATCCAAAGGCATGTGCACTGGAACAACAAAGTTTGCACCTGATCTGACGACTCTCAAATTGATCATGTTCTTTAACCTTTATCCACTCCCAAACACTGCATTCATCAACCTTGGAAGAGCATAGTTTCTATGTGATCTCATCACCGGAGTTCAAATTGACATTTCTTCTCACATCTTCCAATCAATAGGGAGAACAGCAACAAGAACATGCCTTCCTTTTTGTAGTTGATAGGCCAAAAACGTATTGACCCCTTGTGATAAATTAATTGATTAATTAGCCAAGTTTATTAATTAGTGAAATTAACATGCAAAGCGTGTGATAGCACAAACAAATCACCAATAACTAAAGTATGCAGTGGAAAATAAATTGACACGGTGATTTGTTTATGAATAGGGAAAACCTACACGGCAAAAACCCCATCGAGTGATTTTAAGGTCACCACTCCCGAGAATCCACTATTATCACAACATGTGGTTACAAGTAAAGGAATCTCAGTACCTTATACCAACCTACAGTCGAACCCTTACCCCAATGTCCAATTGGACTTGTTCTGTAGTGACAATATTTCCTTGTAATTCACGGATCCCAATATGTGACTAACCAATTGTGCGGATCCCAGTATGCGACTTCAATCACCAACTAGAGAAGGTTGTTGGCTGTAAAGTTCTTCAGGTCATCACACGTTGAAGATCAAGAAGATGCTTGGTCACAAAACCCTATGATGTACAAACACAGTAGCTTCTTCACAAGAAAGATGAACTAGGTCAAATTCTATCTCCGGTCACAATTTGCTTGAACAAACTTTGCTCAACACTTGTGCAACTTATGTCCACCTTTGACGGCCCTTAAAATAATCCTTTTATATGTCTAGAATTGTGAGAAAAGAAAGCCCAAACACATAATCACGAATTGGAGTCAAAACAGAACTGAAACTCTGTTTTTCATAAACCTCAATAGATACCCTATTGTTGAGCTGCTGTCAAGCCATGGGCTTCAACAGCTCATCAAGCCTCGATAGATAGCTAGTTGTCGAGCTTTAATGTACAACACTTTCTGCACTTGAATCTTGGACAGACTTACATGTCTTTAACACCTAAACTTGAAACAAGGTTCTTGAAGTATTAAACACATCCTATATCTACCCAAATACAAGTAAAGTGCATTTTGTCAAAGGATTAGACAATTACATAAAGTAGTGACATATGTTCCTAACAAGTAAATCACATTTGTCCTAACAATCTCCCCCTTTGGCAATTCATGACAAAACCACAACTAACAAATGAACATATGAGAGAAATCATAAATCACTCAACTCATATTCTCTTGTTGAATACAATAAAATCTATCCTAACACAAACTCTTGAAAAACTTTGCAAGAAGAGAGTTTATGGCAAGTAGACTTTGACAACCTGTATTTCTGAAACACTTTAAACAAAAATCTCCTATACTAACCCTTTCCCTAACAAAAATCTCCTATACTAACCCTCTCCCTAACAAAATCTCCTATACTAACCCTCCCCTTAACTATGACTACTCTTATAACTAAAACTACTCCCCATTTTTTTCACAAGTGACAAAGGGTAAGAGTGTCAAGTAGACATCTTGTCAGTACCGGAAGAGCTAGCATCTCCATCCTCATCATCATCGTCGTCGTCGGAGTCGTCCTCGGTTGCCTTGGGAGGAGGAGAGGAAGACTCTACGAAGCCACCAAGGCGAGCCTACCGTCTAGCAATATGGTCGACATGGGTGTTCACCTGACACAACTCATCAGTGAGAGTGTCAAGGCGAGCATCCATGCGCTAAAGCTGCACCATGATCACGTCAAAGGTCACACCTCCCGCAAAAGTAGAGGGAGCGGAGGTGGATGGAGCTGAAGGAGTGGGAGGAGCTGCCGTACCAGACCGCCTCGATTGAAACTGTGCATCGCTTTGTTTAACGGTAGCGGCGTCAATGGCACACATAACAAAAAATTGGTCGAAAACGGGAAAGGGAATAGAAGAATGACATAAGATCCTTGTGATAGCGGAGGGAAAGATGAGCTTATCACAGGACACCGTATCCCTATAGACATCTATGATAGAAAGAATGAAATGAGAAGGAAAATCTATAGCGAGATGCTCTAACAAAGAAACCAAAAATCGAGCACGGGCTCGGTGATAGAGTTATAATGAGAAAAAGGGTGCAAAAGAAAAGTCATCACCATGTTCATGAATCTAGGGCCTTTATCAAAGGTCAAACATTGAGTAAACTGACGATCACCCCAATCAGAAGGGCGCTCGAAAAAAGTAGAAATCATCTCGTCTTTGGACACAGTCCTCAGACACTCACAATTAGGGTAGTCAGGATGCTCTACCTTCGGGACACAGAGCACATCAGATACTAACTCTGGTGTGACCACTATGCACGTACCTCAAACGCGAGTATGAAAAATAGGTACTAAATAATCAAGTCCATGCATGTTGGAGTAAAACTCCTGGATTAGCATGGATGGACAGGTGACTGGGACGTCACACAGTGACTCCCAAGCCCGACTTTGAATGACAGTGGGTAGGTCAGTGTCAGAGAAGTCTAACAAAATGACTCAGCATTCTGAATGAACACCTCGCCGAGAAAAGTTCTCCGAGAGGTCCTTTCAGGCATCCTCATCATGGAACCGAACAGAAGAAGGGGTAGGATCAAAAGACAAAGATGCCTCGGAATGAAGAGGGCTCCGGGATGGAGCAGATTTATGTTTTGGTGCCATGACGCACTAATGTAAACTAGAGAGTGAGAGGGGGGGGGGGGGGGGGAGAAAGAAAGACTCAGAAAAGTCCTAAAGCAATTCAAATATACAAAAATATATTGAATGTAAAGGACGTATGCATGAAAATGCATGAGCATGTTGTTGGGATTTGTGCCTTAGAATCCTATTGTATAATGCTATGTATTATATTATGTAGGACATTATGTATGACATAATGTATGACTTAATATTGCAATTAATAAAGTTGTTTTATTATTATCTAAAATAATGGTGACATGAATGTTTGGACATTATCATATAGTCCATGAGATGTATAGTATGTGATTTATGTGATTTAGTCACAGAAGATGTAAGTCACAAGTTCTTTGTAAACTCATAATTTGGTTCATAGTCGGTGATGAAATTGGGCATTTCATCTGTGAAAATTATAACATATCAACTAAGATGATTTGTCTTGGTCATGGAAGTGGTGACTTCTAGTTGATATGTTGATATGTTTTAAGAGTTAAAACATATTGAACTGGACCGCTATGAGGTTTATTATTCTCCTAACGACTGTCAATTGAATAATAAATCTCACGACTTTCATTTACATGAACTCTTAATCCTAAGAGAATAATGGACCTGATGATGAAGTGTAAGTTGCTTTGATATATCAGGAGTGAGATCTAAAGTAACGGTCAAAACCTTAGTATGTTGGGCAGCCACATTTAGTGTTGATGGAACATATATTCTCAAGATGGAATTCATAGTCTCTTAACGGAGATACAAAATATTCCATTGAGATAAGTTTAATGGATTTGTTATTCAGAGAGTTAGGCCTAACCACTTTAGTAAGAATAAAGTATATATTTATGAAATTGGATTTCATAAATATATGATGAATAACTTAAAAGGATAAAACCGGGTACTCAAGGATTAAGATGTAGTAACTCACAAAGTGGCAGTCTTCATTCATTACTTTGTGTTACTACGAATATTTTATGAAGGAGTTGCATGTACAATAAAGTCTTGGTATATAATTTATTAATAAGGCCTAGAGTGCAATTATATTTATATAGTAGTATTAAATATAATTAATGGTAACTTTGGACTTGTCAATAATTGATAGAAAAGCCCAAGGCCCATTGGAACTAGAGTCTTATTTGTTCCCTTTTGGTCCCACTCCAAGCCACATACTAAAGCCCAATTGGAAAGGCCCAAAAGGCTAGCCTAATTAGATAATCAGATATATAGAGAGAAACATACAGATTTAATAAGATGAATTGGTATGTATGTGAGTGTTGGACACTCTTCAATTCTCTCTAGAAAAAACTCATATATTTGATTGAGAGACCACACATCTTGGGAGTTAGTCGAATTGGAGTGAAGATTGAAAGTCTTCTCAAGAATTTCTGAATTTTCGGTTTTGAATTTCACTGCTTCAAGGTACACAATTTTATTCTCTAATTCTGAAACTTTTATGGCACATGTTGACAATTGTGAATGAAGTAGATCCGTTAATTTAATTTTTCCACTGCATAGACTCTTATTTCCATCACATGTGATGTGCAACAATAATATTATCATGGGCTCAGCCCAATCCAAACCTACCAGCACACAAACAGTTTAACATATATAACACATATCTAAATGCATGAAAATATAGTTATAATACACATGGGATGCAATGCATGAAGAGTTTAAAGCATTTTCACAAAAATCAACCCAAAAATTTCACAATAACATCACTAATTTTGAAGAACCCCATTTTTTTTTTCCAAAACCGAAAAACTTAGGTTAAAAATGTTGAAATACATGAATCTGAGAGATTTAGACACTTACCAAGTGAAGAAAAAGCTTGATTAAGGTCGAAAATCACCTTGGGATGAAGTTTGGAGTGTGAGAGAGAAGTTTGGGAGGTGAAAAAGGCACGAAAAGATTGAGAGAGATTGAGAAAATGAAGACCAGATCGCCCTGAACAAATATATAGAAGTTTAGTAAATCTCAACAGATAGAGGTGTCAAGAGGTGTCGAGCTTTAAAAGCCTGCTATCGAGCAGGTGTCTAGAGGTGTCCACCTAGCTATTGAGAGGTGTCGAGATTGTGATAAAAAGCAACTGAAGAGCTTGACAAATAGGCTAGGTATCGAGAGGTGTCGAGGAGTTGTCGAGATTGCTTAAAAACAGTTTTTCAAGAAGAGAAAAACACAGATATGAATGTAATCAAGCATGCAACTCAAACAATGATCCAAACAACATTTTGAACTCTTAAAATCATCTCTCAACCAAAAAAAATGTTAAGCACATAGATCCCAAAAACACACACACACACACACACTAAACAAGTCTAACCAAATTTATATTTCAAAAACAAGTCAAGACAGTTTAGTGAGCATACACTAACACATGTAAACCTTGTGATGGCCAAATCACATTGTACTTGCACATGTATCAAAGGTAGCAAAGAATATTGTGTGTTGTGTATGAAAAATATCGCAAGATTGCATAAGTGTATACATGTTATGATGATTTGAGATATGAGAAAATTACTTTAACTCACACACAATCATAACTATTTGATGGGGACTATCACCTTCGAGGTACATCCTATAACTCCCACATCTCCTAGAATACACGCTTGCAATCATATATAAAGCATTTTGATCTTTTTTCTTTTTATTTTTCTTTGCAAGCGAATCATGCATAGACATATAAGAGAGAGAAAAGAAATACCCAATAATGTTCAGCATTTGACATTCCAATTTTGCTATGCCGAAGCACACAAATGTCATTGACATTGCACTTTTGCTATGCCGAAGCATACAGATGTCATTTCATGATTGGCGGACAACAGTGGTGAAATAGTTATTTATGCCTTTCTCTTAGGATTTTCTAGTAATTCCCATCAAAAAGAGTGATATGAGTGTTAAGTATAAGAGATTACTTAATCTTACTCATCACAAACATGAGCCACAAAGCTCACTTGCTTAGTTGTGCATAGAGATGCTAAGCTACAAGAGATACAAAATTTAGAAAACTTTGTTTCAATGGTCATCCAAGGTACACAAGTACCAATGTACACAAACACATTGTTTTTGTATTTTTCTAATTTTTCAATTTTTTTATATCAAAAACAAAATAAACAAAACTGAAAAGAAACAAAAACATGTTAAACATAGCAAAGCATAAAAACTAGACTGACTCAAAACTTGAAAGCAAAACACATAAGTAACATAAAGAAAACAAGAAAGGGAGAGAGAGAAAAAAAGTACAAGAATCACTTGGAGCCCTTTTCCTTCCACACTGTAAGGTTGAATTTTATCAACCATCTTGTTGGCTTTATTTCGTGCCAATTTGCTTGTAATTTAGCACTTAGTAACCCTGTATTTAGGTGGGATTCATGTAAGGGTAGTGTGTGAAGAGAGTGTGAAGAATTGCTCGATAATGTGCAAAGAAGCAGGGACTCGCGGCTGACTCGCGCCTTGCAAGCTGTCAATTGCTGCACACGTGAGAAGCATGCGGGGAGGTGAAGGGTCACGCCAGCTGTCGCACTACAGGACAAAAGGCCCAAGCTCACCAGGCCATTAGCTCGCGACTTGAACTCGCGACTTAGACCAGTCGCGAGGCCAAGCCGCCAATCAGCCCTGTTTGGGAAAAACTGATTCTTCGTATTCCAAACACACACTACTATATATAGACCCTTATACCCACAAAATGTAGAGAGCTTCCAGAGAGAATTTTGAGAGAGAAACCCTAGAGAAAAAAAAGATTGCCTTATCCCCAATCTACATCTAAGAGACTCTTCAAATTCCTCAACTCTCTTCCTCTCCATTGATACATCCTTAAGAGGTTCTTGACCAAATCCATTTCTCATCACACCCACGTCTGTGAGAAGGTATTTTGGTGCTAACGGAAGCAGTTTGGGAAGGACCAATGTTCATTGGTTGATACTATGGACTATAGCGGAATCCGGTAAGCTAGAAAAGAAAAAGGTTCGGCGCAACCTCGTTGGAGCAAGAAGCTTGGAGGGCTTAGGTACTTGGGTAGATTAGGTTTGGAGGGTCTATTACTGTTCATGTATCCCAACTACATTTTCTAGTGGATTATTGACCGCTTGGAGGGCGGCGGAGAGGTTTTACGCTGAGGGCTTCGGTTTCCTCTTCGATAACACATTGCGTGTTATCCTTGTGTTTGCATCTCTCTTCCCTTTATCTTTGCCTTTTATTTTTTATTATGGATGTGATTATAATTGGCTAAGATATTTTATTAATTCTGTGTTTGGCTTATGTTCATGTTCCGCACATTAATTGTTTGATAATAAGCCTGAATTGATTTTTTTGTAATTGGGGGTCTAAACGTTTAAGGGTGTTTTACACACACATTGAACATTCATTTGGTATCAAAGCGGATGCACTTGTTGCGGTTTAAATACCTTAGTGCGATCCTTGACACCGTTTTGAGATGGACAGGTCTCAATTTCTAACTGTGCCACCATTTTTTTATGGTAATAATTATGCTTTTTGGAAAGTCCAAATGAGTGCATTTTTGTGTTCTATTGATGATGCTGTGTAGGATGCAGTTGAAGTTGGTTGGACTAGACTGGAGGCTGCCAAATCCACTTGGGATAAGGTAGCTCTCGCGGTGGCTAATGCTAATATCAAAGCTTTGAATGTCATTTTCTGTGGTGTCTGTCCAGAAGAATTTCACAGGATTTCACATATCACCACTGCCAAGGAAAAATGGGAAATTCTAGAGACAACTTATGAAGGGACTAAGAAGGTGAAGGACACCAAACTCCAGATGCTGACCACTAGCTTCGAGGAGCTAAAGATGAGTGAGGATGAATCCTTTGACTCTTTTTATAGTAAGCTGAGCGAGGTGGTCATCGGTAAATTCAATTTGGGGAAAAAGACAGAGGATTCTAAAGTCATAAGGAAGATCCTTCGGTCACGGCCAGAAAATTTTCGTGCCAAAGTAACGGCCATTGAAGAGAGCAAGGATCTTGATGGCATTAAAGTTCAAGAGCTGGTCGGTTCATTTTAGACGTACAAATTGTCACCGCCCACGCAGAAGAAAAGCAAATCTCTTTCTCTTAAAACAATTAATGAGAGAGTGGTATCTCATGAGTTTTCAGAAGAGGATGCAGTAGATAAAGATGTGGCATACCTTGTAAAGAACTTCCAGAAATTCTTAAAGCTTAAGAACGGTGGAAAATTTGGTGACAAAGGAAAATTTCAGAGTTCCAGGAAGGAGAAGAAAGAATTCCGAAGGAAAGATAGTAAAGATTCCCAATCTTCTCAAGGAATTACTTGTTTAAAGTGTAATAGACATGGACACTTCAAAAAGGAATGTCCCAACTATTTGAAGTCAAAAGGAAAGGTCTATGCTACTAGCTTGAGTGATACTGATTCATCAAACTCTGACTCTGAAGATAGCTGTGACGGAGAAGGAAATTACTCCGCATTCATGACCATTGCACATGTGGAATCCTTGGATGATTTGGGTTCACTTGTGAAGGAGCTTGGCGAGCATTCTGATTTGGAGTCTATTGGGGTTGTTGAAGAATCAGAGGCTGAAGAAGATGAAGATACATTTGGTCTTCAAGAGAATTACGCCTTACTTCTTGAGAAATCGGGTGAGTATGCAAAGGTGGCAAAGGTGGTTGTGAAGAAGATGAAGAGAACTGAGGAAGATTACAAAAGTCTGCTGGTACGATACAAGGAGGCAAAGTGTGAGATTGAAGCACTTAATGGTGAGCTATCAGAAGCTTACACAAAAGTAAGATTTCTTGAGCAAGAGGTAGTGCAAGATCATGCCAAGATAGATAAGGTCTCCTCCAAGAAGCTAGATGACGTTATTTCATCTCAAAAACACACCTCAGACAAATTCAGGTTGGGATATACCGGAGGGAATAGCTCTTCAACCAATGTTACCAAAGAAGTGAAGTTTGTGAAGGCCAAAGAGACGGCTGTGGATAAGCCTATTCTTGAGAAAGTTAAGGCTAAAAGGAAGAAGAATGTGGCTGATCAATGGGTGTTTAACAAGTCCCATAATCAATCAGAAGCCAGATTTGGAGCTAGAGGAAGATCACTTCCAAGATCACTACAGGGTCCTAGAATGAACTATCTTTGTCACTATTGCGGATTGCAAGGACATACTAGACCAAACTGTCACAAGCTGAGAGCATTGAACAATGCAAACGCTCCTTGATCAAGAGGAAGGAGAAATGACGAGAGGTCTTGGGGTGGAAAGCAACCAAGAAGTCAAAATTGTGATCTAGGAATGATGGATGTTATGAAGATGATCGGTGCATTCACAAATTGCTTGGAAAGCTTCACAAGAAGGTTTGAAAGTCCTAACTCTCGTACCCAATCCGTCAAGGATATCACCCCAAACGCACGTGACATGTGGGTGATGAAGGGTACTCATGCATAAGCATTACAACATGTCCACGTATTAATACTTCCCATGTTTGTGAATATGCTTGGTTGTGTGCTTCTTACAAGTTTTTAGGTTGTTATATTGTTTGTGTGTTTGTCTTTGGTTCAAATGTTTTTACATTGTTATTTAAGTTGCTTTTGTTGAATTTTTTACTGCTTTTGTGTCAAAAATCTAAAAACACATAAAAAGTAGAAAATCCTAAAAAGTTTGATCACCTTTGTTGAGTCTTGTCTCAAAGCAAGTTTTGCCTTGTACCTTTGTACCAATGGCTTTGAACGAGCTTAGCTTATCCCTTATGCACTCATATCTTTGTGGAAGAAATTCTGAAATCTATGTGACTATTGTAAATAGATCTTCGACCTTGTCATGAATGATTAGTGAATGGTTTTGTTGATCTTGAGACATGCATAGACTTGTGCCTATATATCTTTCCACTTTTATTTTATTGCTTTACTCAAAGAGCTCACCAAATGTAAATCTCCAAATAAAAAGAGATATTGAGCTGCAAAAGACTGTCGCACATACTAGTATTTGACTAGGAAAAAGGGGAAAGCGACCAAAATAAATTGTATGATGCCCAAAAAGCCAAAGGCTAACCCATCAAATTGAAATATTAAAAATTTCAGGCATCGATCTCACAATGAGATATGTTTATTCAAAAAGATCAAATGATATGTTGAAAATGGAGCCAAATGAAAAGCTTCAAAGAAATGAACTCAAGTTTATGTGGGAGGTCATATATGCATGAAAGTTCAATATGGGTATGAAACACCCTTGAACGTTTAGACCCCCAAATACAAAAATACCAATTCAAGCTATTTAACAAACAACGTATGTGCGAAAACTGATAAATAGCTTATACCAGAATTGAGGAATGATCTAAACTATAAATAATCACACACACAGCAGTAATTAAATGGTAAAGATAAAGGGAAGAGAAATGCAAACACAAGGACAACACTCGATGCGTTATCGAAGAGGAAACCGAAGCCCTCGGCGTAAAACCTTTCCGCCGCCCTCCAAGCGGTCAATAATCCACTAGAAAATGTAGTTGGGATATATGAACAGTAATAGACCCTCCAAGCCTAATCTACCCAGGTACCTAAGCCCTCCAAGCTTCCTGCTCCAACGAGGTCGTGCCGAACCTTTTTCTTTTCTAGCTTACCGGATTCCGCTACTTGACCATAGCATCAACCAATGCATATTGGTTCCTTCCCAAACTGCTTCCCTAAGCACCAAATGAACCTTCTCACAGACGTGGGTGTGGTGAGATAAGGATTTGGTAAAAGGCCTCTCAAGGTTATGACAATGGAGAGGAAGAGAGTAGAGGAATTTGAAGAGTCTCTAAGGTAAAGATTGGGGATGAGGCAATCTTGTTTTTTCTCTAGGGTTTCTCTCACCAAAATTCTCTCTGGAAGCTCTCGCAATATAGTGGGTATAAGGGTGTATATATAGTAGGGTGAGAAAGGAATGCAAAACGTCAGTTTTTGCCAAACAGGGTTAACTCGCGGCTTGACCTCGCGGCTTACCGAGTCGCGAGCTCCAGTCGCGACGTAACGGCCTGGACAGCCTGGAACTTTTGTCCTGTAGCGTGACAGCTGGTGCGACCCTTCAGCTTCCCAGTGTGCCTCTCACGTGCCTGCCTTTCGCGGCTTGCCAGTCGCGATCCACTCGTGAGCCCTAGCCGCGAGACTCTGTTTTTCTTGCACACTCTTGAGCTTTTCTTCACATCTTCTCACACACTACCCTTACAATTTTCCCACCTAAATACAGGGTTATTAAGTGCTAAATTACAAGAAAATTGGTCACGGAATAAAGCCAATTAGATGGTTGATTAAATTCAACCTTACAATCTCCCCCTTTGGCTATTCCGTGACAAAACCCTACAACAGACTCTAGACTTAAACGTGAGTTGGGAACAGTTGGAAAACTCACTCACACCTAACTCTAGATTCTATAAAGCTCTTGAACATATGTATGCAGACAACTTAATAAGCATATGGAGCAAAATAGGCATGATCAAGCAAAAATGAACTTAAGCACAAAAGCAATAATTCATGGCAAGATCAGCAACAGTAGTCACTTAAGCAAAAGTGATTACTATGTTCATTCACACATGAAATGAACATCCGGACATGCAAAACTGATAAACTCAATTGAAGAGAATCATTTTGCAAGTCCAACACTCAACCAATGCATACAAACACATATGCATCTAGGAACAATCCTACAAGGGCACAAGAGTGTTGTACTTAAGATAATGCAAGGCATTAACAAGTACCAAAACACAAAAGCATAAAGGCTGCATAAGCAAAGTTTTGCAAATACATGGCACAAACCATAAAAGCCTACAAGTATGCAAAAGTGCTAGAAACAACCCTCAAAGCTTACAAAAGCAACAGTGGGTACAGAAACATCAACTTAAAGTACTACAGCTGAAAGATATAAGTTGGATATAGAAATACGATAAAAACTAAAGAAAAACAGTAAACAAAAATCTGTTAGCTGAAATCTCCCCATTTCGTTGAGCTCTCCCCCTGCCAACAGCATCTCCCCCTTTTTGTCATGGAATAGCTAGTCGTCATGATCTTCTAGCTTCCTTTGAATTTCATCCAATTGAGTTTGGATCGAAGTAAACTTCATATCCCATCGAAAGTTGAGATGATGCAAGATGGAAGTAAGTTCGGACATATTTGAACTGAGCTCATGAACAGAAGCTACAATAGAGTCTAGCTTCTCGTATGCCGGGAGTGAACTGGAGCGCTAGCCACTGTAGGACGCAGAAGCTTCTGTTTTGATTCCCTTCTTGCTATGACCAATACTAGCATTGAAAGTGCGCATTTGATTGGACATGGTTTTGTGCAGGGAACTTCATTCTCAGACGGATGGATCCCTTTACGCTTCAGAATCCGTGAGATGAGGCAGCAAAATGGGATGCACATCCTTGATTCTGTTCGGAGAACGATTTTGCGAAGGATATGAAATATATGTGCACAGATGTCAATCTCGACATCAGAAATCAGATCATGAAGAAACAATGCACGGCCGAGATTCATATACCCTGTGCTGGATAGGGGATACAAGTTGTGAAACATGACTATCGTGAGCTGATTGAGAGGAAACACTGATTGAGTTTCCTTTCGAGGAAAACTCCAGATTGTCCCCAAGAGCTGCTTTAAGTAGTTCTTCATCCTGATGAAGATCATCATAGACCGGTGAGATCCCAAGTATTGGCCTGTTGATGTGCAGAATCTCTGCTAGATATGCGGGAGAGACCGAGAAACTTTTTCCTCGAACCTAGCACTTAAGTTCATCTCCTTCAACAATTGCATTGGCATAAAGCTCTTTTACCAGATCTTCAAATGCATCATCAAGATCAGAAAGGAATTAGAAAGGAGATAATTCCAGTCCTTGCGAGCAAACCATTGAGGAATGTTGGTGTCAAATAGAGAATGTTGGTCAAAGACTCTTTCAATTAGAGGTGTCGCCTTTTTGAAGTAATTTTCATGAGTCTGAAAGGCAGCATACGATCGAAACTTGTTGGGATCGAACACACCAGATGGAGAACGAGCCCGCTTTGGTCTAGGAGAGAAATCATCAATTTCAATGACATGTTCCTTTCCTTTGCTGCTTCCTCCTTTCACAGCTGATCTCTTGAATGGAGACATTTTCACTCTGCACTATGATTTGAGACATACACAAACACCAAACACGACACCAAACATTATTAGCATTTTGTCAGTGCCATACCATGGATAATGGGGGAAACCCTAAACACTTGAAATTTAGGATCAAAACATGACAATGAGTGTATGTAAACAATCAACACCATAATAAGTAGACAAGATCAAAATGATCAGTGTATGGACCAGCACAACCATACATTATACTCCGAAAATCAGAAACCCATGTTCGAACAGGAGAAAACACAAATCACAACAACATCTTCACAAAACGAAACAAATTGCCTAAATCAGGAAGGAAAAATGGTAAGGAAGAAAACCCATACCTTTTTGTTGAAGATTTGAGAGAAAATGATGCAGAAATGGAAGATTTTCAACAAGAAACTCGCAGTGGTTGTAAGAGTAAAATGAGGAAGACAATGAACAGTCACACAAGTACGAGGGAAAACTGAAAAACAATTTTAAAGTTGTCTTTAAAATGCAAAACACGCGTTTTTCACGACTGAATCAAGTCGCCAGTTATTCGCCAGATTGAGCTGCGAAACACTGTAAGGAGAAAAACTTGAGAATTTTTCTAAGTGTTTTTCGCGACTGGAAGGTCTACCAGCAAGATAGTCGCGATATTAGCCGCGAAAATCCCTGAGTACCTCTCGCGACTGGACCTTCCACCTGCGAACCAATCGCCACACTGACCCGCGAAAAGTGTAAAACTCAAATTTTGGAAAAAATTTTCTAAGTCTTTTTCGCGACAAGGGTACTGACTCGCCAGTTAGCCGCGAAAAATCTCTGAGTGAGCTCGCGACTAGGATATGCGACTGGGCCAACCCGTGACTTAGTCGCCAAAACAGGGTAACACTGATTTTGAACTTTTTGCAAAAACAAAGTACTTTCGAAAAACAAAACAAAACTCTCAAAAATCTTTTTGTGTTTGACCAACAAAGATTGAGCATGTGAAAACACATTTAATCAAGTACAATCACACAAATGAATATGGCATTCATTGAACATAGACTTGTGTGTTATGCGTGGATATCAAAAATGAGATAGTTCTTAGTCCAATGTGAAGCTTCAATGATCAATTCAATCAAGGCATACACAACTAGCACTAGATAATGTGACCTATCTCAATTATAGAAACATGCATATATGACCTCCCACAAGAACTTGATAACAATTCTCTGAAGCTTTTCATTTGGCTCCATATTCAACATATCATTTGCATCTTTTGAGCAAAGAAAATCTCATTGTGAGATTGACGCCTGAAATTTTTAATATTTCAATTGATGAATTAGCCTTTGGCCTTTTTGAGCATCACACATTTTATTTTGGTCGCTTCCCCTTTTTCCTAGTCAAATAATAGTGTGTGGGACAGGCTTTTGCAACTCTATATCTTTTTTCATTTGGAGATTTACATTTAGAGAGCTCTTTTAAAACATAAAAATAAAAAGTGGGAAGATATATAGGCATGAGTCTATGCATGTCTCAAGATCAACAAAACCATTCACTAATCATTCATGACAAGGTTGAAGATCTATTTACAACAATCACATAGATTTCAGAATTTCTTCCACAAAGATATGAGTGCATGAGAGACAAGCTAAGCTCATTAAATGCACGCAGCCATAAGTACAAAGGTACAAGGCAAAACATGCTTTAGGACAAAACTCAACAAAGTAATCAAACCTTTTGGATATTCAAATTTTTATGTGTTTTTGGATTTTTGACACAAAAGAAATTTGACAGAAAAATAAACAGACAGAAGACATACAAAACAAACCACACAAAGCAACTAAACAAGAAAAAAAAAACACAATAAGATATCATGGAGGATTGAGTTTAAGGAATGATACCGACACCAATTGTCTTACGCAAGGATTCAAACCTTGGGCCATCAAGAGGTTTAGTGAATATGTCTGCTTTTTGATGTTCAGTATTGATGAATTCTAGACATACTGTCTTGTCTTCTACCAAATCCCGAATGAAGTGATAGCGGATCTCGATATGCTTTGATTTGGAGTGCTGAACCGGATTCTTTGACAAGTTTATGGCACTCGTATTATCACAGAACACACACATAGTGTCTTGAGAAATGCCATAGTCATGCAATAGCTTTCGCATCCATAACAGTTGTGCACAACAACTTCCCGCTGCAATGTATTCAGCTTCAGCCGTTGACAGCGATACTGAATTCTGCTTTTTGCTCATCCATGAAACCAAGTTATTTCCAAGATAGAAGCACCCGCCAGAAGTACTTTTTCTATCATCTATGCACCCTGCCCAGTCAGCATCTGAATATCCTGCCAAACACTCATTCGAATCTTTTGTATACCAAATCCCATATGCAGATGTGCCATTTACATAGCGAATGATTCGCTTAACTGCTGTTAAGTGGGATTCTTTAGGAGCGGCTTGAAACCTTGCACAGACTCCGACACTGAATGCAATATCCGGCCTACTTGCTGTGAGATAGAGAAGGCTGCCAATCATACTCCGATAAAGGGTTGGATCAACGTCAACACCGGCTGCATCTATGCTCAACTTTGTCGAGGAGCTCATGGGAGTAAAGGTATGTTTCTTGGTGTCCAGACCAAATCTTTTGACAAGATTTCTGGCATACTTTTCTTGAGAAATAAATATACCATCTCTCCGTTGCTTTACTTGAAGTCCTAGGAAGTAGTTCAACTCTCCCACCATACTCATTTCAAATTCTCTTTTCATTTCTTCCGAGAACTCATGAGCTAGTTTATCAATTGTGGATCCAAATACAATATCATCCACGTACACTTGAGCGACAAGAAGGGATTTTTCATCTCTTTTAACAAACAATGTGCGATCTGCTTGCCCTCTCTTGAACCCACGATCCAATAAATAGGTAGTGAGACGGTCATACCATGCTCTTGGCGCCTGCTTCAATCCATACAAAGCTTTCTTCAATCTTAGTACATGACCCGGAAAGTGAGGATCTTCAAACCCCTTTGGTTGTTCAACGAAAACTTCTTCATTGAGAAATCCATTTAAGAAGGCACTCTTTACATCCATTTGGTACAACTTGAAATCCATGATGCATGCTATGGATAAGAGAATCCGAATGGATTCTAATCTTGCTACCAGAGCGAAAGATTCATCAAAATCTATGCCTTCCACCTGAGTATACCCTTGAGCCACCAATCTAGACTTATTTCTGATAACTTCACCATCTTCATCTGTTTTGTTCTTAAAAATCCACTTGGTGTCGATCACATGTGTATCTTCAGGCCTTGGAACCAATTCCCACACATCATTTCTAACAAATTGGTGTAGCTCCTGGTGCATGGACTCTACCCAATTCTCATCCTTCAGTGCCTCTTCCACCTTTTTGGGTTCAAATTGAGCAAGATAGCAGTTGTATGTTACATGATTAGTAGTATACTTTAGTCCTTTTCTCAAACGAAGTCCTTCGTTCACATCCCCAATAACATTACTTGATGGGTGATTGAGTGTCACTCTTGATGAAGGTTTCTTGGAAGTTGAGAGTTCCTCATCACGAGAAATTGGGGTTTGAATTTCTGGAGGAGTAAGCGGACTTGAGACTTCTTGTGTTGATCTAGTCTCTCTTCTTGATACAAGAGGCGTGGTCTCCTTTTCAGGTGTTACTTTCTCAACATCATCACTTAAAGGTATATTGTCATCATCCTCATTCTCCTTGAGTTTGAGCCCCTTGCCATCATCTTCAATTTCCTTTTTAGATATGGTGTCATCTATGACCACATTGATTGACTCTATCACCATCTTAGTGCGCTTGTTGTACACTCTATAAGCTCGGCTATTCGTGGAGTATCCTAGGAGTATTCCTTCATCACTCTTAGCATCAAATTTTCCCGGATTTTCCCTGTCATTTAGAATATAGCATGTGCTCCCAAATACTCTGAAATACTTCACCTTGGGTTTCTTTTCTCTCCATATTTCATATGACGTCTTCTTTGTCCCCACTTGGAAATAAATTCTATTACAAATGTGGCAAGATGTGTTCACAGCTTCTGCCCAAAACCTTTGAGGTATGTTTTTGTTGAGTAGCATGACTCTAGCCATCTCTTGGATCACCCGGTTCTTTCTTTCGACCACTCCATTTTGTTGTGGAGTTTTTGGAGCTGAAAATTCCTTCTTGATGCCATGCTCTTCACAAAATGATTCAAATTTAGCATTCTCAAATTCCTTCCCATGATCACTTCTGATTTTGACTATGGGAACCCCTTTTTCATTTTGCAATCTCTTGCATAATCTTTGGAGTTTATCACATGCTTCAGACTTCTCTCTAAGGAATTCCACCCAAGAGTCTCTTGAAAAATCATCAACTATCATCACAATATATCTCTTTCCCCCTAGGCTTTCAGTCCTTGTAGGCCCCATTAAATCTACGTGAAGAAATTCCAAACATCGTGAGGTAGCAATCACATTCACCTTGGGATGGTTTGCTTTTGTTTGTTTCCCAATTTGACATGCTCCACATATAGTCTTCTCCACCTTTCCAAACTTTGGAAGTCCCTCAACGGCCTCAAGTTTAGAGACTTTACATACTTGTTTGAAGTTCGCATGTCCAAACCTATGATGCTTCAGCATATCAACACGAGCACTTCTACACGAAATAGGTGTCGTAGGCACTACTCCATAGCAGTTATCAGTAGTCCTATTTCCTTCCAAGACTTGAATCCCTTTCTCATCAATGATTATGCACCCCTTCTTTGAGAATTGAACAAGAAAATCTTCATCACATATTTGAGTAATACTTAGGAGATTTGCCTTCAATCCTTTGATGTATAGAACTTCTTTCAACAAAGGTAATCCCGGTATTTCAACCGTCCCTTTCCCGAGAACTTGAGAATGACTCCCATCACCAAAAGTCACATAATCACATGCTTTCTCTTTAAGAGTCTTAAACAGTGATTTATCTCCTGTCATATGACGAGAACATCCACTGTCAAGGTACCATAGACATGAATTAAATACCTTCAATGAGGTGTGCACAAACATACAAGCATGAGACAAGCATTCTTGACCATCAAACAAAAATTCATTGTTATTATCAATGTTTATTCCAGATTGAGATTTCCTTTTCAGATTACCAACCTTTTTCACACAAAAGCTTTCTAAGCTTGATTTTGCCCATTCCCCTCAGTCAAATCTATTCACAAACCAATAAGAAAGTGATTAGTAACATTAAACTAGAAGGATTGGGGCCAAAAAAGGTCCTAATCAAATAAAATTGACTTGAGGATATTTTATGAAAAACTCCCTTTTGATTCACTATTTTCTAGTGAATCTTAGGTTTTTTCTCGTGAGATTTCTGTGTGTTGAAAATGTACCATGTAAGGCTTTTTATAGTTAAAAAAATGGGGTTTGGAACGGCTCCCAAACGATGTAGGATTCATTCCAAACCTCAGTCATTATTGCAGAAAACTTGCATTTCTTATACTATTGAAACCCTAGCTGCATATGCAGGAATGTGCCTACGTACGTAGGTTGAGGGCCTCTTTGGTCATTTTAATTCCAAAAATTAGTTTTGCTCATTTAAAAGGTTATATTTTCCATTTTAACACTCCTCAATTCAATTTGATATCTAATTGGGCTCTAAACTGGCCTTAGGCCTTAGAGTTCAAGTGTAATTAGGGAACGAGAGCCCAAGTCTTAAAGGGTACAAAATGCGGTGTCTATAAGGGGCATTATTTTATTGGTTGGGATTTCGGTGTGAGTATTTTGGAATAGGGTTTTTTGTGAATATCATAATGATTGGCTAAACTTTGTTTTGTAGAATCTCAAGAGTCGAGGTAGTCTTCAGTTTTTGAAGTGCAGGTGGGAGGCATTGTCCCTAGACATTAAGAATGTCATTAATAAAGCCGGCTTTCAAACCTTTTTTTGAGCGCTATTGGATCACGATACCAATGAGTATGAGGACCTTCAATTGCTTCTTGCATTGTCAGAGCGATTTTGGGACACCACTTGCACTTTTCATTTTCCAGGTATTAGTGAGGTGATGCTAACACCCTATAACTTCTCAGCCATTATTGGCTTAAAATTGGGAGGTGAGATAATTGAAGTTAATGATTCCATCTCATTAGTGGAAATTAGAGGTCTTCTGGGTGTGATGCCTTCAAAAGTTAGGAGTAAGAATATACCCTTGATTTGGCTGTACTCCAATATTGATAAATGCGAGACTATAGCAACTGGAACTCGAATGTTCATGCTTCTCTTCATTGGATCTCTCTTATGTCCAGACTTGTGGAAACTTGTGGAGTTTGAGGGATATTAGCTAGATAAAAAATTATGATTAGGGAGGCATGGCTTATGCGACCCTTTGCACTTTATGACACAGCTTTTTTGGCACAGTCTTTCAAGCCTAAGAGGTGCACCAGTTGTTTGGCAAGTGAGGTTTAAATCCTTGGTTAAATGCATTTTGTAGGGTTATTTGTATTGTCGTGTTGTTGTTGGTGTGTTGATTTTTTTCAGGTTTAGATGTATGAATATTTTGGGGTTGGTCCATAACTTTTAGAAGATGTTGATGATATGTTTCCAAGGTTTCTTCATTGGCTGCCTAAGTAAGCTAAAGAAGCGGAATCCAGGGTTTCCAAGGTTTCCAAGGTTTCCAAGGTTTCTTCATTTAGAAGATGTTGATGAGATGTTGATGATATGTTTCCAAGGTTTCTTCAATAGCAGAATCCAGTAAGCTAAAGAAGAAATAGGTTCGGCGTAACCTCGTTGGAGCAATAAGCTTGGAGGGCTTAGGTACACTGGGTAGATTAGGCTTGGAGGGTCTTCTGCTGTTCATGTACCCCAACTACATTCTTTAGTGGATTATTTACCGCTTGGAGGGCGGCAGAGAAGTTTTACGCCGAGGGCTTCGGTTTCCTCTTTGATAACACATCTTGTGTTGTCCTTGTGTTTGCATCTCTCGTCCCTAAATCTTTGCCATTTAATTTCTGCTGTGGATGTGATTTTATTTGGTTTAGATTGTTTATCAATTCTGGTTTAAGCTTATATTTATTTTCCGCACATACATTGTTTGATATTAAGCTTGAATTGGTAATTTGTAATTGGGGGTCTAAACATTCATAGTGTTTTCAACGCTATTAGATCATTCAGTTTTGGTTTTAAAGTTTACGTAATGGCATGGTTTAATGAAATGGCTAAATTTTGGCAAAAATTTGTTTTGTTGTTTTTTCTTTTTTTGGGTAAATGGTGGGTTTGGGTAAGTTGCAATCGGACCAATATATGGTTGCCTACATACCTCCTTGGCAAAAGGATCAGGTCATTACATAGTTCATTTTATTTGCCTTAACTTTTGCCTAAGCCGCCCTTTCGAGTTTTCAAACTAGTAGGCTCTCTCACACTTTTTTTCACTCTCCTTTTGTGTAAATCGCCCTTTCGGGTTTTCAACCAACCCTTCTTCGTGCTCTTCTTCAAAATTTTCCTTATGTCTTTGTTTGCAGCCTTAACTGCTCCATTGGTTTGAGGACAGTAGGGTGAGGATATATGGTGTTGAATATTGAACTGTCGAAGTAGCTACTCTGTTTCTCCCTTGAAATGCACCCCATTGTTTAAAATAATTTCATGCGGTACCCCATATCTACAAATGATATTAGTTTGAATAAACTGAGCAACTTTCTTCGAGTTCAAAACCTTATATGAGACAGCTTCCACCCATTTAGTGAAGTAATCAATAGTGACAAGTATAAATTCAAGGCAATTAGACGCCGTTGGGTGAATTTTCCCAATAATATCTATCCCCCATGTAGAGAATGGCTAGGGTGAAGCCATGGTGTGTAATGGCATAGGCGGCATGTGCTTCAGATCTCCATGGACTTGGCATTGATAGCATCTCGAACATGAATTACGTAGTCTGCTTCCATAGTAGTCCAGTAATAACCTGTCTCATTATCTTTCATAAGAGCATGTGTGCATTCATACAAAGCTTCCAACTCTTTCACTCCAAGATCTAGGGTGGCTTGTTACCCTATAATGCAAGCTTTGTATTCAGTGTTGTAAGGTTGAATTTAATCAACCATCTTGTTGGCTTTATTCCGTGCCAAATTTGCTTGTAATTTAGTAATTAGTAACCCTGTATTTATGTGGGAATCATGTAAGGGTAGTGAGTGAGAGAGTGTGAAGAAATGCTCAAGATTATGCAAGGTTGCAGAGATTCGCGGCTGGGACTCACGGGTGACTCACGACTGGCAAGCCGCCAAATGCAGCACAAGAGTGAAGCGTACGAGAAGATGAACAATCGCGCCAGCTGGAGCACTACAGGACAAAAAGTCTAGCCTGGCCGTTCTGTTATTTCACGGCTTGAACTCGCGACTCAGTCAAGTCGCGAGGCCAAGCCGCCAAACCACCCTGTTTGGGAAAAACTGACTCTTCTCATTCCTTTCTCACCCAAGTGTAAATACCCCTTAAACCCACGAAATGTAGAGAGTTTCCAGAGAGAATTTTAAGAAAGAAACCCTAAAGAAAAATAAGATTGATTCATCCACAATCTTCATATAGAGACTCTTCAAATTCGTCTACTCTCATCCTCTCCATTGTTACATCCTTAAGAGGTTCTTACCCAAATCCTTTTTTCATCATACCCACATCTGTGAGAAGGATATTTGGTGCTTTGGGAAGCAGTTAGGAAGGGACCAATGACTATTGGTTGATGCTATGGGCTATAGCAGAATCCGGTAAGCTAAAGAAGAAATAGGTTCTTCGTAACCTCGTTGGAGCAAGAAGCTTGGAGGGCTTAGGTACACTAGGTAGATTAGGCTTGGAGGGTCTTTTGTTGTTCATGTATCCCAACTACATTCTTTAGTGGATTATTTACCGCTTGGAGGGCGGCGGAAAGGTTTTACGCCGAGGGCTTTGGTTTCCTCTTTGATAACACATCGTTGTGTTGTCCTTGTGTTTGCATCTCTCGTCCCTTAATCTTTGCCATTTAATTTCTACTGTGGATGTGACTTTATTTGGTTTAGATTGTTTATCAATTCTGCCATTAGTTTATGTTCATGTTCCGCACATTTACTGTTTGATAATAAGCTTGAATTGGTAATTTGTAATTGGGGTCTAAACGTTCATAGTGTTTTCAACGCTATTTAAACATTTAATTGGTATCAGAGCGAGTACACTCGCTGTGGTTTTAATACTTGAGTGTGATCTAAGACCCCTTGGCTTGCTATGGAAAGTGCTATGGCAAAGGCTAATGTGAAGAGGAGTAAAGGTGTTTGTGATAATGACTCTATGAGCATTTTTGGTGATTGTCCTAGTAGTGATCTTGTAGATCTATTTAAGTCAAAGAAACATGCCAGAATTTTCATTCACATGCTAAAATCATTAGTTCATAGAAATCATGATATTCACAATAGCTTGTGTGAGTCTATTTCCTTGGTTGAAAAATATAAGAAGAGGAATAGACATTTGTGTGATAAACTTGATAATCTAAAAAGGAAGATACATTTTTCTATGAATGAAGAAAGTAAGGATGATTTTTGCTTTGATGGTCAAGAATGTCTATCACATGCATGTCTTTTTGTTCATACCGCATTGAAAGTATTTAATTCATGTTTGTGGTATCTTGATAGTGGTTGCTCAAGGCATATGACTAGAGATAAGTCTTTGTTCAAAACTCTCAAAGAGAAGGAAGATGGTTATGTGACATTTGGAGATGGTAGTCATTCACAAGTTCTGGGAAATGGAACCGTGGAAATTCCGGGACTGCCATTGTTGACTACATCAAAGGATTGAAAGTGAACTTGTTGAGCATCACTCAAATATGTGATGAAGACTTCTTAGTCCAATTTTCGAAGAAAAGGTGTTTGATTCTAAATGACGAGGGTGTTCAAGTGTTGAAGGGACTTCAGACCACTGACAATTGCTACGGTATCATTCCCAAGCCAAGCATAGTGTGTCGAAGTGCTCGAGTGAATCTTTTGGAGCTGTCGCATCAACGACTTGGGCATGCTAATTACAAGCAAGTGACCAAAGTCTCAAAGTTAGAAGCTATGGTTGGCTTACCAAAGTTTGGGAAAGTTGAGAAAAGGGTTTGTGGCCCATGTCAAATGGGAAAACAAACAAAATTAGCTTATCCTAAGGTGAATATAGTTTCTACTTCACGGCCCCTGAAGTTACTTCATGTGGATCTTATGGGTCCAACAAGAACTGAAAGCATGGGTGGAAAGCGACATATTATGGTGGTAGTTGATGATTTCTCAAGGTACTCATGGGTGGAATTTCTTAGAGAAAAATTGGAAGCATGTGATAAAATGGAAAGATTATACAAAAGGCTACAAAATGAAAAAGGGTTTCCCATAGTAAAAATTAGAAGTGATCATGGGAAGGAATTTGAAAATGCCAAATTTGAAGCATTTTGCGATGAGCACGACATCAAGAAGGAATTTTCATCTCCAAAGACTCCACAACAGAATGGGATAGTTGAAAGAAAGAACCGGGCGATCCAAGAGGTGGAAAGAGTCATGTTACTCAACAAGAACATTCCACAAAAATTCTGGGCTAAAGCTGTGAATACATCATGTCACATTGGGAACATAATTTATTTCCGAGCAGGAACAAAGAAGACATCATATGAAATTTGGTGAGAAAAGAAACCGAAGGTGAAATATTTCAGAATATTTGGAAGTAAATGTTATATTCTAAATGATAGAGAAAATCTTGGAAATTTTGATGCTAAGAGTGAAGAAGGGATATTCTTAGGATATTCCACAAATAGTCGAGCATATAGAGTGTACAACAAGCGCACTAAGACGGTGATGGAGTCAATAAATGTGATTATAGATGGTACCATATCAAAAAAGGACATTGATGATGATGGCAAGGGGATAGATCTTATGAAGAAGGAGGATGATGATGATATGTCTCAAGGTGATGATGTTGAGAAAGAATCGCCTGAAAAGGAGTCTATGCCTCCTATATCAAGAAGGGAAACTAGATCAACTCAAGAAGTTTCAAGCCCACTCACACCTCCGAAAGTCCAACCTCCAATCTCTCGTGATGAGGAACCTTTAACTTCCAAGAGACCGTCGTCAAGAGTAACTCTCAATCACCCAAAAAGCAATATCATTGGTGATGTGAATGAGGGACTTCGGTTAAGAAGAGGACCAAGATATAGTGCGAATCATGTTAAGTACAATTGTTATCTTGCTCAATTTGAACCCAAGAAGGTAGAGGAAGCTCTCAGAGACGAGAATTGGATAGAATCTATGCACCAAGAGCTACATCAATTTGTTAGAAATGATGTATGGGAGCTGGTTCCAAGGCCCAAGGATACACATGTAATCGGCACTAAGTGGATCTTTAAGAACAAAACTGATGAAGATGGAGAAGTTGTCCGGAACAAGTCTAGATTAGTGGCTCAAGGATATACTCAAGTTGAAGGCATAGATTTTGATGAATCTTCTGCACCGGCAGCAAGGCTAGAGTCAATACGAATTCTCCTTTTCATAGCATGCATTATGGATTTCAAGTTGTACCAAATGGACGTGAAAAGTGCCTTCTTGAATGGGTTTCTAAATGAAGAAGTATTTGTTGAGCAGCCAAAGGGTTTTCAAGACCCTCAGTTTCTGGACCATGTGTTAAGGTTGAAGAAAGCATTGTACGGACTGAAACAAGCACCAAGAGCATGGTACGATCGCTTCACCACATACTTGTTGGATCATGGTTTCAACAGAGGCCAAGCCGATCGAACTTTGTTTGTTAAAAGAGATGAGAAATCTCTCATTGTTTCCCAAGTCTATGTGGATGATATTGTTTTTGGATCAACAATTGATCAATTAGCTCATGATTTTTTGGAAGAAATGAAAAGGGAATTTGAGATGAGCATGGTGGGGAGTTGAAATACTTCTTAGGGCTTCAAGTGAAACAGTGGAAGGATGGAATACTTATCTCACAAGAGAAATATGCCAAAAATCTTGTCAAAAGATTTGGTCTAGACTCTAAGAAACACACTTCCACTCCCATGAGTTCCTTGGCAAAACTAAGCATAGATGTAGCCGGTGTTGATGTTGATCCAACACTTTATCGAAGCATGATTGGCAGTCTTCTCTACCTCATTGCAAGTAGGCCATACATTGCATTTAGTGTCGGGGTTTGTGCATGTTTCCAAGCAGCACCTAAAAAGTCCTACTTGACAGCAGTCAAGCAAATTATTCGGTATATCAATGGCACATCTGACTATGGGATTTGGTATTCAAAAGATTCAAATGAGTGCTTGGCTGGATATTCAGATGCTGACTGGGCCGGGTGCATTGATGATAGGAAAAGCACCTCCGGTGGTTGCTTTTATCTTGGGAATAACTTGGTTTCATGGATGAGCAAAAAGTAGAATTCAGTCTCTCTTTCAACTGTGGAAGCTGAATATATAGCAGCAGGAAGTTGTTGTGCTCAACTACTTTGGATGAGAAAATTACTACATGACTATGGAATCACTCAAGACACCATGTGTGTATTCTGTGATAACACTAGTGTCATAAACTTGTCAAAGAATCTAGTTCAACACTCAAAATCCATGCATATCGAGATTCGGTATCACTTCATTCGGGATTTGGTGGAGGACAAGATTGTGTGTTTAGAGTTCATCAACACTGACAATCAAAAGGCAGACATATTCACTAAACCTCTTGATGGTCCGAGGTTTGAATCTTTGCGTAAGACCATTGGTGTTGGTATCATCCCTTGAACTCCTTCTTCCATGTGCTCTTTGTGTGTTCTTTTATGCATTTTTTTTTGTTTTGTGTCTGTGCTTTCCTTGAATGTTAGTGTTTTTACATTGTTGCTTTTGATCAATCTTTTCTTACTTTTATGTCAAAAATCCAAAAACACATAAAAAGTAGAAAATCCAAAAAAGTTTGATCGACTTTGTTGAGTTTTGTCTCAAAACATGTTTTGCCTTGTACTTTTGTACTAATGGCTTTGTGCATCTACGAGCTTAGCTTGTCTCCTATGCATTCATATCATTGTGGAAGAAATTCTGAAATCTATGTGACTGTTGTAAATAGATCTTCAACCTTGTCATGAATGATTAGTGAATGGTTTTGTTGATCTTGAGACATGCATAGACGTGTGCCTATATATCTTCCCACTATTTTATTTTACTGTTTTGCCTAAAGAGCTCACCAAATGTAAATCTCCAAATGAAAAGAGATATAGAGCTGCAAAAGCCTGTCGCACAAACTAGTATTTGACTAGGAAAAAGGGAAAGCGACCAACATTGAGTGTATGATGCCCAAAAAGCCAAAGGCTAACTCTTCAAAGTTGAAAGTTCAAATAGCATTGAAAACACTATGAACGTTTAGACCCCCAAATACAAATTACCAATTCAAGCTTATTATCAAATAATAAATGTGCGAAAAATGAACATAAGCTACTGACAGAATTGATAAACAATCTAAACCAATTTAAAATCACATCCACAGTAGAAATTATATGGTAAAGATTAAGGGAAAAGAGATGCAAACACAAAGATAACACGGCGATGTGTTATCAAAGTGGAAACCGAAGCCCTCGGCATAAAATCTCTCCGCCGCCCTCTAAGAGGTAAATAATCCACTAGAAAATGTAGTTGGGATACATGAACATCAATAGACCCTCCAAACCTAATCTACCCAGGTATCTAAGCCCCCCAAGTTTCTTGCTCTAACGAGGTTGCGCCGAACCTTGTTCTTCTCTAGCTTACCGGATTCTGCTATAGCCCATAGCATCAACCAATAACCATTGGTCACTTCTAAACTACTTCCCTAGCACCAAAAGACCTTCTCACAGACGTGGGTGTGGTAAGAAAAGGATTTGGTTAAGAACCTCTCAAGGATGTATCAATGGAGAGGAAGAGAGTAGAGGAATTTGAAGAGTCTCTTAGATGAAGATTGTAGATGAATCAATCTAGTTTTTCTCTAGGGTTTCTCTCTCAAAATTCTCTCTAGAAGCGCTCTACATTTCGTGGGTATAAGGGTCTATATATAGTGGGATGAGAAAGGAATGCGAAGAGTCAGTTTTTCCCAAATAGGACTGGTTGGCGGCTTGGCCTCAAGACTTGACTGAGTCATGAGATCAAGCCACGAGATAACAGAATAGCCAGGCTAGATTTTTGCCTTGTAGTGCACCAGCTGGTGTGACTGTTCACCTTCTCGCATGCTTCACTCGTGTACTGCATTTTGGCGGCTTGCCAGTCGCGAGTCACCCGCGAGTCCCAGTCGCAAATCCCTACTTATGTGGGAGGTCATATATGCATATTTCTATAATTGAGATGAGTCACATTATCTACTGCTAGTTGTGTATGCCTTGATTGAATTGATCATTGAAGCCTCACATTAGACTAAGGACTATCTCATTTTTTATATCCACACACATCACACATGTCTATGTTCAATGAATGCCATATTGATTTGTGTGATTGTACTTGATTAAATATGTTTTCACATGCTCAATCTTTGTTGATCAACCACCAAAAAGATTTTTGAGTGTTTTATGTTAGGACATATGTGTGTTCACTTGTTAAGAACATATGTCACTTATTTATGTAAATTGGCTAATCCTTTGACAAAATGCATTCTACTTGTAATTGGGTAGTTCTAGGTATTTTTAATACTTCAAGAAACAAGGTTTCAAGATCAAGTGTTGAAGTCATCAAGTCTATCCAAGAAAAAACAAGCTGAAGTGCAAATTCATTAATGCTCGACTCCTGCTATCTGTCGAGAATTACAAAATAAGATTTTCTGATCTGATTTCCTTGGGATCCGTAAATATGCTTTTGGGCCTTCTTTTCTTCTAACCCTAAACATATAAAAGGATTGTTTTAAGAGCCGTCATATTGTACACAAGTTGCAAAAGCATTAAGCAATCTCTGTTTAAGCAAATTGTGATCAAAGACGAAGTTCTTGACCTAGTTCATCTTCTCTGAAGAAGTTGCTGTGTATTTGCACCAAAGGGTTTTGTAACCAAGCATCTTCCTGATCTTCATCGTGTATGATGAACTGAAGAACTTTGCAGCCAACATCTCCTTCTTAGTTGGAGTTTGAAGTCGCGTACTGGGATCCGCGCAGTGGTTAGTCACGTACTTGGGAGCCGTGTATCAAAGGTGGAAATTGTCACTACAGATCAAGTCCAATTGGGTATTGGGGTAACGGTTCAACTGTAGGTTAGTAAGGTACTTGGGATTCCTTTACTTGTAACCGCTTGATTTGATAATAGTCGAGTTTCGGGAGTGGTGACTTGAAAATCACCCGGTGGGGTTTTTGCCGCAAGGGTTTTCCCCATTCGTAAACAAATCACCGTGTTATTTAGTTTCCACTACTTAATTAGTTTATTGGTGATTTGTTTGTGCTTCCATGTATTTGCATGTTAAATTGATTAATTAATAACTTGGCTAATTAATTAATTGGTTTAATCACAAGGGGTCATTCAGATTGTGGCCTATCAAGTGGTATCAGAGCAGGCACACTCTGATTAGGGTTTAATATTTGCTGTGTTTGATCCATTGACCCCTGTTTATCATGGATAGAGGACAGTCGTTAATTATACCTCCTTTATTTAATGGGACTAACTATGCATACTGGAAAGTGCGCGTGAGAGCTTTTTTGCAGTCCTTAGATGAAAAGGTGTGGCAAGCTATTGAGATTGGCTGGACTAAACCAAAAGAAGCGCCGGCCGATTGGGATAAAGCCAAGATCAAGGCGGTAAACTTCAACAGTAGGGCATCGAATGCGTTGTTCAGTGCAGTCACCAATGAGGAGTTCAAAAAGATATCCTCAACTGAAACTTCTAAGGAGGCGTGGACCATCCTCCAAACAACCTATGAAGGAACAAAAGCTATCAAAGATTAGAAGCTTCAGAGGCTCACTACAAGCTTTGAAGAGATTAAGATGGAGGAGGATGAGTCGTTTGATGAGTTCTATGCCAAGCTCAAGGACATAGTGAACTCAGCCTTCAATCTTGGGGAAACCATCCCTGAACCCAAGATTGTAAGGAAGGTGCTCAGATCTCTACCTAAGAGATTCCATGCCAAGATTACGGCAATGGAGGAATCAAAGGATATTGACAAGATTCCTTTGACTGAGCTGGTTGGAAACTTGCAAACCTATGAGATAAGGTTATCTAGGATTGGCAAGTCAAGTAAAGGCAAAAGCATGGCCTTGAAGGCAAAGAGCAGTGATACAGATGAGTCTTTCGATGATGAAGATTCCAAGATGAAGTCCTACATCACCCGGCAGTTCAAGAAGTTTATGAAGAATGCCAATGGAAGGAGCTTCGACAAGGACCGCAGGCAGTCCAGTTCTTCTCAGTTTAAAAGACAAGACAAAGGGAAGAAGGATGCTAAGGATGGTGGTCAGTATACTATTCCCGCAGGACCTAAGTGCTTTGGATGTCATGGGTTCGGACACATGAAACATGAGTGTCCTACATATCTCAAGAGCATTGGAAAAAGCAAGGCACTTACTGCTACCTTGAGTGACACTAAGTCCGAAGATGATTTCGACAATGAGGATGACGGAATCTTAAATGCCTTCACTGCCACAGTCAATCCTACTGAAAGGATTGTTGAAGAAGTGGACAAAGAAGAAGAACTGGTGGAGTCAAAATTTGAGAAGATAGATGATCAAGATGATATCCATTCAGCCTATGAAAAGCTTTACAAGCTCTCTGAGAAGCATGAGAAATTGTATAGGCTGGCCACCAAAAAGCTCAGTGATGTGGAACTTGATCGTGAAGAGTTGTCCACAAAGGTTGATGAGGCAAATCAAACTATTGGAGCACTGAGGTTTGAGAACAACTTTTTGGTTGAGAAGACCAAGAAGCTTGAAGCGGAGCTATTTCAAGTCAGAGCTCAACTGGAGAGGACTTCAAGTGCAAAGCTTGATGAGATGCTCAACAATCAGAAATCTACTTCGGATCGAACAAGCTTAGGGTATGGTCTTTCTTTCTCTAATACTGCTTCTACTAGTAATACTGTTTTTGTGTCTCCTGCTAATAATACTAAAATTGAGAACACTAATGATAAAACTGAATTAGCTAGTGAGAACTTAGACAAGGGTAAATCTATCTTAGGAGCACCCCTTAAGCAAGATAAGAAAGATGCTAAAAACCCTAGGGCTAAGAAGGCTAACTCTCAAAAGCCTAAATAGAAGAAGCAGCATCTCTGTCATCATTGTGGAGCTGCCGGTCATACTCGACTAAATTGCTACAAGTGGCTAGCCACTCAACATACCAATGGCATGATAGCATCTGGAAGCCAAAATCAGCTTCAATCCTTTCTTGCTCCCTTTGGAGATCTTCTGAAAGCCCTCATGTTCCTTTTGAACTTGAACAGTTTCAATTCTTCCCCCTCACCGCCTGTTCAAGGGTTCAATCAAAGGAAAGGTTCTTCCAAGGTGTGGAAGAAAAAGGACTCTAAGTGATTTTATCACTTTCTTCTATCTTCTTGTTTTTGGTTGTTGCATTACTTATGTGTTTTGCATTTTTTTTGAGTCAGTCTAGTTTTCGCTTTGCTTTGATAACATGTTTTTGTTTGTTTATTTTCAATTTTGTTTATTTTGTTTTTGATATAAAAAGAAATTTGAAAAATCAGAAAATATAAAAACAGTGTGTGTTTTGTGTACTTTGGTACTTGTGTATCTTGGATGGCCAATGAAACAAAGTTTTCTAAACTTTGTATCTTTTGTAGCTTAGATGAGCATCTCTATACACAACTAAGCAAGTGAGCTTTGTGGCTCTTGTTTGTGATAAGTAAGATTAAGTTATCTCTTAAAACTTAACACTCATATCACTCTTTTTGACGGGTAGGACTAGAAAATCCTAAGAGAAAGGCATAAATGACCATGTGCTTAATATTTCTGTTAAGAGATGATTTTGAGAGCTTAATACGTTGATTGGTTCATTGGTTGAGGTGCTTGTTGGATTGCATTCATGTCTGTGTTTTTCTCTTCTCGAAAAATTGCTTTTTAAAGATGGTTCGACACCTCCTCGATACCTGGTTATTTGTTGAGCTTCTCAAGCCTTTTTCTTATCGCAATCTCGACAGCTCTTCGACACCTGATGGATCGATCGAGAAATCTCCTGTCTCCTCGATACCTTCTCGATAACTTGTCGATCGATCGAGCTTTTGTTCTTGGTTCTGTTGTTCATTCCTCGACACCTTCAGCTGTCGACGGCCATTTCCTCGATACCTTCCTCGACAGCTTACTCGATACCTCTCGACACCTCAGCTGTCGAGATTTACTGAGGTGCCTATTTAAGCTACTGTCACGATTCTTCTCTCATTTCACTCGATCTCTCTCGATCTGTTCGTGGCGGTTCCTCTCCCAAACTTGTTTTTCTCACTCCAAACTTCCAACCCACTTGATTCTTGACCATTCCTTGCTTCTAATCACTTGGTAAGATCACATTTTCCTTCCTTTTTCATGCATTTCATGTTTTGAAGCTTAGGTTTTGGGGTTTTTCAAAATTAATGAGTGTTTCTTTAAATTTTGAATTGGGTTTTCACTTAAATGTTTTCAAAATGTCATACATTGCATTTTATGTGCATTAGAATGGTATTTACATGCATTTAGATGTGTGTTCTATGTTTGTGTGCTGCTAGGATTAGATTGGGCTGAGCCCATGATGCTTTTCAATTTGCATGTCACATGTTCATGCATTCCCGTGCATACGTAATTTTTGTTCAATATATTTGATATATGTGAACTGTGTTGGGACTTTTCTAATTGTCTCATTCTCTATCTATTTCTCATTCTGTTTACGTTAGTAGTGTCTATGGTACCCAAACATAAATCCACTCCAGCTCGGAACCCTCTGCATTCTGGAGCTTCCTCTTCTTTTGATTCTGCTCCTCTAAATCTTTGGTTCCGTGATAGAGATGCCTACAAGGCATTTTCTGAGAATTTTTTTAGACGAGGTGTTCATTCAGAATGCCAAGTCATTTTGACGGACTTCGCCGACACTGACCTTCCCTCTATCATTCACAGTAGGGGATGGGAGTCACTGTGTGACGTCCCGGTCACCTATCCTCTCGTGCTGATTCAGGAGTTTTACTCCAACATGCACGGGATAGATCGTTCAGTACCTCTATTTTTCACTCGCGTTCGAGGTACACGCATCCCTGTCACACCGCAGCTAGTTGCGGATGTGCTTAAGGTACTTAGGATAGATTTTCCTAACTATCCTTCCTGTGAGCGTCTGAGGACTGTATCCAAAGAAGAGCTCATTTCTGCTTTTTGTCAGCACCCCGCTGATTAGGGTGAGCATCAGTACACATCATATAGGCCTTTTGCTAAAGGTACTGGATTTCTAAACATGGTGATGACCTTTGTACTCCATCCACTCTCTCACTATAACTCCATCACAGAGCCTCGTGCTCGATTTTTGTTATCACTTCTAGAGCATCTTACTATAGATTTTCCTTCTCATTTCATCCTATCTATCATAGATGTCCATCTAGATTCGGCGTCCCGTGATAAGCTCATCTTTCCTTCCGCTATCACGAGGATCTTACGCCATTTTTCTATCCCTTTTCCTGTGTCCGACCACTTCACACACATCTGTGCCATAGATGCCGCTACCGTAAAACGTCTTAAGGCTTAGTTTAGGTCATGACAGACGGATTCCACTTCTCCCTCCCGTTTGGCTCCATCTAGATCTGGTCCATCTACATCTGCTCAATCTTCCTCTACTGGCGATGTATCTCTTGGAGACATCATGGCGCAGCTGCTGCGCATGGATGCTCGCCTCAATACACTCTCCACTGAGTTGTATCAGGTGAATGTTCGTGTTGGTCGTATTGCACGACGGCAGGCGACCATGGGTTGTTTTGCTTCTGAGGCTACTCATTCACTACTTCCTCCAACAGCTTCCGACTCTGAGGATGATGATGATGATGGTGATGACAATGATGCTTCGGATGATGATAGAGATGCTAGCTCTACTGATGAGATGTCTACATGACACTCTACCCTTTGTCACTCGTGACAAAAAGGGGGAGTAGTTTTGGGTTATGAGAGTAGTCATCTTAGGGGGAGAGTTAGTATAGGACATTTTTGATAGGGGGAGTGTTGATATTTTGAGGGATGTAGTGGGGTTATGATGTATCTTTTCTTTTCTTTCTTTTTAGATACATTGTTCTTGTATATGAGGTCTTGTGACCAGTTTTACATACCTTGTACTTATATTCATTATATGTGGATGTATGTTTCTTTCACCTTTCTCTACATGTGTTGTTTCTTTTCTATCTTTATACACATGATTCTTATACTTGTACGCAATCTATTTATTTCTGTTTCACACAAGATGCCTTGATGAGTTTTGTTTAAAGTGTTTCAGAAATATAGGTTGTCAAAGTCTACTTGCCATAAACTCTCTTTTTGCAAAGTTTTTCAAGAGTTTGTGTTAAGATAGATTTTATTGTATTCAACAAGTGAATATGAGTTAAGTGATTTATGACTTCTCTCATATGTTCATTTGTTTGTTGTGGTTTTGTCACGGATTGCCAAAGGGGGAGATTTTTAGGACATATGTGTGTTTACTTGTTAAGAACATATGTCACTTATTTATGTAAATTGGCTAATCCTTTGACAAAACGCACTCTACTTGTAATTGGGTACTTCTAGGTGTTTTTAATACTTCAAGAAACAAGGTTTCAAGATCAAGTGTTGAAGTCATCAAGTCTGTCCAAGAAAAAACAAGCTGAAGTGCAAATTCATTAAAGCTCGACACCTGCTCGATAGCTACCTCGACACCTGTTATCTGTCAAGAATTACAAAATCAGATTTTCTGATCTGATTTTCTTGGGATCCGTGAATATGCATTTGGGCCTTCTTTTCTTCTAACCCTAAACATATAAAATGATTTTTTTAAGAGCCATCATATTGTACACAAGTTGCAAAAGCATTGAGCAATCTCTGTTCAAGCAAATTGTGATCAAAGACGAAGTTCTTGACCTAGTTCATCTTCTCTGAAGAAGTTGCTGTGTATTTGCACCAAAGGGTTTTGTAACCAAGCATCTTCCTGATCTTCATCGTGTATGATGAATTGAAGAACTTTGCAGCCAACCTCTCCTTCTTAGTTGGTGTTTGAAGTCGCGTATTGGGATTCGCACATTGGTTAGTCACGTACTTGGGAGCCATGCATCAAAGGTGGAAATTGTCACTACAGATCAAGTCCAATTGGGTATTGGGGTAAAGGTTCAACTATAGGTTGGGAAGGTACTTGGGATTCCTTTACATGTAACCGCTTGATTTGATAATAGTGGAGTTTTAGGAGTGGTGACTTGAAAATCACCCTGTGGGGTTTTTGCCGCAAGGGTTTTCCCCATTCGTAAACAAATCGCCGTGTTATTTAGTTTCCGTTGCTTAATTAGTTTATTAGTGATTTGTTTATGCTTCCACGTATTTGCATGTTAAATTGATTAATTAATAACTTGTCTAATTAATTAATTGGTTTAATCACAATGGGTCATTCAGATTGTGGCCTATCATTTTAGTTGTTTTTGAAAAGTATTTTGCTTTAACAAAAGTTGTCAAATTTTCAAAAACAATGTTGCCTTGTTCTGGCAACTCAGTTGTGGGTTGCTCCAGCCGCATGCCTCAGTTACGAACTTTACTCAGAGGGTTTCCGTGGCTCATTGGCGACTCACTGGCGGGTAAATGCCCTAGTTGCGAAAAACACTTAGAATATTTTTCAAAATTTGAGTTTTTATGGTTCTCGCAGCTCAGTATGGCTACTTGTTCGTGGGTGGAAGGTCCAGTAACGAGAGATACATAGAGATTTTCGTAGCTCACCTCGCGACTGTCTCGCGGGTAGACCTTCCGGTCGCGAAAAACACTTAGAAAATTTTTCAAGAATCTTGGTTTCAAAGTGTTTCGCGGCTTACCCTGGCGACTTACTGGCGACTTGATCCAGTCGCGAAAGCATGAGTATGTTTAACCTTAAAAGATTACAAAAGCAATAGGTACAAACATATAAAACCAAAACATAAAGACTAAAAAGTGCTAATATGAAACAGAAATTAAACATAGTCCTTCTTGCTGAAATCTCCCCCTTTGATCCAGATGTTTCTCCCCCTATCATTGTACTCCCCCTGCCAACATCATCTCCCCCTTTTTGTCATGGAATAGCTAGTCCTCATGATCTTCTAGCTTCCTTTGAATTTGATCCAATTAAGTTTGGATAGAGGTGAACTTCATATCTCATTGAATGTTGAGATGGTGCAAGATAGATGTAAGGCCGAACATCTTAGTGTTCAACTCGTGGACAGATGTCACAATGTTGTCTAGTTTCTCATCAAAAGTGGATGAGCTAGAGCGAGAACCACTGTGAGATGCGGAAGTTTCTGTTTTGATTCCCTTCCGACTATGACCAATGCTAGCGTTGTACGTACGCATGTTGATTGGAGCCAGTTTTGTGCAGGGAGACTCATCTGTTGAAGGATGAATTCCTTTGAGCTTCAGTATCCTAAAAATAAGGCAGTAAAAAGGAATGCATATCCTTGATTCAGTTCGAAGAACCGTTTTGCGCAAGACATGAAAGATGTGTGCACAAATGTTAATCTCTACATCAGAGATCAGATCGTGAAGAAACACGGCACTTCCAAGGTTCATGTACCTGGTGCTAGATAAGGGGTACAAGTTATGAAACATGATGATTGTAAGCACCCTTAATTTCGGAGGAAGAGAAGAAACACTGATTGAGTTCCCATTCGATGAGAATTCCAAGTCCTTTCCAAGAGCATCCCAGAGTAGGTCCCCATCTAGACATAAATCATCATAAACCGGTGAGTTTTTAAATATCGGTCGATTGATGTGAAGAATCTCAGCCAGATATATGGGAGAGACTGAGAAACTCTTTCTTCTAACCCAGCATTTGAGTTCTTCGCCTTCAACAATTGCATTGGCATAAAACTCTTTTACCAAGTTCTCATATGCTTCATCAAGGTCGGAGAAAAGATAATTCCAATCTTTATGAGCAAACCATTTAGGAATGTTGGTGTCAAAAAGAGAAGGTTAATCAACGACCCTTTCGACCAATGGTGTAGCATCTCTGAAATAATTCTCATGAGTCTGAAATGCAGCATAAGATCTTAACTTATTTGGATTAAATACTCCTGATGATGAACGGGTCCTCTTTGCTTTAGGGGAGATTTCATCAACATCAATGACAAGTTCTTTTCCTTTATTGTTGCCCCCTTTTACAACAACTCTCTTGAATAGAGACATTTTTACCCTGCATCATGTTTTATCAAGAGACCAAGAAACGCCACACAAGACAACAAACATTATTAGCATTGGGTTAGATCCATAACATAGACAATGAGGGAAACCCTAAAAAACTTAGATTTAGGTCCCAAACATGAAAATGAGTGTGTGTGTGCCATAAACACTACAATGAGTACTCAAGATAGAGTAGATCTCTACAAAAACACCAACGAATGCACAACGATTTTATCATGAGATCAAATACACAGTCAAACAAGAGATATACAAATATCAGCAAAAACACACATACAAAGAAAAAACACAGTGACAACTCAAAAATCAAGAAAAAAAAAAATGCTCAAAACATGAAATATGAAGTGAGAAAAAGAAAACCCATACCTTTTTCTTGAAGATTTGAGAAGAAATGAAGGATTTTCGAAGAGAGACACGGTGTTTTTAAATGAGTGAAATGGGGAAGACAATGAACAGTCACACAAAATCGAGGGAAAAACTGAAAAGTTTTTAAAAGACAGACTTTAAAACACAAAACACGCATTTTTCGCGACTGAGTCAAGTCGCCAATCAGTCGCCAGGGTAAGCCATGAAACACTTTGAAATCAAATTTTGTAAAAAATTTTCTAAGTGCTTTTCGCAACTGGAAGGTCTACTCGCGAGAGAGTTGCGAGGTGAGCCACGAAAATCTCTGTGTAACTCTTGTGACTGGACCTTCCACCCTCGAACAAGTCGCCACACTAAGCCGCGAGAAACAACAAAACTCAAATTTTGAAAAATATTCTAAGTATTTTTCGCAACTAAGACCTTAACTCGCCAGTAAGCCGCGAAAAATCTTAGAGTGGGCTCGCAATTGGGGCATGCGGCTGGGCCAACACGCAACTGAGTCGCCAAAACAGGACAACACTGTTTTTGAAATTTTGATATTTTTTGTAAAAACAAAAACAACTTTCCATAAAACACCTAAAACACTCAAAAATCTTTTTGTGTTTGATCAACAAAGATTAAGCACGTGGAAACACATTTAATCAAGTACAATCATACAAATGAATATGGCATACATTGAACATAGACTTGTGTGATATGTGTGGATATCAAAAATGAGATAGTCCTTAGTCTAATGTGAAGCTTCAATGATCAATTCAATCAAGGCATACACAACTAGCACTAAATAATGTGACCCATCTCAATTATAGAAATATGCATATATGACCTCCCACATAAACTTGAGAAAAATTCTTTGAAGCTTTTCATTTGGCTCCATGTACATCATATATTTTGATCATTTTGAATCAATACATCTCATTATGAGATTTATGCTTGAAATTTTTGATATTTCACTTTGAGGAGTTAGCCTTTGGCTTATTGGGCATCGTACAATTTATTTTGGTCGCTTTCCCTTTTTCCTAGTCAAATACTAGTATGTGCGACAGGTTTTTGCAGCTCAATATCTCTTTTCATTTAGAGATTTACAATTGGTGAGCTCTTTAATTAAAAGCAATAAAATAAAAGTGGGAAGATATATAGGCACAAGTCTATGCACGTCTCAAGATCAACAAAACCATTCACTAATCATTCATGACAAGGTTGAAGATCTATTTACAACAGTCACATAGATTTCATGATTTCTCCCACCAATGATATTAGTGCAAAAGAAACAAGCTAAGCTCGTAGATGCACAAGGGAATTAGTACAAAAGTACAAGGCAAAACATGATTTGAGACAAAACTCAACAAAGTCAATCAAACTTTTTGGATTTCTATTTTTTACGTGTTTTTTTGTTTTTTGGAATTTTGACATAAAAGCAGGAAAAGATTGATAAAAAACAAACATAAAGACAAAGTAAAAACATTTTTAGAGCAAAAACAAAATGTGCTATGCAAACAACCAACAAAGAAGTGTGTGCCCTACAAACAAGTTTACTCAATATAAAGAGGTAAAGCACACAGCACACATGAGATTCAAGGGATTGTACCAACACCAATGGTCTTACAGAGAGATTCAAACCATGGACCATCGAGAGGCTTGGTGAAGATGTCTGCCTTTTGATTTTCTATGTGTACGAATTCACGACATACAACCTTTTCTTCCACCAAATCTCGAATGAAATGGTAGGGTATCTCTATGTGTTTTGACTTTGAATGCTAAACTAGATTCTTAGAGAGATTTATGGCACTGGTGTTATCACAGAAGACACACATTGTATCTTGAGGAATCCCGTAATCATGAAGTAGCTTCTTCATCCAAAGGAGTTATGTGCAGCAACTTCCAGCGGCTATGTACTCAGCTTCAGCTGTAGAGAGAGACACAGAGTTTTTTTATCTTGCTCATCTAAGAGACAAGATTGTTGCCAAGGTAGAAACAACCCCCTGAGGTACTCTTTTGATCATCCACACTATCTGCCCAGTTAGCATCTAAATACCCGGCAAGGCAAGCATTTGAATCCTTGGAATACCACAACCCATAGTCTGAAGTACCATTGATATAGCGTAAAATTCTTTTTACCGTAGTCAAGTAAGACTGCTTTTGAGCAGCTTGATATCTAGCATAAACACCAACACTGAATGCAATATTCGGTCTAGTTGCTGTAAGATAGAGTAAACTCCCAATAATACTCCTATACAAGGTTGGACTCACTTCCACTCCAGAAGAATTAGCATTCAACTTTGTGGACGAACTCATGGCGTGGAGGCATGCTTTTTGGAGTCTAATCCAAACTTCATGACAATATTTCTAGCATACTTTTCTTGTGACACAGATATGCCTTCCTCCTTCTGTTTGACTTGAAGGCCCAAGAAAAATGTAAGCACCCCCACCATACTCATCTCAAATTCTTTCTTCATCTCCTCAGAAAATTCTGTAGCCTGATCATTGATGGTAGCACCAAATACTATGTCATCAACATATACTTGAGCCACCAGAAGGTAATCTTCATCATTCTTGACAAACAAAGTTTGATCAGCATAACCTCTTTTGAATCCTCTTTCCAGGAGGTAATGGGTAAGCCAATCATGTTGGTAATATACATGTACGCAGCGGAAAAATAACGGATCTATTTCAATCATGATTGATAACATGCACTATGTAAATTTCAGAATTTAAAAACAAGATAGCGTACCTTGGTGCGGTGAAATTCAAAACAAAAGATTATAAAAGATAGCGTACCTTGGTGCGGTGAAATTCAAAACAAAAGATTATAAGTACTTGGGAGCACTTTTAATCTTTACTCCAATTCCACTTTATGCCCAAGAAGTGTGGTCTCTCAATCAGTTTCTAAGGGAGAATAATCGAGTGGTTTCACTCACACATACACACCATTTTACAATGATGTCTCTCGTTTCTTTTTTTTTCTTTATCTAATGAAAAAATGTTGCATGTCTCTCCTTTATATATAACTGATTATCTAATTGGGCTAGCCTATTAGGTCTTTCCAATTGGGCTTTAGTGTGTGGTTTGGAGTGAGACCAAAAGGGACCAATAAGACACTAGCTCCAACGGGCCTTGGGCTTTTCTGTCAACTCTTGACAAGTCCAAAGTTACCATTAATTATATTTAATACCACTATATAAATATAATTGCACTCTAGGCCTTATTAATAAATTATATCCCAAGACTTTATTATACATGTAACCCCTTCATAAAATATTCATAGTAATTCAAAGTCATAAATGTAGACTGCCACTTTGTAAATTACTACATCTTAATCCTTGAGTACCCAGCTTAATCCTTTTAAGTTATTCATTATATATTTATGAAATCCAATTTCATAAATATATACTTTAGTAATTTCTTACCAAAGTGGTTATGCCTAACTCTCAAAATAACTAAACCCATTAAACTTATCTCTAGGGAATATTTTATATCTCCGTTAAGAGACTATGAATTCCATCTTGAGAATATATGTTCCATCAACACTAAATGTGGCTGCCCAACATACTGAGGTTTTGACTGTTACTTTAGATCTCACTCCTGATATATCAAAGCAACCTACACTTCATGATCAGGTCCATTATTCTCTTAGGATTAAGAGTTCATGCAAATATAAGTCGTGAGATTTATTATTCAATTGACAGTCATTAGGAGAATAATAAATCTCATAACGGTCCAGTTCAATATGTCTTAACTCTTAAAACATATCAACATATCAACTAGAAGTCTCCACTTCCATGATTAAGACAAATCATCTTAGTTGATATGTTATAGTCTTCACAGATGAAATGCCCAATTTCATCACCGACTACGAACTAAAATTCAAAGTTTACAAAGAACTTGTGACTTATGTCTTCTATGACTAAATCACATAAATCGCATACTATGCATCTCATGGACTAAATGATAATGTCCGAATATTCATGTTACCATTATTTTAGATAATAATAAAACAACTTTATTAATTACAATATTAAGTCATATATCATGTCATACATAATGTCATACATAATATCATATATAACACCATACAATAGGATTCTAGGGCACTAATCCCAACAATCTCCCACTTGCCCTAAAGACTATTGTGCACTAATCTAACTCACATTCCCTCCAAATGTGACTCAAAAGTCCTTTGAGGCAAGGCTTTGGTAAAGGGATCTGCTAGATTATTTGCACTTTCAATCTTTGCAACCACTACATCTCCACGAGCAATGATGTCTCGAATGATGTGATATTTTCTCTCAATGTGCTTTCCTTTCTTATGATTCCTTGGATCTTTTGATTGTGCAACTGCACCACTATTGTCGCAAAACAAAGTGATGGGAACTTGTTCCATTCTCATTACACCAAGGTCAGAAAGGAATTTCTTGAGCCATACAGCCTTTTTTGCTGCTTCACAAGCAGCAACATATTCTGCTTCCATAGTGGAGTTCACAATACAAGATTGCTTGACACTCCTCCATGTTATGGCTCCACCTCCCAAGGTGAAAACACATCCTGATGTGGACTTTCTGAAATCTAGATTCGATTGAAAGTATGAATCTGTATAGCCAATGGGAATCAAATCCTCACACCGGTAAACAAGCATATAATCTCTCGTTCTCCGAAGATACTTGAGAATATGCTTTACAGCTTGCCAATATTTTGGTCCTGGATTTGATTGATAACGGCTGACCATGCCAATTGAATAACAGATATTTGGTCTAGTACAAAGCATGGCATACATAAGACTTCCTATTGCAGAAGCATAAGGAACTTGCCTCATCATATTTTCTTCCTCTTGAGTCTTAGGCCTTTGGTCATTAGACAGAGGAACTCCATGTCTAAAAGGAAGTAATCCCTTCTTGGAGTTTTGCATGCTAAACCGTTCTAGAACCTTATCTATATATCCAGTTTGTGATAAACCTAACATCTTATTCTTGTGATCTCGCCAAAGCTTGATCCTTAGAATAAAGTTAGCTTCACCTAAGTCCTTCATATCAAATTGGCTTGAGAACCAAACTTAACTGATGATATTACCCCTACATCATTTCCAATCAGTAGAATGTCATCAATATAAAGCACTAGGAACATTACTACTTTATCTCGATGTCTTTTATACACACATGGTTCATCAAGATTTTGTTCAAAACCAAATGATTTGATTGCTTGATCAAATCTGATGTTCCATGCCCTAGATCTTAGCTTAAGTCCGTAAATGGACCTTTTCAACTTGCATACCATATGATCTTGGTTCTTTGCTATGAAACCTTCTGGTTGCATCATATAGATTTCTTTTTCAAGATTGCCATTGAGAAAAGTAGTCTTGACATCCATTTGCTAAATCTCATAATCATAATGAGCAGCAATGGATAAAAGAATTCTGATAGATTTAAGCATGGCTACTGGCGAAAAAGTTTCTTCATAGTCAATACCTTCTTTTTGTGTATACCCTTTCGCCACTAGTCTTGCTTTAAAGGTTTCAACCTTTCCATCTATTCCTCTCTTTCTCTTGTAAACCCATTTGCAACCAACAGGTTTAATGCCGTTAGGTGCCTTTACAAGATCCCAAACTTGATTGGAATACATAGAATCTAATTCAGATTTCATAGCTTTGACCCAATGATGTGCATCTATATCATTTATTGCCTCTTTATACGTGTAGGGATCTGATTCAGCCTCTTCTGAGATAGCTTCATAAGTTTCTCCTAAACCTATAAACCTTATAGGAGGCCGAACAATTCTCCCACTACGATGAGGCACCTATGTACTAGTCATCTCATGAGTAATATCTTGTGGTGTATCTAATACAGCCACATCTTCTCTAGTTTCATCCATTGGTTGCTCATTTACAGGTTCATTCATTTCAGCCAAAACAACTTTATTTCTATGATTAAAATTATTCACATAATCATCCTCCAAAAATTTGGCATGTGTACAAACAAACACTTTGTTATCTTTATGATTATAGAATAAATAACCCTTTGTTTCCTTTGAATACCTAAAAACATGCATACTTCGGTTTTAGCTTCCAACTTATCAGACTTCCTTTTTAACACATGTGCTGGACATCCCTAAATGTGGAGATATTTCATACTAGGCTTATGCCCACTCCACAATTCCTTAGGTGTGTTGGGAACAGATTTAGATGGAACTAAATTCAAAATATGCATAGCAGTTTTTAGTGCATATCCCCAAAAAGAAACTAGTAAAGTTGAGTAACTCATCATGGACCTAACCATTTCCAAAAGAGTCCTATTCCTTCTTTCTGCTACACCATTCTGTTGGGGAGTTCCAGGTGCAGCCAATTGGGATACAATCCCATTTTGAGTTAAGTAATCCTTGAAATCCCCAAGAAGGTATTTGCCACCACGATCAGATCGAATAGCCTTTATGCGTTTACCTAATTGATTCTCAACTTCAACCCTAAACTCTTTGAACTTTTCAAAGGCTTCGGACTTCCGTCTCATTAGGTACACATAACCATATCTTGAGTAATCATCGGTAAAAGTGATGAAGTACTCATAACCTCATTTTGCTTGGGTTGACATAGGACCACATACATCTGTATGGACTAATTCAAGCAACTCTTTGGCTCTTCTACCTTTTGCATTAAAAGATCGTTTGGTCATTTTGCCTTCCAAACAAGATTCATAAACTGGAAATTCATCAATGTCCAATGGCTCTAAGAGTCCATCTTTGATCAATCTTTGAATTCTGTTTGGATTAATATGACCCAAACGCAAGTGCCAAAGATATGCTTCATTAGTAGAAGGAAACTTTCTCTTTAATGATTTTACACGAGAGTTATGATCTAATTCAGAATTATATAATTCATGCTTATCAAGAGTTAAAATATAAAGACCATCCATAATATTGCCAGAACAGATAAACACTTTATCCTTCTTTATTACAATATTGTCTTTTAGGATAACATAATATCCATGTTTACCTAAATAAGTTGCAGAAATTAAATTCCTACGAACATTAGGTACATACAAACAGTCTTCCAATATTAAAACTCTAGATTCAAAACATAAATTAAACACTCCAATAGCTACAACTGGAATCCTGCTCCCATCAGCCAAGGTAAGAAACATTTTCCTTTCATTTAGCTTTCTGGTCTCCTGAAACACCTACAAGGATTTGCAGATATGATTAGTACAACCTGAATCCACACACCAAGAATCTGTGGGATTCTGTACCAAACATGTTTCAAGAAGGAATGTACTTTTCATACCTTTATTCTTGGTAGCCTTAAATATTGGACAATTCCTCTTCCAATGTCCTTTCTCACCACAATGGAAACACTTTCCTTTGGTTTTCTTTCCTTTGTTGGCAACTCCTAAGGCAACTTGTTTACCATCTTTCTTGGAGAAGTCCTTCTTCTTCTTCTTCTTACCCTTGCCTTTCAACTTAGGTTGAGAAGTAGAAGCTTCAGCCATATTAGTATCAACACTAGAAGTACCAAGGATGCCTTCCGCCGCTACCAACTCATTCATCAATTCAGAAAATGTATAAATTTTTTTGTTCATATTATAGTTAAGTCTGAATTCCTTGAATGATTCTGGTAGTGACTGGAGTATCATATCCGATTGGGATTCTCCATCAATATCAGCACCTAAAACTTCCAATGTATTCAAATTAGAGATCATCCCAAGACAATGCTCCCTCACTGAAGTACCTTCAGCCATTTTGGTATTATAAATCTGCCTCATAGTTTTCTGCCTTGCAGAACGGCCTTGCTCACCAAACATCTCCTTCAGACTTAGCATTATGTCCGAACCTAGTTCTGCATCCTGCATTTGATGCTGTAGAAGATTTGAGATAGATGCTAGGATATAGCACTTAGCCGTCTCATTAGATTTCTGCCAACGATCATATCGCTGTTTTTCCTCAAGAGGAGCATCTAATGATGGAAAGTTAGGACATGGTTGAGTAAGCACATATTTGTGCTCTTCAGCAGTATGAACAATGTCCAAATTTCTTTTCCAGTCAACATAGTTGGATCTAGTCAGTTTGTTTTTATTAAGAATAGCAACAAGTGGGCTAAATGATGCCATGATTTTGAATCTGAAAATAACAAACATGAATATAATAAGTAAACTAGACATTATCAATTTAGCATATAAACATATAATATGGAACCTTATAAAACCATAAAAGAATATATGCAACGACAAACCAATCCATGTCTATAATTCCTTGATAGCAAGTTTATTATAAACACATTAATTGATTGAGAACTATTCTCATTATTAGTGTTATCATGATAACTCTTATCATACACTAATAATATGCCGTATTAGCTTTAGCCTCTAAGTGATAATGACATAGCTCATTTGGGAGGTTAACATTACACTTAGTCTAGTGTACACCATTATCTAGGATCATGTGTAACCACATTTCATCTCCCTTATAATATTTAAACTTGTAGTACCATGGAACAAAACACCCTCCTTTGGGATCGCGAAGCATATACGCCAAGACGAGGTGCTTGTTCACACTACTTTAAACAGGTTAGTTCAATCTTGTAGTACTTGAAATAAACACCCTCCTTTGGGATTGCAAGGCATATACGCCAAGACGAGGTGCTTACCCACACTACTATGAACCGATAATGGAGGCCGTGAGATCCAACCCTTGTATCTGTCTCCCACTAGATGTTTTAAATTAAAGGTTTTTATGATCAAGAACCATATTAATGCTAGAAACCCTTGAAAACATAATCCTAATCTCATTAGAAATAAATTTCATTAAATAAATACTTTAATCCTAGCATTAATATATATATATAAATATATATAGCGTAATATAAACCCATATTACATTATAAACCCATATTACATTATATATAATATAATATATGGATTATTACATGTAATATATGATTATTACATTATATATAATATAAGGATTGTTAGAATCCTTTATAAACAATTTGCATGCGATCAAGGATTTGCACTCCAAGCCAATCCAGGAAGTTAGGCTTTGAATCCTAATATCACTTCCCTAAAGATAACTAACACATGCAAAGCAATTGAATGCTTGAATAGCCAAGCGGTGCAAAAAAGAAATCCAAGCAGTGCAATTACTTGGTTCACGCACGTGACAGTTATTGCCTTGGAAGTGACATAAGGCCATGAAAGTGCTATCTCGTAACAGTGCCTTTGTCCAAACCATTAAGTTTTAAACTTCTATCTTGACGGTTATATAACACCATCATCATGAACGGTTATCTCAATAACTATACTTGAAACAATGTTGAACATCAAGAAACCGTTTTTCTTTTATTCTAAAATCCAATCACATGCAATACAATCATGATATGAAAACCTAGCTCTGATACCAATTGTTGGTAATATACATGTACGCAGCGGAAAAATAACAGATCTATTTCATTCATGATTGATAACATGCACTATGTAAATTTCAGAATTTAAGAACAAGATAGCGTACCTTGGTGCGGTGAAATTCAAAACAAAAGATTATAAGTACTTGGGAACACTTTTAATCTTCACTCTAATTCCACTTTATGCCCAAGAAGTATGGTCTCTCAATCAGTTTCTAAGGGAGAATAATCGACTGGTTTCACTCACACATACACACCATTTTACAATGATGTCTCTTTTTTTTTTTTTTTTTTTTTTTTTCTTTCTCTGATGAAAAAATTATGTATGTCTCTCCCTTTATATATAACTGATTATCTAATTGGACCGACCTATTGGGCCTTTCCGATTGGGTTTTAGTGTGTGGCTTGGTGTGGGACCAAAAGGGACCAATAAGACACTAGCTCCAATGGGCCTTAGGCTTTTCTGCCAACTCCTGACAAGTCCAAAATTACTATTAATTATATTTAATACCACTATATAAATATAATTGCACTCTAGGCCTTATTAATAAATTATATCCCAAAACTTTTATTATACATGCAACCCCTTCATAAAATATTCATAGTAATTCAAAGTCATAAATGTAGACTGCCACTTTGTAAATTACTACATCTTAATCCTTGAAGACCCGGTTTAATCCTTTTAAATTATTCATTATATATTTATGAAATCCAATTTCATAAGTATATACTTTAGTAATTTCTTACCAAAGTGGTTAGGCTTAACTCTTTGAATAACTAAACTCATTAAACTTATCTCAAGGAAATATTTTATATCTCCATTAAGAGATTATGAATTTCGTCTTGAGAATATATGTTCCATCAACACTAAATGTGGCTGCCCAACATACTGAGGTTTTGACTGTTACTTTAGATCTCACTCCTGATATATCAAAGCAACCTACACTTCATGATCAGGTCCATTATTCTCTTAGGATTAAGAGTTCATGCCAATATAAGTCGTGAGATTTATTATTCAATTGACAGTCATTAGGAGAATAATAAATTTCACAGCGGTCCAGTTCAATATGTCTTAACTCTTAAAACATATCAACATATCAACTAGAAGTCTCCACTTCCATGATCAAGACAAATCATCTTAGTTGATATGTTATAGTCTTCGCAGATGAAATGCTAATTTCATCACTGACTACGAACTAAAATTTAGAGTTTACAAAGAACTTGTGACTTATATCTTCTGTGACTAAATCACATAAATCACATACTATGCATCTCACGGACTAAATGATAATGTCCGAATATTCATGTTATCATTATTTTTTATAATAATAAAACAACTTTATTAATTACAATATTAAGTCATACATCATGTCATACATAATGTCATACATAATATCATACACAACACCATACAATAGCATTCTAGGGCACTAATCCCAACAGATCATACCAAGCTCTAGGAGCTTGTTTCAAGCCATAAACGGCTTTCTTCAATCTCAACACATGATCAGGAAAGTGAGAATCCTCAAAGCCTTTCGGTTGTTCAACAAACACTTCTTCATTTGGATATCCATTTAGAAACGCACATTTTACATTCATTTGGTAGAGTTTAAAGTTCATGGTGCATGCGATGGACATAAGAATTTGAATAGACTCAAGTCTTGCCACATGAGCGAAGGAATCATCAAAATCTACTACTTCTACTTGAGTGTATTCTTGAGCCACTAACCGAGATTTATTCTGATTATCTCTCCATCTTCATCTGTCTTGTTTTTGAATATCCATTTAGTGCCGATGACATGAACATTTTCAGGCCTTGGAGCAAGTTCTCATACATCATTTCTCACATACTAATTCAGCTCTTCATGCATTGACTCTACCCAATTTTCATCCTGGAGAGCTTCTTCTACTCTTTTTGGCTCAAATTGGGCAAGCTAGCAGTGATATGTTACATGATTGGCCAGGAGTATGTTTCCTTTTCGAAGACGAAGACCTTCATCTAAAGATCCAATGATGTTGCTATCAGGATGGTTCTTAATAACTCTTGCTAATGGCTGCTTTGATGTGGAGACTTCATCATTCCAGAAGATTGGAGGATGAACTTCTGGAGGAGTAAGAGGACTTGATGTTCTAGACATTGATCTTGTTTCCATTCTTGTGTTCAAGGGAGTTGATTCCTTTTTCTAGTGTAGTTCCTTCAGCTTCTATATCAAGAGCTTCGACCTCAAAAGTGGGTTCTTTGGTGTGCAATCCTTCCCCATCATCAACCATTTCTACCTTGGTTATGGCATCATCAATTTGTACATTAATGGACTCCATTACTATCCTAGTTCTCTTGTTGAAGACCCTATATGCTCGGCTAGTAGTAGAATACCCAAGAAAAATACCTACATCACTTTTAGCATCAAATTTCCCAAGGTTCTCCCGATCATTTAGAATGTAGTACTTGCTTCCAAACACTCGGAAGTACTTTACTTTCGGCTTCTTTCCATTCCAAATCTCATAAGCGGTCTTCTTTGTTCCCACTCGAAAGAATATTCTATTACCAATGTGGCATGAAGTGTTCACAGCTTCTCCCCAAAACTTTTGAGGAATTTGCTTATTTAATAGCATAACTCTAGCCATTTCTTGAATCACTCGATTCTTCCTTTCAACCACTCCATTTTACTGAGGAGTTTTGAGAGCTGAAAATTCCCTTTTGATTTCGTTCTTTTCACAAAACGACTCAAATCTTGCGTTCTCAAACTCCTTGCCTTGATCACTCCTTATCTTGACAATGGGAACTCCTTTCTCATTTTGTAGTCTCTTGCAAAGAGTTTCCAATTTTTCACATGCTTCTAATTTTTCTCTAAGAAATTCAACCCAAGTATATCTTGAGAAATCATCAACAATGACCATAATGTACCTCTTTCCTCCTAGACTTTTAGTTCTTGTAGGCCCCATTAGATCAACATGGATAAGCTTTAAACACCGTGAGGTAGCAATCACATTCACCTTGTGATGACTTGCCTTTATTTGTTTTCCCATTTGGCATGCTCCACAAATAGTCTTCTCCACCTTTCCAAACTTTGGAAGTCCCTCAACTGCTTCGACTTTAGAGACTTTAGCTACTTGTTTGAAATTTGCATGCCCAAATCTGTGATGCCAAAGTTCCAGCATGTCAACACGAGCACTTCTACACGAAATGGGTGCCATAGGAACTACTCCATAGCAATTGTCGGTAGTCCTATTTCCCTCCAAGAGTTGAATCCCTTCTTCGTTAATGATTATGCACCCCTTCTTTGAGAATTGGACAAGAAAATCCTCATCACATATTTGAGTGATACTTAAGAGATTCCCCTTCAACCCTTTTATCTCCTGTCATATGACGAGAACAACCGCTATCAAGATACCACAAGCATGAGTTAAATACCTTCAATGAGGTGTGCATAAATAGACAAGCATGAGACAAGCATTTTTGACCATCAAACAGCAATTTATCTCCATTATCCATGCATCTATTAGATTGAATTTTCTTTTTCAGATTATCAACCTTTTCACACAATATTCTATTTCTTCTTTTGTACTTCTTAATCGAAGAGTTAGACTCACATAGACTATTGTGTAAAATGTGATTCTTATTCTCAAAATATTTCAGCATGTGAGCAAACATCCTAGCATGTTTCTTTGTTTTTAATAACTCTAAGAGTTCATTGTTAGGACACCCTTCAAACATGCTCATAGAGTCATTGTCACAAACATTTAAACCACAATTCAGCATGGCCTTTTCCATAGCAACATCCATATTCAAGGGGTCTAGGATCGCACTCAGGTGTTTAAACCACAAATAGTGCACCTACTCTGATACCAATTGAAAGTACAAATAGCGTTGAAAACACTATGAACGTTTAGAACCCCAAATACAAATTACCAATTCAAGCTTATTATCAAACAATAAATGTGCGGAAAATGAACATAAGCTACTGACAGAATTGATAAACAATCTAAACCAATTTAAAATCACGTCCACAACAGAAATTAAATGGTAAAGATTAAGGGAAGAGAGATGAAAATAGAAAGATAACACGGCGATGTCTTATCGAAGAGGAAAGCGAAGCCCTCGGCGTAAAACCTCTTCGCCACCCTCCAAGCAGTAAATAATCCACTAGAAAATGTAATTGGGATACATGAATAACAATAGACCCTCCAAGCCTAATCTACATAGGTACCTAAGCCCTCCAAGCTTCTTGCTCCAATAAGGTTACGCCGAACCTTTTTCTTCTCTAACTTATCGGATTCCGCTATAGCCCATAGCATCAACCAACAACCATCGGTCCCTTCCAAACTGCTTCCCTAAGCACCAAAAGACCTTCTCACAGACGTGGGTGTGGTGAGAGTAGAGGAATTTGAAGAGTCTCTTAGATGAAGATTGTAGATGAATCAGTCTTGTTTTTCTCTAGGGTTTCTCTCTCAAAATTCTCTCTGGAAGCTCTCTACATTTCGTGGGTATAAGGGTCTATATATAGTGGGGTGAGAAAGGAATGCGAAGAGTCAGTTTTTCCCAAACAGGGCTGGTTGGCGACTTGGCCTCACGACTTGACTGAGTCGCGAGATCCAGCCACGAGATAACAGAACAGCCAAGCTGGATTTTTGTCCTGTAATGCACCAACTGGCGTGACTGTTCACCTTCTCGCATGCTTCACTCGTGTGCTGCATTTTGGCGGCTTGCCAGTCGCGAGTCACCTGCGAGTCCCAACCGCGAATCCCTGCTTCTTTGCACAATCTTGAGCATTTCTTCACAATCTCTCACACTCTACCCTTACATGAATCCCACCTAAATACAGGGTTACTAAGTACTAAATTACAAGCAAATTGGCACGGATTAAAACCAACAAGATGGTTGATAAAATTCAACCTTACAAAAGTGAAATATAAAAAATTTCAGGCATCGATCTCACAAAGAGATGTGTTGATTCAAAAAGATCAAATGATATGTTGTACATGGAGCCAAATGAAAAGCTTCAAAGATATTGTACTCAAGTTTATGTGGGAGGTCATATATGCATATTTCTATAATTGAGATGGGCCACATTATCTACTGCTAGTTGTGTATGCCTTGATTGAATTGATCATCGAAGCTTCACATTAGACTAAAGACTATCTCATTTTTTATATCCACACACATCACACATGTCTATGTTCAATGAATGCCATATTCATTTGTGTGATTGTACTTGATTAAATGTATTTTCACATGCTCAATCTTTGCTGATCAAACACCAAAAAGATTTTTGAGTGTTTTAGTTGTTTTTGGAAAGTATTTTGCTTTCACAAAAGTTGTCAAATTTTCAAAAACAGTGTTGCCCTGTTCTGGCGACTCAGTCGCGGGTTGCTCCAGCCGTATGCCCTAGTCGCGAACTTTACTCAGAGGGTTTCCGCAGCTCATTGGCGACTCACTGGCAAGTAAATGCCCTAGTCACGCAAAATACTTAGAATATTTTTCAACTTTTGAGTTTTTATGATTCTCGCGGCTCAGTATGGCGACTTGTTTACGGGTGGAAGGTCCAGTCGTGAGGGATACACAGAGATTTTCGCAGCTCACCTCGCGACTGTCTCGCGAGTAGACCTCCCAGTCGCAAAAAACACTTAGAAAATTTTTCAAGAATCTTGGTTTCAAAGTGTTTCGCGGCTTACCCTGGCGACTTACTGGCGACTTGATCCAGTCGCGAAAAAGGCGTGTTTTGCGTTTTTAAGTTCTGTGTTTAAAACTTTTCAGTTTTACCTCGATCTATTGTGTTTATTCATTGTCTTCCCCATTTGAACTTTTCTAAAACTCATCGTTTTTTTTTTTCTCACATAAATCACCATTGTTGTCCATCATTCCTGATTCAATATTCAAGAAAATGTATGATTTTTGTCTCTTACGTAGTATCATTCACATTTACTGCTTATACCTCTTGGAATGTGTGTTTTGCTGATATTTATATATCTCTTGTTTGAACATGTATCTGATCTCATGATAAAATTGTTGTGCATTTATTGGTGGTTTTGTACAGATCTACTCTATCTTGAGTACACATTGTGGTGTTTGTGGCACACACACTCATTTTTATGTTTGGGACCTAAATCTCAGTATTTTAGGGTTTCCTTCATTATCCATGTTTTGGATCTAACCCAATGTTGACAATGTTTGGTGTCTTGTGTGGCGTTTCTTAGTCTATTGATAAAACATGATGCAGGGTGAAAATGTCTCCATTCAAGAGAGCTATTGTAAAAGGGGGCAACAGCAAAGGGAAAGAACCTGTTATTGATGTTGATGAACTCTCCCCTAAAGCAAAGAGGACAGTTCATCATCAGGAGTTTTTTATCCCAACAAGTTCAGATCTTATGCTGCATTTCAGACTCATGAGAGTTACTTTAGAGATGCTACACTGTTGATCGAAAGGGTCGTTGATCAACCTTCTCTTTTTGACACCAACATTCCTAAATGGTTTTCTCACAAAGATTGGAATTACCTTCTCTCTGACCTTGATGAAGCGTATGAGGGCTTGGTAAAATAGTTTTATGCCAATGCAATTGTTGAAGGCGAAGAACTCAAATGCTGGGTTAGAAGAAAGAGTTTCTCAGTCTCTCCCGCATATCTGGCTGAGATTCTTCACATCAATCGATCGATGTTTAAAAACTCACCGGTTTATGATGATTTATGTCCAGATGAGGACCTACTCCGGGATGCACTTGGAAAAGACTTGGAATTCTCATTGAATGAGAACTCAGTCAGTGTTTCCTCTCTTCCTCTGAAATTGAGGGTGCTTACAATCATCATGTTTCACACCTTGTACCCATTATCTAGCACCGGGTACATGAACCTCGGACGTGCTCTGTTTCTTCACGATCTGATCTTTGATGTAGAGATTGACATTTGTGCACACATCTTTCATGTCTTTTGCAAAACGGTTCTTTGAACTGAATCAAGGATTTGCATTCCTTTTTGCTGCCTCATTTCTAGGATATTGAAGCTCAAAGGAATTCATCCTTCAACAGATGAGTCTCCCTGCACAAAACTGGCTCCAATCAACATGCGTACGTACAACACTAACGTTGGTCATAGTCGGAAGGGAATCAAAATAGAAACTTCAGCATCTCACAGTGGTTCGCGCTCTAGCTCATCCATATTTGACGAGAAACTAGACAACATTGTGAAATCTGTCCACGAGTTGAGTGCCAAGATGTTCAGACTTACATCTATCTTGCACCATCTCAACATTCGATGAGATATGAAGTTCACCTCTATCCAAACTCAATTGGATCAAATTCAAAGAAAGCTAGAAGGTGATGAGGACTAGCTATTCCATGACAAAAAGGGGGAGACCATGTTGGCAGGGGGAGTACAATGATAGGGGGAGAAACAGCTAGATCAAAGGGGGAGATTTCAGCAAGAAAGATTATTTTTAATTTTTGTTTCATATTATCTTTTTTCAGTCTTTATGTTTTGTTATGTTGTATGTGTTAAGGGTTTGTACCTGTTACTTTTGTAAGCTTTTAAGGTTTATGTACCCATGCTTTGCAGCTTAAGTACTTGATGTTAAATGTCATGCATTTTCTTTAAGTACATCACTTTGTGCCCTTTGTTGGATTTTATATCCTTAATGCAATTTCCTAGTGTTATTGCATTGGTTGAGTGTTGGACATGTAAATGATACTTTGCAATTGAGCTTATTAGCTTGCATGTTCGGATGTTCATTACTTGTGTATGAGCACTGTGATCACTTTGTATAAGTGATTGTTCCTATTTGCTCAAGCCATAGTCTATGTCTTATTTCCATTTTTGCTTGATCACATTGTGTTTGCTCCATTTGCATTACAAGTTTTCTGCATACAATGATCATACTGTGTTGTTATGTTTCAGGAGATACTTGTTCTTATGGTTCAAGAGCTTCACAGATTCTAGAGTTAGGTGTCAGTGAGTTTTGATCAACTGTTCCTAACTCATGTGTTAAGTCTAAAGTTTGTTGTAGGGTTTTGTCACAAAATAGCCAAAGGGGGAGATTGTAAGGTTGAATTTAATCAACCATCTTGTTGGCTTTATTCCATACCAAATTTGCTTATAATTTAGCAATTAGTAACCCTGTATTTAGGTGGGAATCATGTAAGGGTAGTGAGTGAGAGAGTAAGAAGAAATGCTCAAGATTGTGCAAGGTTGCAGAGATTCGCGACTGGGACTCGCGGGTGACTCGCGACTGGCAAGCCGCCAAATGTAGCACATGAGTGAAGCGTACGAGAAGATGAACAGTTGTGCCAACTGGAGCACTACAGGACAAAAAGTTCAGCCTGGCCATTCTGTTATCTCGCGGCTTGAACTTGCGACTCAGTCAAGTCATGAGGCCAAGCCGCCAGACCACCCTGTTTGGGAAAAACTGGCTCTTCACATTCCTTTCTCACCCAAGTATAAATACCCCTTAAACCCACGAAATGTAGAGAGTTTCTGAAGAGAATTTTAAGAGATAAACCCTAGAGAAAAACAAGATTGATTCATCCATAATCTTCACATAGAGACTCTTCAAATTCCTCTCCTCTCATCCTCTCCATTGTTACATCCTTGAGAGGTTCTTACCCAAATCCTTTTCTCACCATACCCACATCTGTGAGAAGGCTATTTGGTGCTTTGGGAAGTAGTTAGGAAGGGACCAATGACTATTGGTTGATGTTATGGGCTAAAGCGGAATCCAGTAAGCTAAAGAAGAAATAGGTTTGGTGTAACCTCGTTAGAGCAAGAAGCTTGGAGGGTTTAGGTACACTGGATAGATTAGGCTTGGAGGGTCTTTTGCTGTTCATGTATCCCAACTACATTCTTTAGTGGATTATTTACTGCTTGGAGGGCGGTGAGAGGTTTTACGCCGAGAGCTTCGGTTTCCTCTCCGATAACACATCGTTGTGTTATCCTTGTGTTTGCATCTCTCTTCCCTTAATCTTTTCCATTTAATTTCTGCTGTGAATGTGATTTTATTTGGTTTAGATTGTTTATCAATTCTGTCATTAACTTATGTTCATGTTCCGCACATTTACTGTTTGATAATAAGCTTAAATTGGTAATTTGTAATTGGGGTCTAAACGTTCATAGTGTTTTCAACGCTATTTGAACATTCAAGTGGCATTATTAGTGGCAGGAAATTTGAGCCTACTAGAGAATGGAATGTGTGTCCCTTTTGGAGAAATTAGGAGAACTCCAATGCCACTTCCATTATAATTAGTTGCTTTATCAAAATACATCTTCCATGGTTCTAACTCTATCCCCATGATATCCTCATTTGGAAAGTCCCCTTGGATTTCTTCAACTTCTTCAGGTGAATAATGAGCTAAGTGATCAGCAATTGCTCTTCCCTTTATAGACTTCTGAGTCACATATTTGATATCAAATTCTGACAAAAGCAGAACACATTGAGCCGTCTCGTATCTTGCACCGGCTTCTCCATCAGATATTTTAAGGTGTCCATTCTTGCAAGCAACAAGACCTTGAAAGCAAGCATGTAATGTCTGAGTTTTCGGGTTGCCCATACAAGCGCTACACATGTTTTCTTAAATGGTGAATACTTCTCTTCTGTTAGGAAAACACATGGAAAATATAGTTTTGTATTTTATACAAAAACACATAGTGGAATATAAACGAATCTACTTCATTCATGTAAGGTAACATGTAACGTCTGAATTTTAGAAACAAAGGACAAAAGAGCATACCTTGATGCAGTGAAATTCAAAACAAATGAAGAGTTGACTTGAGAAGCCTTTCGATCTTCACTCCAATTCCACAATGTGCCCAAGTTGTGTGATCTCTCAATCAGTTCTATATGTAATCTTTCAAGAGAATAACCAAGTGTCTCCCTTAAGAAGAACTCTAAATCTTTTTCCGTTTTAATCACGCATATTTCTGCACTTGGTAGTTACTTTATTTAATAACTCTTATTAAATGAATAACTGATTATCTAATTGGGTTAGCCTTTTGGGCCAGCCCAATTGGGTTTTAGTGTGTGGCTTGGAGTGGGACCAAAAGGGACAAATAAAGCTCTAGCTCCAATGGGCTTTGGACTTGTCTATCAACTCTTGACAAGCCCAAAGTTACCATTAATTATATTTAATATCACTATATAAATATAATTGCACTCTTGGCCTTATTAATAAATTATATCGCAACACTTCATTAAACATTTAACCCCTTCATGAAAATATTCGTAGTAATACAAAGTCATAATGTGTAATTGTCACTTTGAAGATTACTACATCTTAATCCTTGAGTACCCAGTTTAATCTTTTAAGTTATTATGAAATCTAATTTTATAAAATCTAAACTTTAGTAACTCTTTACTAAAGTGATTAGGCCTAACACTCTAAATAACCAATCCCATTAAACTTATCTCAATGGAATATTTAATATCTCTGTAAAGAGATTATGAATTCCATCTTGAGAATATGTGTTCCTTCAACATTACGTGTGGTTGCCCAACATACTGTGGCTTTGACCATTTGTCAAGATCTCACTCTTGGTATATCAAAGCAACCTACATTTCATGATCAGATTCACTATTCCCTCAGGGCTGAGAGTTTATGTAGAATAATAAATCTCACAGCAGTCCAGTTCAATATGTTTTATACACTTAAAACATATTAACATATCAACTAGAAGTCTCCACTTCCATTATCAAGGCAAATCATCTTAATTGACATGTTATAGTCTTCACAGATGAAATGCCCAATTTCATCACTCACTATGAACTAATATTTTAAGTTTACAAAGAACTTGTGATTTATATTTTCCGTGACTAAATCACATACTATGTATCTCAAGGACTATATGATAATGTCCAAACATTCATGCTACCATTATTTTAGATAATAATAAAAATAAGTTTATTATATAGAACATAATGTCATACATGGCATACAATAGGATTTTAGGGCACTAATCCTAACAACTTCATAGGCCAGCATCTTCTTGCTAATATAATAAATTGCATTCTCTTTTCTAGACTCCTCTAGGTATTAAGCAAGCAAAACCTCCATTGATGTATCCATGGTTGTGAGATATAACGATAATGGTTTTTCAGGTACTGGTGGAACCAATATTGGTGGCTTTATTAAATAAATCTTAATCTTCTTAAAAGCTTCTTGGCATTGTTCATTCCACACCATGGGAATTTTGTTCTTGAGCAGCCCAAAAAGTGGCTCACATGTCATGGTGAGCTGGGCTATGAACCTGCTTATGTATTGTATCCTCCCTAAAAACCCTTGGATCTCCTTTTCAGTCCTTGGAGGCTTTATCTCCATAATTGCCTTGATCTTGTCAGGATCTACTTCAATTCCCCTCTAACTTACCATAAATCCTAACAATTTTCCAGATGTCACGTCGAAAGTACACGTTTTTAGATTCAATCGCAACTTATAGAATTGGATTCGTTCAATGAACTACCGTAAAGCTGGTATGTGCCCTTTCAAGTCTTTGGACTTCACTATCATGTCATCCACATAAACTTCTACTTCTTTGTGTACCAAATCATGCAACAGAGTAGTCTTTGCATGCTAGTAAGTGGCACCAGCATTCTTAAGGTCAAATGGCATGACCTTGTAACAATATGTCCCCCATGGAGTAAGGAAGAATGTCTTCTCCATATCTTCTGTAGCCATCTTTATCTAATTGTATCCCAAAAAGTCATCCATGAATGACAGTAAGGCATGTCCTCCTATGTTATTGAAAGTTCAAATAGCGTGTAAAACACTATAAAGGTTTAGACCCCCAAATTACAAATTACTAATTCAAGCTTATTATCAAAAAATAAATGTGCGGAACATAAACATAAGCTAATGACAGAATTGATAAACTATCTAAACCAATTTAAAATCACATCCACAACAGAAATTAAATGGTAAAGATAAAGGGAAGAGAGATGCAAACACAAAGACAACACGGTGATGTGTTATCGAAGAGGAAACCGAAGCCCTCGGCGTAAAACTTCTCCGCCGCCCTCTAAGCTGTCAATAATCTACTAGAAAATGTAGTTGGGATACATGAACAACAATAGACCCTCCAAGCCTAATCTACCCAAGTACCTAAGCCCTCCAAGCTTCTTGCTCCAACGAGGTTGCGCCGAACCCTTTTCTTCTCTAGCTTACTGGATTCCGCTATAGCCCATAGCATCAACCAATAACCATTGGTTCCTTCCAAATTGCTTCCCTAAGCACCAAAAGACCTTCTCACAGATGTGGGTATGGTGAGAAAATGATTTGGTCAAGAACGTCTCAAGGATGTAACAATAGAGAGGGTGAAAGTAGAGGAATTTGAAGAGTCTCTTAGGTGAAGATTGTATATGAATCAATCTTCTCGTCAAATGTGGATGAGCTAGAGCGCGAACCAGTGTGAGATGCTAAAGTTTCTGTTTTGATTCCCTTCCGACTATTGAAGGATGTATTCCTTTGAGCTTCAATATTCTAGAAATGAGGTAGCAAAAAGGAATGCATATCCTTGATTCAGTTCGAAGAACCGTTTTGCGCAAGACCTGAAAGATGTGTGCACAAATGTCAATCTCTACATCAGAGATCAAATCATGAAGAAACAGGGCACGTCTGAGGTTCCTATACCCGGTGCTAGATAATGGGTATAAGTTGTGAAACATGATGATTGTAAGCACTCTCAATTTCGGAGGAAGAGAGGAAACACTAACTGAGTTCCCATTTGATGAGAATTCCAAGTCTTTTACAAGAGCATCCCGAAGTAGGTCCTCATCTGGACATAAATCATCATAAACCAGCGAGCTTTTAAACACCGATTGATTGATGTGAAGAATCTCAGCCAGATATGCAGGAGAGACTAAGAAACTCTTTCTTCAAACCCAGCATTTGAGTTCTTCGCCTTCAACAATTGCATTGGCATAAAACTCTTTTACCAAGCCCTCATATACTTCATCAAGGTCGGAGAGAAGGTAATTCCAATCTTTGTGAGAAAATCATTTAGGAATGTCAGTGTCAAAAAGAGAAGGTTGATCAATGACCCTTTCGTCCAACGATGTAGCATCTCTGAAGTAATTCTTATGAGTCTAAAATGCAGCATAAGATCTGAACTTGTTGGGATCAAATACTCCTGATGATGAACGGGTCCTCTTTGCTTTAGGGAGAGTTCATCAACATCAATGACAGGTTCTTTCCCTTTGTTGTTGCCTCCTTTTACAGCAGCTCTCTTGAATGGAGACATTTTCACCCTGCATCATGTTTTATCAAGAGACCAAGAACCGCCACACAAGACACTAAACATTATCAGCATTGGGTTAGATCCAAATCATGGATAAGGAAGGAAACCCTAAAATATTGAAATTTAGGTCCCAAACATGAAAATGAGTGTGTGTGTGTGTGTGCCGCAAACATCACAATGTATACTCAAGATGGAGTAGAACTGTACACAATCACCAACAAATGCACAGCAATATTATCATGAGATCAGATACACGTTCAAACAAGAGATATACAAATATTAGCAAAACACACATTCCAAGAGGTAAAAACAGTAAATGTGAACGATACTATGTAAGAGACAAAAATCATACCTTTTCTTGAATATTGAATCAGGAATGATGGACAACAATGGTGATTTATATGAGAAAAATGATGAGTTTTAGAAAAGTTCAAATAGGGAAGACAATGAATAGTCACAAAAGATCGAGGGAAAACTGAAAAGTGTTAAACACAGATCTTAAAAAAACAAAACACGTGTTTTTCGCGACTGGATCAAGTCACCAGGGTAAGCCGCAAAACACTTTGAAACCAAGAGTCTTGAAAAATTTTCTAAGTGTTTTTCGCGACTGGAAGGTCTACTTGTGAGAGAGTTGCAAGGTGAGCTGCGAAAAGCTCTATGTACCTCTTGCGACTAGACCTTCCCCCCGCAAACAAGTCGCCACACTGAGCTGCGAGAATCAATAAAACTCAAATTTTGAAAAATATTCTAAGTATTTTTTGCGATTGAGACCTTGACTCGCTAGTGAGCCGTGAAAAATCTCGGAGTGGGCTCGCGATTGGGGCATGAGGCTGGGCTAACCCACGACTAAGTCGCCAGAATAGGGCAACACTGTTTTTGAAATTTTGACACTTTTGTAAAAACAAAATACTTTCCAAAAACAAGCTAAAAAACTAAAAAATCTTTTTGTGTTTGATCAACAAAGATTGAGCATATGAAAACACATTTAAACAAGTACAACCACACAAATGAATATGGCATTCATTGAATATAGACTTGTGTGATGTGTGTGGATATAAAAAATGAGAGTCCTTAGTCCAATGTGAAGCTTCAATGATCAATTCAATCAAGGCATACACAACTAGCACTAGATAATGTGACTCATCTCAATTATAGAAGCATGCATATATGACCTCCCACATAAACTTGATTACATTTCTTTGAAGCTTTTCATTTGGCTCCATACACATCATATCATATGATCATTTTGAAACAATACATCTCATTGTGAGATTGATGCCTGAAATTTTTGATATTTCAATTTGTTGAGTTAGCCTTTGGCTTTTTGGGGCATCATACAAATTATTTTGGTCGCTTTCTTTTTTCCTAGTCAAATACTAGTATGTGTGACAGGCTTTTGCAGCTTTATATCTCTTTTCATTTGGAGATTTACATTTGGTGAGCTCTTCAAGCAAAAACAACAAAATAAAAAGTGGGAAGATATATAGGCATAAGTCTATGCATGTCTCAAGATCAACAAAATCATTCACCAATTATTTATGACAAGGTTGAAGATCTATTTACAACAGTCACATAGATTTCATGATATCTCCCACAATGGTATGAATGCATAAGAAACAAGTTAAGCTCGTAGATGCACGAGGCCATTAGTATAAAGGTACAAGGCAAAACATGCTTTGAGACAAAAAACTCAATAATGCCAATCAAACTTTTTGGATTTTCTACTTTTTATGTGTTTTTGGATTTTTGACACAAAAGCAGTAAAAGGTTGATAAAAAACAAACAAAAAGACAATGTAAAAACATTTTAAAGCAAATAACCAACAAAGAAGAGTGTGCCCTACAAACAAGATAACTCAATATAAAGAGGTAAAGCACACAATACACATGAGATTCAAGGGATTGTACCAACACCAATGGTCTTACAGAGAGATTCAAACCGGAGACCATCAAGAGGCTTGGTGAAGATGTCTGCCTTTTGATTGTCTTTGTGTATGAATTCAAGACATACAACTTTTTCTTCCACCAAATCCCAAATGAAATGGTAGCGTATCTCTATGTGTTTTGACTTTGAATGCTGAACTGGATTCTTAGAGAGATTTATGGCACTGGTGTTATCACAGAAGACACATATTGTATCTTGAAGAATCCCATAATCATGAAATAGCTTCTTCATCCAAAGGAGTTGTGTGCAGCAACTTCCAGCGGCTATGTACTCAACTTTAGCCGTAGAGAGAGACACGACGTTTTGTTTCTTACTCATTTAAAAGACAAGATTGTTACTAAGGTAGAAACAACCTCCTAAGGTACTCTTTCGATCATCCACACTACCATCCCAGTCTGCATTTGAATAACCGGTAAGGCAAGCATTTGAACCCTTGGAATACCACAACCCATAATCTAGAGTACCATTGATATACCATATAATTCTCTTTACCGCAGTCAAGTGAGACTGCTTTGGAGCAGCTTGATATCTAGCACATACACCAACGTTGAATGCAATATCTAGTCTACTTGCAATAAGATAGAGTAAACTCCCAATAATACTCCTATACAAGGTTGGACTCACTTCCACCTCAGAAGAATCAGCATTCAGCTTTGTGGACGAACTCATGGGAGTGGAGGCATGCTTTTTTGGAGTCTAGTCCAAACTTCTTGACAATATTTCTAACATACTTTTCTTGTGAAACAAATATGCCTTCCTTCTTTTGTTTGACTTGAAGGCCCAAGAAAAATGTAAGCTCCCCCACCATACTCATCTCAAATTCTTTCTTCATCTCCTCAGAAAATTCTATAGCCCAATCATCGATGGTAGCACCAAATACTATGTCATCAACATATACTTGAGCCACCAGAAAGTAATCTTCATCATTCTTGACAAACAAAGTTCGATCAGCATAACCTCTTTTGAATCCTCTTTCCAGGAGGTAATGGGTAAGTCGATCATACCAAGCTCTAGGAGCTTGTTTTAAGCCATAAAGGGCTTTCTTCAATCTTAACACATGATCAGGAAAGTGAGGATCCTCAAAGCCTTTAGGTTGTTCAACGAACACTTCTTCATTCATATATCCATTTAGAAACGCACATTTTACATCCATTTGGTAGAGTTTGAAGTTCATGGCACATGCGATGGACATAAGAATTCGAATAGACTCAAGTCTTGCCACAGGAGCAAAGGATTCATCAAAATCTACTCCTTCTACTTGAGTGTATCCTTGAGCCACTAACCGAGATTTATTCTTTATTATCTCTCCATCTTCATCTGCCTTGTTTTTGAATATCCATTTAGTGCCGATGACATGAACATTTTCAGGCCTTAGTGCAAGTTCCCATACATCATTTCTCACAGACTGATTCAGCTCTTCATGCATTGACTCTACCCAATTTTCATCCTAGAGAGCTTCTTCTACCCTTTTTGGCTCAAATTGGGCAAGGTAGCAATGATATGTTACATGATTGGCCAGGAGTATGTTTCCTATTCTAAGACGAAGACCTTCATCTAAAGATCCAATGATGTTGCTATCAGGATGGTTCTTAATCACTCTTAATGATGGCTTCTTTGATGTGGAGACTTCCTCATTCCGGGAGATGGGAGGGTGAACTTCTGGGGGAGTAAGAGGACTTGATGTTCTAGACATTGATCTTGTTTCCATTCTTGTGTCCAAGGGAGTTGATTCTTTTTCTGGTGTAGTTCCTTCAACTTCTATATCAAGAGCTTCGGCCTCAACAGTGGGTTCTTTGCTGTGTGGCCCTTCCCCATCATCAACCATTTCTACCTTGGTTATGGCATCATCAATTTTTACATTGATGGACTCCATTACCGTCTTGGTTCTCTTGTTGAAAACCCTATATGCTCGGCTAGTAGTAGAATACCCAAGAAAAATACCTTCATCACTTTTAGCATCAAATTTCCCAAGGTTCTCCCGATCATTTAGAATGTAGCACTTGCTTCTAAACACTCGGAAGTACTTTACTTTCGGCTTCTTTCCATTCCAAATCTCATAAGCGGTCTTCTTTGTTCCCACTTAGAAGAATATTCTATTACCAATGTGGTATGAAGTGTTCACGGCTTCTCCCCAAAACTTTTGAGGAATTTGCTTGTTAAGTAGCATAACTTAGCCATTTCTTGAATCACTCGATTCTTCCGTTCAGCCACTCCATTTTACTAAGGAGTTTTAGGAGTTGAAAATTCCCTTTTGATTTCATTTTTTTCACAAAACGACTCAAATCTTGCATTCTCAAAATCCTTGCCATGATCACTCCTTATCTTGACAATGGGAACTCCTTTCTCGTTTTGTAAACCAATTTTTCACATGCTTCTAATTTTTCTCTAAGAAATTCAACCCAAGTGTATCTTGTGAAATCATCAACAATGACCATAATGTACCTCTTTCCTCCTAGACTTTCAGTTCTTGTAGGCCCCATTAGATCAACATGGATATGCTCTAAACACCGTGAGGTAGCAATCACGTTCACGTTGTGATGACTTGCCTTTCTTTTTTTTTTCCCCATTTGGCATGCTCCGCAAATAGTCTTCTCTACCTTTCCAAACTTTGGAAGTCCCTCAACTACTTCGAGTTTAGAGACTTTAGAGTCTTTTGGGTTTGGGGCGTGACACTCTCTCCCTAAATTTTTTTATTATTTCTTGCAACTCTACTTTAGGTTGATAAAACATTGTATTTTTTTATAACTCTATTTTAGGTTAATATGTTATGGTGTTGTATTTTTTCGTTCTCCAATACAAGTTCTCTCTCTCTCTCTCTCTCTTTCGCTCTCTCTTAACTTTGGTTTGAGTTAATACTTAGCTATTTTGGAAGTGAGAATTTGAATTTATATCAAAAAACAATATTGGCTATGCATTTGAATGTATTGGAATGGCTCCCAAACGATGTGGATTCGTTCCAAAATCCATCTTTAATGCCGAAAACTTGTCTTTCATAGTTTTTGGAACCCTAGCATGTGTACACATGCCCGTTTATGCGTACGCATGCATAAAGCATGCGTACGTAGAGCTTGAGCATGCATCACATACACATATATGCATACGCATGCCCCAAGATTTCCTTTGTCTTTGTTTTTTGAAAATAGCTTATGTTATTCGTAAAAGAGTTATATTTTTCCTAAAATATCTTCCTCAAGTCAATTTCAATTTGAGTGGGCACTAAACCAACCTTGGACTTTAGAATTACAACATCATTGTGGAACGGAGGCCTGAGTTGTAAGGGATATAAAATGTGGTGTCTATAGTGTCCTGAAATATTTGATTAATTTATTGAGCTCCTGAAACATCTCTACCCTTTAGGGATTCAATGGGGGGCGGAATGGTGGCATATTATAGACATGGTCAACCATGTTTTCAAAGACAACTGTGTTCCTTTGGTTGGGCTTCACTGTTGCTCTTCCTACTCCACATATCATATTGCAAGACAATTTAACGACCACCAAGGAGCTCCTAGTGATGATGGCATCTTCTATACCTTGGCATTTACTGACAGGATCTTGGGTAGAATTTGTGAGACTTGGTTGAAGAGGATGGTGGCTAAGGACATCTGTTTCCCTCAGTTTCTCCATCCTACTTTAGGATATAGAGCTTGGTTGACTGTTGACACGAGGTCAGTTCGTAGGGAAGAGAAGGATTATAGGAAGTCCAACAAAAGGAAGAGGACTGAGTGACTACCTTGATATGCCCCAAATTTTACTTTTCTACACTTTATAATTCTCATGTCTTTTCTTTTGAATTTAATAAAGGATTGGAATGTTCCAAATTTCCTATGAAAACAATCTATCATAACTTAATTTGAGTAATATGAGAATCTATTATCTTTGCTTATTGTCTTTATTTTCCTTTTTCTTTCTTTTTCTTTTCTTTTTTCTTTGCCATGTAACTTTTGCCCATTATGTCCTTGTGGGAATTTTTGCTATGCCCATGGTCTTTTTCCCTATCTTTTGCCTAGATTGCCATTTTAGGTTTTTAACATAGCGAGGTTTCTTTGCCATAATTTTTGCCTAGGTCGTCATTTTGGGTTTTCAACTTACTAGGCTTTACCTTTTTCTTTTTCAAATGTTATACTTTCAGAGTCTATCTAGGTTGATTGGACAAAGAATCTCTTCCCCATTCAAATTTGTAATTCTTATAGCACCTCCTGACATGATTTTCTTGATAATAAAAGGCCAAGACCATCTTGGCTTCATCTTTCCTCTTGGATCGAAAGTCTCGTCTCTAAGTACCTTTAGGACTAGATCTCCTTCCTTAAGGTTTCTAGGTTTGACCTTCTTGTTAAATGCTCTAGTAGTCCTCTTTTGATAACCTTGTGCATGGTATTGTGCTCTAGTTCTCTTTGTCTCTATCAAAGGCAACTATTTAAATCTTTCCCTTATCCATTCTTCTTCTAGGACCCTAGTTTCTACCCGCCCCCTTAAAGATTGTATTTCCACCTTAATGGGAAGTATTGCATCACTCCCATAAATCAAAGAGTAGGGGCTTGCCCCAGTTAATGCATGGATAGAAGTTCTATAACCTCATAAGGTGAATAGAAGCTTCTCGGCCCAATCCTTGTATGTCTCTACCATCTTGGGTAGGATATTCTCGATATTCTTATTGGCTGCTTCTATGGCCCCGTTGGTCTGTGGTTGGTATGGTGAAGACCTGTGATGCTCAATGTTATACAACTCCATGATTCTTTGAACTTCCCCTTCAAAGTGGGAACCGTTATCCGAGATGATCTCTTGTGGTACCCTAAAACCAACAAATGATGTTGTTGTCTATGAATCGAGCTACATGCTTGGATTTTAGTATAGAGTAGGAGGCTGCCTTTACCCACTTGGTGAAGTAGTCAATTGCCACTAGGATGCACTCGTGTCCATTTGAGGCTTTAGGGCCTATTCTTCCAATCACGTCTATGCCCTATACTGAGAAAGGCCATGGAGAGGTCATGCTGTATAGCTCACTAGGTGGTACATGGTTCAAGGTTGCATGTGTTTGGCAATCATGATAACTCTTCACGAAGCCTACACAATCAGCTTCCATCATATTCCAATAGTATTGCATCCTCAGAATCTTCTTTGCTAACATCCTCCCATTCATGTAGGGATCACAAATCCCTTGATGAACTTCACCTATAACTCTCTCGACTTCTTCTTTCTTTAGACAACGAAGGTGTATACCATCATAGGTTCTCCTATAGAGTTGACCCCCACATAGGATGTATTGCATTGTGATCATCTTAATCGAACAACGTTCTCTCTTAGCGGCACCATCAGGATATACCCCAATTCTAGGAATTTCATGATATCATAATACCAAGGGATTCCTTCCCCCTCTATAGCCAAAACTAAAGACTTTGTATTCTCCTTGTTTACCAACACATAGCTCTGTTCAATCTCTAAGAGTCGCATCCATACTCCCTTGGGTATTTCAACCATTAAGGCTAAAGTAGCTAAGGCATCTGCAAACTGATTCTAAACTCTGGGTATGATATTTTATTCAATCTTGTCAAAAGTTTTGGTCAAATCCTCTAAATATTGCTAATAAAGCTTTAAGTGTTCTTCCTTCACCTTCCATAATCTTTATGCTTAGGCTATGACCAAAGTTGAATCTCCAAATATATTTGCCTCCTTTACCCCTAACACTTGAAAAGCTTCCATTCCGGCAATACAAGCCTCATATTCTGCTATGTTGTTAGTTGCCTCGAAGTTCAACTTGACTGCCAAAGGTATGTGAGATCCATCAAGGGTTATCAATAATACTCCTATCCCATTTCCATATTGGTTAGCTCCATCAAAATACATCTTCCATGCCCCTAGTTCAACATCTAATATATCCTTATCCAGGAAATCTTCTTTACCATTTTATCCTTCTATAGGGTTTTCGGCACAAAAATCTAACATGGCGCTTCCTTTGATGGTTTTTCTAGCCACATATTTCCAATCAAATTTTTCCAATAGAATTAATCATCTTGATAACCTTCCACTTGAGGCGGGATTCTCAAACAAATACTTCAACAGGTCCATTCTGGCCACTATCCATATCTAGAAAGATAGGATGATATGTCTCAATTTCTGCACGGCCCATACGAGAGCAAAACATGACTTTTCTATGGATGTGTATCTAGTATCATAATCATGAAACCTCTTGCTCAAGTAGTATAAAACTCTCTCATTTTTATCATCATCCTCTTGTGCAAGCATACTTCCAACTGCATTCTTTATGTTAAGGTGATAAAGGAGTAGTGGCTTTCCATGCATTGAGGGCACTAAGATGGGTGGATGGAGAAGGTATTCCTTGATAAGTTCAAAGGCTTTCTGACACTCATCGTCCCATGTATAGGGTTCATTCTTCCTTAAGAGCTTAAAGATGGGCTCACAAGTGGAGGTAAGCTTGGCGATGAATTGGCTGATGTATTTTAGTCAGCCTAAGAATCCTACTCTTGGGTGGAGGCATATCCAATATGGTTTTGATCTTTGATGGGTCAACCACTATCCCTCTATCACTTACCAAGAAGCCTAGCAATTTCCCAATAGTTACTCCAAAGGTGCAATTTGTGGGTTCAATCTCAGTCTATACTCCTTGATTCTCTTGAAGAATTTCCTCAAATTAGCTATATGGCCTTCTCTATCTTTGGATTTCATGATCATGTCATCAACATATACCTCAACTTCATTGTTCATCATATCATGTAACAATGCTATAGCCATTCTTTGATAGGTCGCACCCGCATTCTTAAGCCCAAATAGCATCACCGTATAACAATAGATCCACCATTTTGTGGTGAAGGTGGTCTTGGTAATGTTCTTAGGAGCCATCTTGATTTGCTTATATCTTGAGAAACCATCCATAAAAGACATCAAGGCATTACCGGCAGTGCTATCCACTCAGACATCTATGTGAGGAAGAGGGAAATCATCCTTAGGCAAGCCTTGTTTAGGACTTTAAAGTCCACACACATCCTTACCTTTCCATCCTTCTTGGGAACAGACACAACATTGGCTATTTACTCAACTTGGTGCATAGGTTTGATGAAATCTTACTTTCAACTATTTTGTGACCACTTCCTTGATCTTAAGGAACAACTTGGTTCTCATACGCCTCAACTTCTACTTAACGGGTACCATGTAAGCATGGGTATCAATGTGGTGTTGGGCTATCTCGGGATCAATGCCGAGCATATCTTTATAGGACCACACAAACACCTCTTGGAATTTTGTAAGAAGTTCTTAAAGGTCTTTTCTTTCTTCTTTACTTAGGGTTGAGCCAATTTTAATTAAGCTAGGATTCTCATCATTGCCCAAATCAAGAGTTTCAAAAGTTGGTTCCATAGGTTCAATTTTCTTTTCCAATTGTTTATTAATTTCATTTTCAAATTCATTAGAATCATTTAAGTGTAGAATTTCAATATTATGGAACACATCAAAATAAGCCCAATAAGAATTCATCTTATTAAAAATGTTGAAAAGCACATCTGAACTTGCATTACAAAATTCATTTCTCATATTCTTAGAAAACCTAACCCAAGTCCAATTACTAAATTGCTCATCAGTAGGCATGACAATTTCTGTCCTTCTTTTGTCCTTAGGCGGCACCGCCTTCTTCCTCATTCTCTTCTATGAAGAGAATCTGTAGCTCCACGAATCAGTCTTCATCTTTCAAGGGTTCCCAAATATGTATATGTGGGCACAATGGCCTCCTTCTTAAAGGAAAGGGAAGTATGCTGGCCGAGTGGACGGGGACAGAGAAAAGATGGAGTCGCCACCTAAATTAGGTCTAGGAACCATAAAATAACACCCTTATGTGGAAGGGCTAATCTTACTACCAGAGTATGAGATTAGAGTTTAGGTATGGGGATGGGAAGGTGTTAATCACCTAACTCCATCTGACCCATAGGTCGGCTTCCAGTCATTGTGTCTTATGTCTTAATCTCATTAAATGCTCATTCAATATTGTTATCTATACACACACACACACACACTAGCATACATCTAGCAATCAACATGGCATCAATCATCCCGAAACCCTAACATACATCTATCATAGCAACTCATATCAAACCTAGCATACATCTATCATGCATATCATATCATTTCGTCCAAGGCAGCCAACAAACAAAATATCACAAGGGCAGAAATATAGACATGGCAGCAAGGTATTAACACCAAATATAACTCAAACATCTAAACATAACATCCAAGCATCAAAAAACATATTCATTGTGTTCATCATCCAAAATGCATGTTCATGTGAATGCATGACTTACCCCACTTACCTTACTGCATCACAGCACCTATGCATCAATGCATGATCATAACGTTTTCATGTTCATGGTATTAAAGCAAGAAAAGAAAAGAAAAGAAAACCCTAATCTAGCATGTTAAAGGAAAACAAATAATCAAATAGAGAAACAGATACTCAAACATTTAAAAAAAAAAGAAAAAAAAAAAAGGTCAAAACAGAAGCATATCATATAAATTAAATAAAGAAACAAAAGCAGAAAACTTGGGTTAGGGTTTCTAGGCACGAGTATAAATGTGCATACATAGGCCTGCAAACGTAGGCGTGCGTATACACATCCAGAAAACCCTAGCCCAAAAACTAGAATATTAAACAACCTAACATACTTGTAATCTAATATTAAATAACCAAAACTAACAACAAAGATATCGAAAATAAACAAAACAAATTCCGTTCCTAAAATATGCATTGAATCTAACAACAAACAAGAACAACACTTAACACATTAAAACATGTTCATCAAAATGTCAAATCATTTAACTCTCCAATAAAAAAATGATGAAACACTACACAAAAAACAAAAACAAAAAATTAAACAAAGCAAAACATATTTCATTTCTAAGAGTATATAACATTTAAATCAATTAAGAATAACAAGAACACATGTTATAAAAAACCCCAAATCAAGGAAAAGCCATGAAGAGAGACTTACCTTGCTTATGGAACACAACTTGGTTGATATTTAACCGGCTCCTTAGTACCCACAACACAAAGATTAAGTTGAGTGAACAAGAGAATTAAAGAATTCAATAGTTTTTGATCATCACAACTCAAGAACAAGATTAGTTTTAAAAAAGGTTTTAAGCAATCAAATTGGGAAAATAGTTTCACTCTTAGAATAGCTAAAGAGAGGCTTTTTATTTGTTGAAAACGTGCTAAAATGCTGCTCTAGTGTTTTGAAAAGAGAAAAAGAGGTTTTAGAAAATATGGAGGCCAAAAAATAACTCTCTCTAGTTAGGGTTTTGATTGGAGACATAAGATGAGTATTTATAAGTTAAAATTAGGGCGCTTTTGGAGCTTTTTAATTGTCTTTGGGCGTTCCAAGGGTGTATGGGCTAGCCCACATCAAAGCATGATGTTTTGGGCCCTTAAAATGAAGTTTTAAAACCCAAAAAATCGGACTGCCCAATTGTCCCAACTTCAAATCGTCATAACTTACTCAACATAAGTTCAAATTAGGCAATATTTGTGTTCAAAATATTGAATCCTAGGATGTCTACTTTTCAACGAAACAAACCTCACTCAAAATTTCTTTGTGGATCAAAAGTTATGGTCAAAACAGTGAAAAAAAGTCATTTTTAGTATCGATTTCAAAACGATTTGAATACTTTTAAGTTGTGATTACTTCCAAACTATTGTGAACTCTTTAATTGTAGGTCTGTGTCACATTCAATCACAAAGCGGGTGGGAGCAATCTAGGTCATCTCAACTGTTGGGATCCAATCTGGCTAGTCATGATCTTCCCATGACCCTACGTTTCCCATTATAGAAAAGTCATTGACATGAGCCCTAGTGAAGGTCCATGGTTCGAGAACATGTTCTAGTGTTGGAAGGAGGAAGCAGACTGTTACTTTACTCATTATATAGTCAATATCCTCTTAAGTCACGTGATGCACATGGAAAAGCTGGGAGAAGTCATCAGAAGCATTAGCACGTCCCAAAAAGGTTCTTAGATGTTCTTAGAAAGTCTTTAAGTCCATTTTAATGAAGGCCTAATTACAGAATCACTCCCTTTACTCTCTTGAACCTTGCCCCTTGTTTCATCAGGCTTTAGTCCTTTTATAATAAAGCTCTTATCTTACTCTCGTGAGCTTCCATTAGAATGTATTTAGAAATTTTCAACCTTTTGTCTCAAATATGGGCTTACGATGTATCCATCAACTTTGGGCCCTTCTTTTTTTCCATTCATTATCATCATCATTTTTTTTTTTTTAAAGTAGCCCTCTAACTAGAATACATTTTAGCCTTCCTTCCAAAGTCCATGAATTTCTCATCATTTTGGGCCTAAGCATGCAATAAAGAGGCCCAAGATTAGGGAATTTCATATTGGATTTGTTGGATGTTGGATGCTAAGTCCATAGCATATTTGTCACCTTAGGCCCAAGGTTCTTATTTTCAAGAAGCCTTTGGATTTAGGCTTATGATAGCAACTAGGCTAAGGTCTTATAAATTTTTCAAGTTAAGCTATACCTTTGGACTTTGGGAAAAGCCTCTTTTATGTGAGAACTTCCTTTCTTTTATCCCAATATCTTGGGGTATGCCATAACTTTTGGGTTATCCTCAAATTTTTACATATTTTATTTGTCCTTTAGAATTAGGTGAACTTAAGATATATGGTTGAACAAACAAGAGATATGAAGGGTACCCTCTTATTGATAGGATCTAGGATCTCTCTAAGTCTGAATAGCCTTAGAGCTAAAAGGATAGATCAATAGGTCACTCATAACTAGGTGGGCCATGATTCTAACCTTGGGCCTAAATGGACCGCTGTGGATTGGTGGCAAACCGTTAATGTACTCAAAGCATTATAGGCAATGGCACAGATTGTGAGTTGGTGGGATGAACTTCAAAAGACTTTGGCCTGAATGGAGCATACTCATCTTCCCACTCATCACCAACCAGAGTGAAAGGGAAAAAAGAACCATGTGAAGTGTGAGCAAACAAATATTGAACAAGCTTTTATCAAGAGTAAGAAATAAGACACATTGGAATCAAACTCACTATCCCCAATAGAGTCACCATTGTGGGTGCAACGAGGGGAGGGGGGGGGAGTATGCCTCAGCCAAGTGGATCGGGGTGAAGAAAAGAAATGGAGTCGCCACCTAGATTAGGTCTAGGAACTATATATATAGCACCCTTCTTGTAAGGATTGATCTTACTACCAAAGTATGGGTTTGGAGTTTAGGTACGACTTGGGAACGTGCTAGGCACCTAAGACCATCCGACCCTTGAGTCGACTTCCACTTATTGTGTCTTACGTCTTAATCTTGTTAAAGGCATTTTCAACATTCTCATTCTAGACTCATACACACACTAACATACATCCAGCAATCAACATGGCATTTCATCCCAAACCTTAACATACATCTGTCACGGCAACTCATATCAAACCTAGCATACTGATAGGCCACGAATGTACTTACCCCTTGTGATAAACTAATTGATTAATTAGCCAAGTTTATTAATTAATCAAATTAACATGCAAAATGCGTGGTAGCACAAATAAATCACCAATTATCTAAAGTATGCAGCGGAAAATAAATTGAAATGGAGATTTGTTTATGAATGGGAAAAACCTACAAGACAAAACTCCACTGAGTGATTTTAAGGTCACCACTCCCGAGAATCCACTATTATCAAAACAAGCGGTTACAAGTAAAGGAATCTGAGTACCTTATACCAACCTACAGTTGAACCCTTACCCCAATACCTAACTGGACTTGTTCTGTAGTGAAAATCTCTCATTTTCAATGCATGGCTCCCAATATGTGACTAACCAATTGCGCGGATCTCAGTACGCGACTTAATCACCAACTTGAGAAAGAATGTTGGTTACAAAGTTCCTTAGTTCATCACACGATGAAGATCATGAAGTTGTTTGTTCACAAAACCCTATAGAGAAAAAACACGGCAGCTTCTTCAAGAGAAAGAAGAATTAGGGTGAACTAGGGCAAACTAAGTTTCCAGTCACACTTTTCTTCGCACTTGTGGAATTGTGTTCTTGTGCAACTGTGCACGTAACATTTTACGACCCTCAAAATAATCCTTATATATGTTTAGGGTTGTGAGAAAAGAAAGCCCAAACATATACCCACGGATTGGATGAAAAACAGCTATGAAAAACTGAGTTTCATAAACCTCGATAGATAGCCATCTACCGAGCTAGCTATCGAGCCACGAGCTTTAGCAGCTTTTAAACCTCGATAGATACCAACTGTTGAGCTTTAAAATCCAGCACTTTCTCACTTGATTCTTAGACAGACTTGCATGTCCTTAACACTTGAACTTGAAACCTTGTTTCTTAAAGCATTAAACACATCCTAGATCTACCCAAATACAAATCAAATCAAGGTAGAAACATAGGCATGGTTGGATCAAAACAACATGTTCACATATTCATAGCAAATCTAGATTGCACGTCTAATATACATCATATCAATCATATCCACAACGAGATGCATGTTCATATGAATGCATGACTTACCTCACTTCACCACAGCAGTTATGCAACAATGCATGGTTATATGAATGCGTGTTCATCGTAAAAACATTAAAGGAACCCTAATCTAGCATGTGAAGAACAATCAAACTAACAAACAGAGAAACAGAGACTTACAAGCATAAAGAGCAACAAGGCAGAGGCATATTATATAAGAGAAATGAAGAAACAGAAGCAAAAGGGGTTGGATTAGGGTTTCTGGGCTTGAGTATGTGTGTGTATACAGCGTACGCAGCCCAATTGTATGCATACTTTGAGTGTGAGTGTGCATATAGAAAGCATGCGTACGCATACTCACCTTAAACCCTAACCCAAAAACACAGAAATGCAGAATAGGGCAAAAGTAAAACTATAAATCTAATGACCTAATATGCTTTACATCAAAAGATAAAGAAAACCTAAACTAAGCAGACATATTATAACACAAAAATAAGCAACAGAAATAGAAATAATGATAAAAGCAAAGAAAAACAAAAGAAAAGAGGTAAGAAACTTTATACCTCAAAACTAAAGCTCCTTGGCTTGATTTTGACCATTCCCTAAAGTCAAATCTATTCACAATCAAATAGAAAAGTGATTAGTAATCTTAAAACTCCAAGATCCAGGCCAAAAAAGGACTCAATCAGAAAAATACTGAATTGAGGATGTTTTGTGAAAAAATCATGTTGAGTTAAGATAGCTTGACCCCGGTTAATTAATTCAATTGCCCAAATAGATTAATTAGGTTAAATTGCATGTAAATCCTGGAGGTATCAACAAATCACCAATTAAACTAAATGTAGCGTAAATTAAATTGTCACAGTGATATAGTGTAAATTAAATTGATACAGTGATTTGTTGAGAAATGGGGAAAACCTTTCACAAGGCAAAAAACCCCACTGAGTGATTTTAAGGTCACTACCCCAAGAATCCACTAATCAATAATGAAGCGGTAACAAGTATAAGGAATCTTACCACTAACCTATCCTAAAATACCAACCTAGAGTTGAACCCTTTCTCCAAAACCCAATTGGACTTGATCTTATAGTAGCATTTTTTCCTTTAATGCACAAATCTTCAATCTGTGACTAACCTTTTTGCATGGATCCCAGTACGTGACTAACTCCAGCAACTTGAATGGATGTTAGTTGCAAAGTTCTTCACTTCATCAACAATGAAGATCAGGAAGCACTTGGTTACAAAACCCTATGGTGTACAAACGCAATAGATTCTCATAGAGAAAAATAAACTTTTGGTCTCTATAATTGTGCGTGACAGCTCTTAAAATAAGCCTTATATGTGTCTAGGATTGTGAGAAAAGAAACCCTAAACAAATATAGAAGCTTAGGTCGAATTTCAGATATGAAAATCTGAAAATCGTAATTCTTGATAGATCAAGCTTCTATTGAGCCATTTGTCAAGCTTCTCATTTAGTTCAATAGCGGTATCTGTCGAGCTATCTATCAAGACTTGTGAAATAGCTTTTCTTCACTTGTTTCTTGGATCAATCTTCATGTCTTTAATACAAACACTTGATATGCTTAAACAACATATTTCTTGATGTATAAAACCCAACTTAGATTTACCCAATTACAAGTAAAGTGCATTTTGTCAAAAGATTACCAGTTAAATAAAATATGACCCTAACAATCTCCCCCTTTGTCAATCCATGACAAAACCACAAACATAATTATGAGAGAAGGATATATCAAAAATGAACACTCCCCGTAACTAGTCTATCCCTATACTAACTCTCCCCCTAACAACATGAGCACTCTTATATACAAAAATACTCCCCCTTTTTTTCACGAATGACAATGGGTGAATCATTGAGAAGAAGCCTTCTCATCATTAGTCTCAAAGCCAAAAGCATCATCATATCCACTATCTGAAGAAGACTCTTCAGTAGGCTTGGGTATGGGAGAAGGAGTAAAACCATCAAGGCAAGACTAGAGGCGAGCGATGCGACCAATCTTGGTGTTCATCTGACACATCTCATCGGAAAGATGGCCAAGATGCCTACCAAAATCAACACGCATGAGCTAAAGCTGATCAATGATGGTAGCAAGAGAAACCTCTACTTTAGAAGAAGGAGGAGGAGTAGATGAAGAAGAAGGTCCAGAAGCGGGGGCAGCATCTGTCGAAGTAGACTCCACACGAGGCCGTTTGGCAGCCAACTATGCATCACTCCTTCGAATAGATTCCTTGCTGATGGCACCCATGGAATAGAAAGGAGTGGGGGGATGAATGGTGATGTGCATATGTGAGAGGATGTGTGTGATAGTTGAAGAAAAGATGAGCTTATCACATGTAGCAGTGTCTCAATAGATATCTATCATAGATTCTATCATATGTGAATGAAAATCTATAGAAAGATTCTCCAAAAGAGAGAGAAGAAAATGAGAACGAGGCTCAATGATAGTGTTATTATGTGAACGTGGTGTGAGAACAAATGTCATCACCATATTAAGGATCCTTGGACCCTTAGCAAACTCGGTTGTGGAGAAATTTAGAGTTTCTCCCCATACCATGGCTTTTTGACAAAATAGTGAGGTCACCAAGAAGCTAATTAGACCATTGGAGCATTAAGATTTTAGAATAATTTCTTGGCTGAGAAGACCAAGAATCTTCAAGTAGAGTCATTTCAATTCAGAGCTCAGTTGGAGAGTACTTCAAGTGCAAAGCTTGATGAGATGCTCAGTCTTTAGAAATCTGCTTTCGATTGAACCGGTTTAGGGTATGATTTCTCTTCTCCTAGTATTGCTTCTACTAGTACTACTATTTTTGTTTCACCTACTAATAATGTTGAATCTAAAAAAACAATGTGAAAAATGTGTTAGTTGGTGAGAACATAGACAAGAGTAAATCTATCTTAAGAGCACCCCCTAAGCTGGATAAGAAAGGGACTAAAAACCCTAGGACTAAGAAGGGAAACACTCAAAGGCCAAAATAGAAGAAGCAGCATCTTTGTCATCACTGTGAAGCAGCTGGACATACTCGACCTAATTGCTACAAGTGGTTAGCCACTCAACAGAGCAACAATATGATCTCATTGAGAAACCAGAATCAGTTTCCATCCTCCTTTGCTCCTCTTGGAGATCTACTCAAAGCCCTTATGTTCCTTTTGAACTTGAACGGTTTTAATTCTTCTCCCTCACCGCCAGATCAAGGGTTTGCAAAACGGAAAGGTTCTTCCAAGGTGTGGAAGGAAAAAAGGCTCTAAGTGATTTAGTCACTTTTTCTCTCACCCCTTCTTGTTTTTGATTTTGCATTACTTGTGTGTTTTGCTTTCTTGTTTTTGTGCTAGTCTAGTTTTATGCATTACTTTGTTTAACATGTATTTTTTTGTTTATTTTTCAGTTTTTCTTTATTTTGTTTTTCATTAAAAAATTTTAAAAAATTGAAAACTCAAAAAAAAAAAAAAAACACACACACACACACACACACACAAAAACAGTGTGTTTGTGTACCTTGGATGGCCATTGAAACAAAGTTTTCTAAACTTTATATCTTTTGTAGCTTAGATGAGCATCTTTATGCAAAACTAAGCAAGTGAGGTTTATGGCTCATGTTTGTGATGAGTAAGATTAAGTAATCTCTTGTGCTTAACACTCGTATCACTCTTTTTGATGGAAAGGACTAGAAAATCCTAAGAGAAAGGCATAAATAACCATCTCACCACTGTTACCCGCCAATCATGAAATGACATTTGTATGCTTCCGCATAGGAAAAGTGCAATGTCAAAAACTTAATATCATTGGGTATTTCTTTTCTCTCTCTTATATGCCAATGCATGGTTTGCTTAAAAGAAAAATATGCAAAGAAAAAAAATATAAAAGCAAAAAGAATTAAATATGATTGAAAGCGTGTCTTCTAGGAGATGTGGGAGTTATAGGATGTACCTCAAAGGTGATAGACCCCATCAAATAGTTATGATTGTGTGTAAGTTAAAGTGATTTTTTCATATCTCAAATCGTCATAACATAATTATGCAATCTTGCAATATTTTTCACACATAACACGCAACATTCTTTGCTACTCTTGATACACATGCAGGTACAATGTGATTTGGCCATCACAAGGAATACATGTGTTAATGTATGCTCACTAAATTGTCTTAACTTGTTTTTGAAATATAAAATTGTTTAGACTTGTTGTGTGTGTGTGTGTGTGTGTGTGTTTTGGATCTAAATGCTTGACATTTTTTTTTATGAGAGATGTTTTTTAGAGCTCAAAATGTTGTTTGGATCTTTGGTTGAGTAACATGTTTGATTGCATTCATGTTTATGTTTTTCTCTTCTTTGAAAAACTGTTTTTAAGCAATCTCGACAGCTTCTCAATACCTCTCGACAGCTAGGCTATCTACCGTGCCTTTTATGCTTCCTTTCTCGATAGCTGTTATCGTAATCTTCATCCATCGTGATTCTTGAGATTCAATCTCAATAATTTCTCGATAGCTACTCAATCCATCGAGGAAGTTTCTGGATACTCGATAGATGCTCGATAGCATCTCGATCCATCGAGCCCCTTTTGCTGTGGACACCTCTCGATAGCTGCTCAATAGCTATTTCTTGCTTCTTAATTCTCGACAGCTCTCGATCCGTCGAGAAACTGGGATTTCTATATATGGGGTCCGCGTGATTTTCTCTCATTTCTCACCGATCTCTCTCGATAGAAAACATCTCTCTCTCTTCCCAAAACCTTTCTTTCTCACTCCAAACCTCTAATCCAGAAGTTTTTCGATCTAGAGATCAATTCTTCATCTGGTATGATCTTACTTTCTCTATTCTTATCATGCATTTCATGATTTTTGACCTAACTTTTGGGATTTTTGATAAACTTTGGGGTTTTTCAAAATTTTGGAGTTTTTGTGAAATTTTTGGAACGGTTTTTTGTCTAATTGACTTTAAATCATCATGCATTGCATTACATTTGCATTTTAACTATATTTTCATGCATTATAGATGTGTGTTATATATGTTGAATTGTTATGTGCTGTTAGGTTTGGTTTGGGCTGAGCCCATGATGCTTTTTATGTTGCATATCACATGCTCATGCATTTTCATGCACACGTACCTTCAATTCTTTATATTCTTATATTGATTTGTTTGGTACTTTTCTGCGTGTCTCTCTCTCTCTCTCCCTCTCTCTTTCTTGCGTTAGTTTGCTCTATGGCACCTAAACGCAAATCTACTCCATCCCAGAACCCTCTTCATTCCAGGGCATCTTCTTCATCTTCCCCCTCAGACCCCACTCCATCTCACGTCAAATTTTGTGATGATAAAGCCTATAAGGACTTTTCGGAGAACTTTTCATGACGAGACATTCATTCAAAATGCCAAGTCGTTCTATTGGATTTTTTCAATACTGAACTTCCCACTGTCTCTACAGTTGAGGTTAGGAGTCACTGTATGGCATCCCGGTCACTTGTAACTCTATGATCATACAGAAGTTTTACTCCAAAATGCACGAATTTGACTATTCTATACCTCATTTTATCACCCGTGTTTGAGGTACGTGCATCGTAGTCACTCCGGATATTGTATCTGAGGTACTACCCATTGCTAGGGTAGCACATCCTGACTACCCTAGCTGCAATCGTCTGAGGACTGTGTCTAAAGATGAAATCTCATCTCTTTTCTATGAGACACCTTCATCTTGGGGTGACCATCAAAACACCCATTGCTTGGGCTTTACAAAAGGTCCGAAGTTCCTTAACATGGTGATAACATTCGTTCTCCATCCATTGTCTCACTATAACTCTATCACAGAGTCTCGTGCTCGATTTTTGTTGTCCCTCCTTGAGAGGCTTACCATTGATTTTCCCTCTCATTTCATTCTATCCCACATAGATGTCTATAGGGATACGGCGACCCATGATAAGCTCATTTTTCCTTCGACTATCACGCAGATTCTTCACCATTTTTCTATCTATTATCCTGAGTCTCCTCATTTTTTGGTCATGTGTGCCATAAACGCTGCTACTGTTAGACAAAGCAAGGCCCAGCTTCAACCAAACCTGCCGCAGACAAAGGGAGCAACTCCTCCAACTTCTTCCACTCCTTCCACATTCGTACCTTCATTGTCGACGGGTGGTGTGACCCTCAAGGCGATCATGGCGCAGCTACAGCGCATGTATGCTCGCCTTGACACACTCAGTGATTAGTTATGTCAGGTGAACAGCCGTGTCGGCCTTATTGCTCGATGGCAGGCTTGCCTTGGTGGCTTCATAGAGTCTCTCTCTCATTTTCTAGAGGCATTTAAGGATGAGGATGATGATGGTGACTTTGACGACGATGATGATGATGAGGATGAGGATACTAGCTCGCCCATTGATGATGACATGACTACTTGATTTACTTACCATTTATCATTCGTGACAAAAAGGGAGAGTAGTTTTAGATATAAGAGTAGTCATATATGTAAGGTTGAATTTTATCAACCATCTTTTTGGCTTTATTCCGTGCCAATTTGCTTGTAATTTAGCACTTGGTAACCCTGTATTTAGGTGGGATTCATGTAAGGGTAGTGTGTGAGAGAGTGTGAAGAAATGCTCAAGATTGTGCAAGGATGCAGAGACTCGCGGCAAGGACTTGCAGCAAGGACTCACGGCTGACTCGCGACTGGCAAGCCGCCAACTGCAGCACACATGAGAAGCATGCGGGGAGGTGAAGGGTCACGCCAACTGTTGCACTACAGGACCAAAGTCCCAGGCTGGGCAGGCCGTTAACTCACGGCTTGAACTCGCGACTCAAACCAGTCACGAGGCCAAGCCGCCAACCAGCCCTGTTTGGGAAAAACTGACTCTTAGCATTCCTTTCTCACCCCACTATATATAGACCCTTATATCCACGGAATGTAGAGAGCTTCCAGAGAGAATTTTGAAAGAGAAACCCTAGAGAAAAACAAGATTGACTTATCCCCAATCTTCACTAAGAGACTCTTCAAATTCCTCTACTCTCTTCCTCTCCATTAATACACCCACGTTTGTGAGAAGGTCTTTTGGTGCTAAGGGAAGCAGTTTGGAAGGGACAAATGGTAATTGGTTGATGCTATGGGCTATAGCAGAATCTGATAAGCTAGAGAAGAAAAAGGTTCGGCACAACCTCGTTGAAGCAAGAAGCTTGGAAGGCTTAGGTACCTGGGTAGATTAGGCTTGGAGGGTCTATTATTGTTCATGTATCCCAACTACATTTTCTAGTGGATTATTGACCACTTGGAGGGCGGCAGAGAGGTTTTACGCCGAGGGCTTCAGTTTCCTCTTCGATAACACATCGTTGTGTTGTCCTTATGTTTGCATCTCTCTTCCCTTAATCTTTTCCATTTAATTTCAGCTGTGGATGTGATTTTATTTAGTTTAGATTGTTTATCAATTCTATCATTAGCTTATGTTCATGTTTCGCACATTTGTTGTTTGATAATAAGCTTGAATTGGTAATTTGTATTTGGGAGTCTAAACGTTCATAGTATTTTCAACGCTATTTGAACTTTCAATTGGTATCAGAGCGGGTACACTTGTTGTGGTTTAAATACCTAAGTGTGATCCTTGACCCCTTGGTTTATTTGCCATTGATTGTTCTTTGTATGCCTCTTTGTATGATTTGGTTGATGATAAATGTAGCATGTCACGTGCTTGTGAAAATGCCTCTATGAGTGTGAATCCTCATGATTGTGATGCCATGTTACATGAATCTTTAGGTGTTGTTGATATTCGAAATGACAAACTCTTGAAGAAAAAGGCTAAGAAGTTTCAAAAGAATTTGAGCAAGTTGTTTTGTGAAAATGATGATTTGATTGCTAAGCTCAATGAATCCAATAAATTGGTTCAGAAATATAAGAAACTTGCTGAAAATTCTTTTGAAAAGCTAAAAGAGTTTGAATGTTTGAATATGGACTTGGATGCTAAATTTTTTTTAACTAACAAACTTGTTGATGAGTTAAAATGTGAAAATGAATCTCTTAAGATGCATGCCAAGTGTTTGATTGTTGAACCTATTGCTAAAAAGGATGATAATATATGTTGCAATCATGTTGTGGTACCCGATTTTGTGCGTAATGTGTGTTCTACCTCTAAGGACAAATCGGTGTACATTCCTCCACATAAAAGAAACCAAAAGGTGGAGAGAAAGGCTATTAAGTCAAAGCCTCCATTTAGGTCTCGACCTATGGCTTTGGATAGATCTAAGTTTGTTCCAACTTGCCACCATTGTGGTGTGATTGGTCATATAAGACCTCAATGTCATAAGTGGAAGAGAGAACAAAACCATGTTGCTAGATCCCTTCCCAAAAGGCCTAGTGGACCTAAACACATTGTTTGTCACCATTGTGGTGCCTTTGGTCATCTAAGACCTCAATGCTCTAAGTTTCATGAATTTAAAAGAATCAAAGGAAAAGAGAAACTTGAGCTTTTTAGAAGTTATGCTAAAAAGAGTAAACCAAATTTGAGTGAAAATAGTATGTTGTTAAAAAAAATGTTTAATGCTCTTAACTCCTTGACTATGTGCATCTCCGGTTCTCATTCTTCCAACCCTCGTCTCACTTCTCTTGAGACACTCATTCCAAACAATCATTCCGTTTGGATGAGGAAGGGTTCCTATGGTTGAGCTTTTGCTCTTTTGGTCCTTGATCTAATTCTTTCAATCTTTGTAGGACCCCTCATGCATTAGATGCTTCATATCTTCATGCATTTTGTGCATCTTGCATTTTTTCATATGCATTGTTTTTGTTTTGATCTTACTTTTATGTTTTAGTTTTTGTGTGAGTAAAAATCCAAAACCACATGAAAAGTGAAAAATTCAAAAAGTTTGATCGTATATGTTTGAGCACATATCGCATGTGAGTTTTGCCTTGTACCTTTGTACTAATGGCTTTGTGCTTTTACGAGCTTAGCTTGTTCTTTATGCACTTATATCCTTGTGTGAAAAATCTTGACATCTTTGTGTGATTGTTGTAAATAGATCTTCAAGCTTGTCATGAATGATTAGTCAATAGTCATGTTGGTTCTGATACATGCGTAGACTTGTGCCTATATATCTTCCCTCTCTTTAATTTTTATTGCTTAAAGAGCTCAACAAATGTAAATCTCAAAATGAAAAGAGATAATTAGCTGCAAAAGCCGTCGCACAAACTAGTATTTGACTAGGAAAAAGGAAAAGCGACTTTTATGAAAATGTATGATGCCCAAAAGCTAAAGGCTTGTTCATCAAATTGAAATATCAAAAATTTCATGCATCGATCTCAAAATGAGATATATTGTTTCAAAATGATCAAATGTTATGAATTGTAAAGAAGTCAAATGAAAAGCTTCAAAGATATGTAATCATTTTCTCGTGGGAGGTCATATATGTTTATTTCTATAATTGAGATAGATCACTTGTCTTAGCACTAGTTGTGTATGACTTGATTTAATTGTTCATTGAAACTTCACTCTAGACTAAGGAATTTTCCACACTTGATACACACACACAACACACATGCCTAATGTTCAATGAATGCCTTATTCATTTGTTCGATTGTACTTGTTTAATTGTGATGTGTGTGTGCTCAACTTTATATGGATCAATCCAAAAATATTTTTGATCATTTTATATGTTTTTGGAAGTGATTTTTATCACTCTTTGTGTTCATGTTTAGTGCTTACTTTGTTTTTCATTGTTTAAACATGTTCTGTGTTGAAAAACTAGTGTCAAAATTTTTAGCGACTCGTTTTGGTGACTTGGCCAGTCGCGAGTTTTGGCGACTTGCCTAGTCACAAGCCCAGTCGCGAGTTCACACAAAATGGTTTCACGGCTCACTGGTGACTCGTTCGCGACTCGCCTAGTAGCCAAACGCCCAGAAACAGATTTTTAAAGGGCTTTTCATGGGAAACTTGTTTTAAACCTCTCCCATCCTATCAGAAACCCCTCTCTCACTATTTTTACATCAAAACCCAATCAATTTGAATAGTTTTTCATTCCATTAACATCTTGAAAGTTCAAATAGCGTTGAAAACACTATGAACGTTTAGACCCCAATTACAAATTATCAATTCAAGCTTATTATCAAACAATTAATGTGCGGAACATGAACATAAGCCAAACACAGAATTGATAAACAATCTTAGCCAATTATAATCACATCCACAACAGAAAATAAAAGGAAAATATAAAGAGAAGAGAGATGCAAATACAAGGATAACACGTGATGTGTTATCGAAGAGGAAACCGAAGCCCTCAGCGTAAAACCTCTTCGCCGCCCTCCAAGCGATCAATAATCCACTAGAAAATGTAGTTGGGATACATGACAGCAATAGATCCTCCAAGCCTAATCTACCCAGGTACCTAAACCCTCCAAGCTTCTTGCTCCAACAAGGTTGCGCTGAACCTTTTTCTTCTCTAGCTTACCGAATTCCGATATAGCCCATAGCATCAACCAATAACCATTGGTCCCTTCCAAACTGCTTCCTTTAGCACCAAAAGACCTTCTCACAAACGTGGGTGTGGTGAGAAAAGGATTTGTTCAAGAACCTCTCAAGGATGTATCAATGGAGAGGAAGAGAGTAGAGGAATTTGAAGAATCTCTTAGTAAAGATTGAGGATGAGGCAATCTTGTTTTTCTCTAGGGTTTCTCTCTCAAAATTCTCTCTGGAAGCTCTCTACATTTCGTAGGTATAAAGGTCTATATATAGTGGTGTGTGTTTGGAATACGAAGAGACAGTTTTTCCCAAATAGGGTAAGTTGGCGGCTTGGCCTCGCGACTAGTCTAAGTCGCGAGTTCAAGCCGCGAGTTAACGACCTGGCCAGCCTAGGACTTTTGTCCTATAATGCGACAGCTGGCGGGACCCTTCACCTCCCCGCATGCTTCTCACGTGAGCTCCAGTTGGCAGCTTGCAAGTCGCGAGTCAACCGCGAGTCCCTGCTTCTTTGCACAATCTTGAGCATTTCTTCACACTTTCTCACACACTACCCTTACATGAATCCCACCTAAATACAGGGTTACTAAGTGCTAAATTACAAGTAAATTCGCATGGAATAAAGCCAAAAAGATGGTTGATAAAATTCAACCTTACAATCTCCCCCTTTGGCTATTCCGTGACAAAACCCTATAACAAACTCTAGACTTAACGCATGAGTTAGGAATAGTTGGAAAACTCATTCACACCTAACTCTAGAATCTGTGTAGCTCTTGAACCATAAGAACAAGTATCTCCTGAAATATAACAACACAATAAGTTCATTGTATGCAGAAAACTTGTAATGCATATGGAGCAAGCACAATGCGATCAAGTAAAATGGAATATAGCAATAGACCATGGCATGACCTAAACAGGCAGTCACTACATACCGGTGATCACAATGCTCATTCTCACAAGGAATGAACATCTGGACATGCAAGCAAATAAACTCAATTGTAGAGTATCATTTGCATGTCCAACACTCAACTAATGCATAAAACATATATGCATCTAGGAGTAAGATCCTACAAGGGCACAAGAGTGATGTACTAAAAGAAAATGCACGGCATTTTAGCATCAAGTACAAGCTACAAAGAATAAGAACATAAACCTTAAAAGCTTACAAAAGCAACAGGTACAAACTAAGAACCTTAAAAACCTACAAAGGTACCAGGTACAAACATAAACTAAAATCATAAAATACTTCCCTTATCATATCACTTCCCCTATCATGAATCATAGGAGCTGTGATGAACTTAGAACATATATACTTGTACCTTGAAACACTTACACAAAACACATTAAATCCTCAAGGTAAAGCAAGTAGTAAACAGACAAGTAATTGCGATCAAGTAAACATGATGTGAAACATGTGAGCAACTTGATCATACACGATACACCAAAAAAAAGTTTTCTTATTAACACAATGTCTTCTCCCCTTGGTATATGCATCTTCCCTATGAAATATCTCTCCCCTTACAAGTGTGCACGAGAAACAGAATTTCTCCCCCTAAGAATGTGCACAAGGGTCATATAGAAATGACAAAAACTCTTCGGTATTCTCTCTAGAGTATACTCTCTCTCTTTTTGTCAGGAATAAACAAAGGGTCAAGGAGAAACGAGGGCAAGAGATGAAAGTATGAACAATGATAATGATGCATGAGGGGTGCAATGATGCATGAGGGGTGCGAGATGAATGAGAAAATGAAGCTCAATCTTAAGACATGACATGCTAGGATGAAGAAACAATGTATGAACCAATGCATGACAAGGGAAGCAAGGTGTGTGCAAGAGGTGGCTATATGCAATTCATGACCAATGCATGATAAATGCACATGTGGGGCAAGGTGTGTTAAATACATAACCAATGAACCAAACATGTTCCTAATGAGGAAACATGAGAAACCCCAAAGTTTGATACTCATTGGAGTCCAAACAAGCAAGAAAATGCCTAAGAGGCATTTTACCAAACACCTAGCATGCACACTATGAAGAACAAAGTGAAACAATGCATGAACATCATGAAAACCACCCTTAATACATGTTCTTTTTGCCACAAGGGGCCAACATTCAAAGCAAATCATCAAAAGAAACCAATCCCATACAAGAATTTTGACAAAAATTAAGTTTTCCTAACCCCTATGATGAAAATCCCAACCAAGAGCACAAAACTCTCTAAAACAAAATCTAAGGATCCAAATCAATGAAAAGAGTTTAAAATTACCTTAGAGATGTTAATGGAATGAAAAACCATTCAAATTGATTGGGTTTTGATGTAAAAATATTGAAAGAGGGGTTTAAAAGAGGATGGGAGAGGTTTAAAACAAGTTTCCCACGAAAAAGCTCTTTAAAAGGCTGATTCTGGACATTTCGCGACTGGGCAAGTCGCGAGTGAGTAGCAAGTGAGTCGCCAAAACCTTCTATGTAAACTCGCGACTAGATCTCGCGGCTTGCAAGTCGCCAAAACAAGTAGCCAAAACTCACAACTTGGTTTCGCGGGTTGCAAGTCACCAAAATGAGTTGCCAAAAATTCTGACACTTGTTTTTCAACCAAGAACATGTTTAAACTATGAAAAACAAAGTAAACACTAAACATGAATACAAAGAGTGATAAAAATCACTTACAAAAACATATAAAATGATAAAAAAAAAAATTGGATTGATCCATATAAAGTTGAGCACACACACATCACATTTAAACAAGTACAATCGAACAAATGAATAAGGCATTCATTGAACATTAGACATGTGTGTTGTGTATGCGTATCAAGTGTGGAATAGTCTATAGTCTAGAGTGAAGCTTCAATGATCAATTCAATCAAGTCATACACAACTAGTACTAAGTCAAGTGGTCTATCTCAATTATAGAAATGAACATATATGACCTCCCACAAGAAAATGATTACATATCTTTGAAACTTTTCATTTGGCTCCATATACATCATATCATTTAAACTTTTTGAATCAATAAATCTCATTGTGAGATTGATGCCTGAAATTTTTGATATTTCAATTTGATGAGTTAGCCTTTGGCTTTTTGGGCACCATATATTTTATTTTGGTCGCTTTTCCTTTTTCCTAGTCAAATACTAGTATGTGCTGCTTTTACAGCTCAATATCTCTTTTCATTTGGAGATTTACATTTGGTGAGCTCTTTAAGCAAAAACGACAAAATAAAGAGTGGGAAGATATATAGGCACAAGTCTATGCGTGTCTCAAAACCAACAAGACTATTGACTAATCATTCATGACAAGCTTGAAGATCGATTTACAACAATCACACAAAGATGTCAAGATTTTTCCCACAAAGATATAAGTGCATAAAGAACAAGCTAAACTCGTAAATACATAAAGCCATTTAAGGTACAAGGCAAAACTCACATGTGATATGTGCTCAAACATATACGATTAGACTTTTTGAATTTTTCACTTTTTATGTGATTTTGGATTTTTACTCACACAAAACTAAAACATAAAAGTAAGATCAAAACAAAAGCAATGCATACAAATAAATGCAAAATGCACAAATGCATGAAGATATGACAATCAATGCATGAAGGGTCCTACAAAGATCGAAAGAATTAGATCAAGGACCAAAAGAGCAAAATCTCAACCATAGGAACCCTTTCTCATCCAAACGGAACGATTGTTTGGAATGAGTGTCTCAAGAGAAGTGAGACGAGAGTTGGAAGAATGAGAACCGGAGATGCACATAGTCAAGGAGTTAAGAGCATTAAACACTTTCTTTAACAACATGCTATTATCACTCAAATCCGGTTTACTCTTTTTAGCACAACTTCTAAGAAGCTCAAGTTTCTCTTTTCTTTTGATTCTTTTAAAAGCATGAAACTTAGAGCATTGAGGTCTTAGATGACCAAAGGCACCACAATGGTGACAAACAATGTGTTTATGTCTACTAGGCTTTTTGGGAAAGAATCTAGCAATATGATTTTGTTCTTTCTTTAACTTATGACATTGAGATCTTATATGACCAATAACACCACAATGGTGGCAAGTTGGAACAAACTTAGATCCATCCGAAGCTTTAGGTTGAGACCTAAACGGAATCTTTGACTTAACAGTCTTTCTCTCCACCTTTTGATTTCTTTTATGTAGTGGAATATACACTGATTTGTCCTTTGAGGTAGAACACACAATAGGCACAAAATCGGGTACCACAACATGATTGCAACAAATGTTTTCATCCTTTTTAACAATAGGTTCAGCAATCAAACATTTGGCATGTATCTTGAGAGATTCATTTTCACATTTTAGCTCATCAACAAGTTTGTTAGACAAAACAAGTTTAACATCCAAGTCCATATTCAAACATTCAAACTCTTTCAGCTTTTGAAGAGAAATTTCAGCAAGTTTCTTATATTTTTCAACCAATTTGTTGGATTCTTTGAGCTTAACAATCAAATCATCCTTTTCACGAAATAACTTGCTTAAATTCTTTTGAAACTTCTTAGAATTTTTCTTCAAGGATTTGATATTAGGAATATCAACATCATCCAAAGGTTCATGTAACATAGCATCACGGTCATGATGATTATCACTCATAGAGGCATTTTCACAAACACGTGGCATGTTACATTCATCACCAACCAAATCATACAAAGAGGCATACAAAGCACAATCTATGGAAAATAACACAAGGGGTCACGGATCACACTTAGGTATTTAAACCATAACAAGTGTACCCGCTCTGATACCAATTGAAAGTTCGAAAAGCGTTGAAAACACTATGAACATTTAGACCCCAATTACAAATTATCAATTCAAGCTTATTATCAAACAATTAATGTACGGAACATGAACATAAGCCAAACACAGAATTGATAAACAATCTTAGCCAATTATAATCACATCCACAACAGAAAATAAAAGGCAAATATAAAGGGAAGAGAAATGCAAACACAAGGACAACACACGATGTGTTATCAAAGAGGAAACCGAAGCCCTCGGTGTAAAACCTTTCCGCCGCCCTCCAAATGGTCAATAATCCACTAGAAAATGTAGTTGGGATACATGAACAGCAATAGACCCTCTAAGCCTAATCTACCCAGGTACCTAAGCCCTCCAAGCTTCTTGCTCCGACGAGGTTGTGCCGAACCTTTTTCTTCTATAGTTTACTGGATTCTGCTATAGCCCATAGCATTAACCAATAACCATTGGTCCCTTCCAAATTGCTTCCCTTAGCACCAAAAGACCTTCTCACAGACATGGGTGTGGTAAGAAAAGGATTTGGTCAAGAACCTCTAAAGGATGTATCAATGGAGAGGAAGAGAGTAGAGGAATTTGAAGAGTCTCTTAGTGAAGATTGGGGATGAGACAATCTTGTTTTTCTCTAGGGTTTCTCTCTCAAAATTCTCTCTGGAAGCTCTCTACATTTCATGGGTATAAAGGTGTATATATAGTGGTGCGTGTTTGGAATATGAAGAGACAGTTTTTCCCAAACAGGGTAAGTTGGCAGCTTGGCCTCGCGACTGGTCTAAGTCGCGAGTTCAAGCCATGAGTTAATGGCCTGGCTAGCCTGGGACTTTTGTCCTATAGTGCGACAGTTGGCGTAACCCTTCACCTTCCCGCATGCTTCTCACGTGTGCTACAGTTGGCGGCTTGCAAGTTACGAGTCAGTCGCGAGTCAGCCGCGAGTCCCTGCTTCTTTGCATAATCTTGAGCATTTCTTCACACTCTCTCACACACTACCCTTACATGAATCTCACCTAAATATAGGGTTACTAAGTGCTAAATTACAAGCAAATTAGCACGGAATAAAGCCAACAGGATGGTTGATAAAATTCAACCTTATGCATCTTTAAGGTAATTTTAAACTCTTTTCTTTGTTTTGGATCCTTGGATTATGTTTTGGTGAGTTTTGTGCTCTTGGTTGGGATTTTCATCATAGGGTTTGAGAAAACTTATTTTTTGGTCAAATTTTTGTATGGGATTGGTTTCTTTTGATGATTTGCTTTGGATGTTGGCCCCTTTTGGCAAAAAGAGCATGTATTAAAGTTGGATTTCATGATGTTCATGCATTGTTTCACATTGTTCTTCATAATATGCATGCTAGGTGTTTGATAAAATGCCTTTTAGGCATTTTCTCGCTTGTTTGGACTCCGAGGAGTATCAAACTTTGGGGTTTCTCATGTTTCCTCATTAGAAACATGTTTGGTTCATTGGTTGTGTATTTAACACACCTTGCCCCATATGTGCATTTTTCATGCATTGGTCATGCATTGCACATAGCCACCTCTTGCACACACCATTGCTACCTTTGTCATGCATTGGTCTATACCTTATTTCTTCATCCTAGCATGTCATGTTTACCTTATGCTTTGTAGTTTTTTGTTTTGTCTTAGGTTTGTGCTTCATTTTCTCATTCATCTCGCACCCCTCATGCATCTTATCATTATCCGTACCTTCATCTCTTGCCCTATTTTCTCCTTGACCCTTTGTCTATTCATGTCAAAAAGGGGGAGAGTATATTGTTGTGTCATTTCTATATGACTCTTGTGCACATTCTTAGGGGGAGAAATTCTATTTCTCGTGCACATTCATAGGGGGGGAGATATTCCGGAGGGGAGATGCATATACCAAGGGGGAGAAGACATTGTGTCAACAAGAAAACTTTGTTTTGGTAATCTTTTCTTTTTGACTATTTTGGTGTATGATCAAGTTGCTCACATATTTCACATCATGTTCTTGATCGCAATTTACTTGTTACATTATACTTGTCCGTTCATTACTTGCTTTACCTTGAGGGTCTACTGTGTTTTCTGCAAGTGTTTTAGGTTACAGGTATATATGTTCCAATTTCATCAAAAACTCCTATGATTCATGATAGGAAAAGTGATATGATAAGGGAAGTACTTTATAGTTTGTACCTGGTACCTTTGTAGGTTTTTAAGGTTCTTAGTTTATGTTTGTACATGTTGCTTTTGTAAGCTTTTAAGGTTAATGTTCTCATGCTTTGTAGCTCGTACTTGATGTTAAATGCCATGTTTTTTCTTTAAGTACATCGCTCTTGTGCCCTTGTAGGATCTTATTCCTAGATGCATATATGTTATATGCATTGGTTGAGTGTTGGACATGCAAATGATATTTTGCAATTGAGTTTATTAGCTTGCATGTCCGGATTTTCATTCCTTGAGAGAATGAGCATTGTGATCACTGGTATGCAGTGATTGCCTATTTTGGTCAAGCCATGGTTTATTGATTTTTCCCATTTTGCTTGATTGCATTATGCTTGCTCCATACACTTTACAAGTTTTCTGCATACAATGATCAGATTGTGTTGTTGTGTTTTCAGGAGATACTTGTTCTTATAGTTCAAAAGCTTTACAGATTCTAGAGTTAGGTGTGAGTGAGTTTTCCAACTGCTCCTAACTCACGCGTTAAGTCTAGAGTTTGTTATAGGGTTTTGTCACGGAATAGCCAAAGGGGGAGATTGTAAGGCTGAATTTTATCAACCATCTTATTGGCTATATTCTGTGTCAATTTGCTTGTAATTCAGCACTTAGTAACCCTGTATTTAGGTGGGATTCATGTAAGGGTAGTGTGTGAGAGAGTGTGAAGAAATACTCAAGATTGTGCAAGGATGGAGAGACTCGCGGCTGACTCGCGACTGGCAAACCATCAACTGCAGCACATGTGAGAAGCATGCAAGGAGGTGAAGGGGCCACGCCAGCTGTCGCACTACAGGACAAAAGTCCCAGGCTAGCCAGGCCATTAACTCGCAGCTTGAACTCACGGCTCAGACCAGTCGCGAGGCCAAGCCGCCAACCAGCCCTGTTTGGGAAAAACTGACTCTTCACATTCCTTTCTCACCCCACTATATATAGACCCTTATACCCACGAAATGTAGAGAGCTTATAAAGAGAATTTTGAGAGAGAAACCCTAGAGAAAAACAAGATTGACTTATCCCCAATCTTCACTAAGAGACTCTTCAAATTCCTCTACTCTCTTCCTCTCCATTGATACATCCTTAAAAGGTTCTTAACCAAATCCTTTTCTCACCACACCCACATCTGTGAGAAGGTCTTTTGGTGCTAAGGGAAGCAGTTTGGAAATGACCAATGGTAATTGGTTGATGCTATGGGTTATAGTGGAATCCGGTAAACTAGAGAAAAAAAAGGTTCGGCGCAACCTCGTTGGAGGAAGAAGCTTGGAGGGCTTAGGTACCTGGGTAGATTAGGCTTGGAGGGTCTATTGTTGTTCATGTATCCCAACAACATTTTCTAGTGGATTATTGACCACTTGAAGAGTGGCAAAGAGGTTTTACGTTGAAGGCTTCGGTTTCCTCTTCGATAACACATCGTTATGTTGTCCTTATGTTTGCATCTCTCTTCCCTTAATCTTTGTCATTTAATTGCAGATGTGGATGTGATTTTATTTGGTTTAGATTATTTATCAATTCTGTCATTAGCTTATGTTCATGTTCCGCACATTTGTTGTTTGATAATAAGCTTGAATTGGTAATTTGTATTTGGGGGTCTAAACATTCATAGTGTTTTCAACGCTATTTGAACTTTCAATGTACATAGGGGGAGAGTTAGCATAGAAGATTTTTGTTAGGGGGAGTGTTTATATTTTGAGGGATATAGTGAGGTTATTATGTATTTTCTTTTGCTTCTTTTACATTTACCTCATGTATACCAGTCTTGTGACCATTTGATATACATTGTACTTATCTTTGGATATATATATGTTGATGTATGTTATTCACCTATCTTTACATGTGTTTTTTTTTTTCTCTCTTTATGCACATGATTCTTATTATTTGTATGCAATCTTTTATTTTTGTTTCACACTAAGATGCCCTCATAAGTTTTGTTTAAAGTGTTTCAGAAATACAGGTTGTCAAAGTCTTCTTGCCATGAACTCTCTTCTTGCAAAGTTTTTCAAGAGTTTGTGTTAGGATAGATTTTATTGTATTCAACAGGTGAGTACGAGTTGAGTGATTTATGACTTCTCTCATATGTTCATCTATTTGTTATGGTTTTGTCACGGATTGCCAAAGGGGGAGATTATTAGGACATATATGAATCATGTCAGGAACATATGTCAATATAGAATTGGCTAATCCTTTGACAAAATGCACTTTACTTGTAATTGGGTAGATCTAGGATGTGTTTAATGCTTCAAGGAACAAGGTTTCAAGTTCAAGTATTAAAGCCATGCAAGTTTGTCCAAGAATCAAGTGAAGAAGTGCTGGATTTTAAGACAGCTATCTCGACAGCTAGTATCTTTAAAAGGCTGTTTAAGCCTGATGCTCGACAGCTGTTGTGATAATAGTAAATTTTGGGAGTGGTGACCTTAAAATCACCTGGTGGGGTTTTTGCCGTGTAGGTTTTCCTTATTCATAAACAAATCACCGTGTCAATTTATTTTTCGCTGCATTTTAACTTAGTTTGTGATTTGTTTATGCTACCACGCTTATTGCATGCTAATTGAATTAATTAATGAACTTAGCTAATTAATTAGTTAATTTATCATAAGTGGTCAATACATTCTTGGCCTATCAGATACAAAGTTGAGAAACTTTGTTTTAAAGGCCATTCAAAGTACACAAGTACCAATATACACAAACAACAGTTTTTTTATTTTCAATTTTTTTTATTAAAAAAAACATTAAACAAGGTACCAAAACAAACACAATAAAACATCAAAAACTAGATTGACTCAAAACACACCAAATGACCATGCATGAGAACAAGAAAGTGAAAGAATCACTTGGAATCTTTTTCCTTCCAGATTGGAGTCCTAGATGGACAACCTTTCTTTTGCATAAACTTTTGTTCAGATATATAAGAAGGAGAGTTAAATCCATTGAAGTTTGAGAGTAACTTGACAGCCTTAAGAAGTTCTCCAAGAAACGCCAAAGAAAGTTGGAGTTGATTTTGACTCCCAAAGGATGACACACTACTACTTTGTTGAATTGCTAGCCACTTATAGCAATTTGGACTAGTGTGCCTAGATGCTTCATAGTAATGGCAGAAATGTGGCTTCTTTTGTTGAGACTTCTTGTTGGTAGAGCAATGATCATTCTGCTTAGTCTTTTTTTAACTACTTTAGGGGGTACTCCTAGAATGGATTTTCTCTTATCATTTTTAGCCTCACTCACATTTTTAGTTTTAGGTTCAGTTACCTTAGAGTTATCATTATTTTCAGGAGGGACAAAAATGACTTTATTTAAAGCATTAGAAGAGGTACTGCAAGAAGAGAGAGAGTGATCATACCCTAGACCTGTTTTGTCATATGCAGCTTTCTAGAAGTTGAGCATTTCATCCAGCTTGGCACTTGAAGTCCTTTCAAATTAAGCTCTTACATGAAACAATTCTACATCCAGTTTCTTGGTCTTTTTAGCTAGAAAGTTGTTTTCAAACTGCAGTGCTCCAATGGTTTGATTAGCTTCATCAACCTTGGTGGAGAGTTCCTCTTTCCAACTCTACTTCACTTAGCTTCCTAGTAGCTAACCTATAAAATTTCTCATGCTTCTCGAAAACCTTGTACAACTTAGACTAGGCAGTGTGGATGTTATCTTGTTCTTCCATCTTCTGAAACTCGGATTCTATTAGCTCTTCCTCCTCATCAATCAGTTCTAGTATTTCCTCAGGAGAATCAGTTCTACCATTTTATCTTCATCACTATCATTAGAATCTGCCTCTAGTTCTATATCACTCAAGGTGGAAGCTAGGGCTTTGCTCTTGCCAATGGATTTGAAATATGTGGGACATCCTTGCTTCATGTGTCCATATCCTTGACATTTGTAGCACTTTGGCCTAGCAGGAACATTATTGCTTTGTCCAACATTTTTGAATTCTCTCTTGCCTTTGTCTTGAAATTTGAATTGAGAAAATCCAGGTTGTTTGTGATCCTTGTCACTTGCCTTAACATTCACATTCTTGATGAACTTCTTGAATTGTCTAGTGATGTATGATTTGAACTTGGTGTCATCATCTTCAGATGATTCATCTTTATCATCATTCTTGATCCTCAAGGCCATATTCTTGCTTTTGCTATGTTTGCCAACCCTTACTAAACCTAGTTCATAGGTTTGCAAATTCCTAATCAATTCTATTAAAGGAATAAAGTCAAGATCCTTTGATTCTTCTATGGCAGTGATCTTTTGAGAATCTTTCTGAAAATATTGGGCTCTGGAATCTGTTCTCCAAGATTAAATGCTGAATTCACTATGTCCTTGTGCTTGGTATAGAATTCATTAAATGACTCATCATCATCCATCCTTATTTCCTCATAGCTGGTAGTGAGCCTTTGGAGTTTGGAGTTTTTAACAGCTTTTGTACCCTCGTAGGTATTCTGAAGAATAGTTCATGCTTCCTTTGCACTATTAGTGGAGGAGATCTTCTTGAATTCCTCATTGGTCATAGCGCTAAACAAGGCATTTAGTGCTGTAGTGTTAAAATTTGCAGCTTTGATTTTAGTATCATCCCACGATGCTGGTGGATCATCAAGTTTAGTCCAACCCACTTCAACTACTAGCCAACATTTTCATCTAAGGATTGCAAAAAGGCTTTCATGCATACTTTCCTGAATGCATAGTTAGTACCATCAAATAAAGGAGGAATAATCAGGGATTGCCCACAATCCATAACAACAGGGGTCAATGGATTACACAACAAAGATTAAAACCTAATCAGAGTGTGTCCACTCTGATATCACTTGTTGGGTTAAGATAGCTTGACCCAGATAATTAATTCAATTACCAAAGTTGATTAATTAGGCTAAATTGCATGCAAATCTTGGAGGCACCAAAAAAAAAAAAAAAAACAATTAAACTAAATGCAGTGAAAATTAAAATTGACATAGTGATTTGTTGACAAATAGGAAAAACCTCTCGCAAGGCAAAAAAATCCCACTAGGTGATTTTAAGGTCACCACTCCCAAGAATCTACTAATCCACAATCAAGCGGTTACAAGTATAAGGAGTCTTACCATTACCCTGGCCTATCCCGAAATACCAACCTACAATTGAACCCTTACTCCAATACCCAATTGGGCTTGATCTTGTAGTAGTTTTCTTTCCTTTGATGCACAAATCTCCAATCTGTGACTGACCCTTTTGCATGGATCCCAGTACGTAACTAACTCCAGCAACTTGAATGAATGTTGTTGGTTGTAAAGCTCTTCACTTCATCAACAATGAAGATCAGGAAGCACCTGGTTACAAAACCCAATGGAATACAAACGTAGTAGCATCTCACAAAGAAAAATAAACTCTTGGTCTCTATATTTTTGTGTGACAACTCTTAAAATAAGCCTTATATATGTCTAGGGTTGTGAGAAAAGAAACCCTAAAAAAATACATAAGCTTGGGCCAAATTTTAGATCTGAAAATCTGAAAATTGTAATTCTTGATAGATGGAGCTTCTATCGAGCCATCTGTTAAGCTTCTCATTTAGTCTCGATAGCAGTATCTGTCGAGCTATCTGTCGAGACTTAATGAAATAGCTTTTCTTCACTTGTTTCTTGGATCAATTTTCATGACTTTAATACGAACACTTGATACGCTTGAACAACATATTTCTTGATGTATAAAACCCAACTTAGATTTACCCAATTATAAGTAAAATGCATTTTGTCAAAGGATTAGCCAATTACATAAAATATGACCCTAACAATTCCTTCTTTGATTCACTATTTCTAGTGAATCTTGTGTTTTACCTTAGGATTTTCTCTGTGTTTTGAAAAGCTACTATGTATGGCTTTATATAGTGAAAAATAGGGGTTTGGAACGACTCCTAGATGATGTGGTATTCATTCCAAAGTCCATCTTTAATGCATAAAAACTTGTCTTTCATAGTTTCTAGAACTCTAACATGCGTACGCATGCCCGTGTATGCATACGCATGCATGAAGCATGAGTACGCAGAGCTTGCACATCCATGCACATATTTGTGTATGCATATGCATGCCCTAGGGTTTCCTTAGTCTTTATTTTCAAAAATAGCTTATTTTATTCATAAAAGAGTTATATTTTTCCTAAAACATTTTCCTCAAGTCAACTTCAATCTAATTAGGCCCTAAATCAACCTTGGGCTTTAGAATTCCAACATCATTAGGGAACGGGGGCCCGAGTTGTAAGGGGTACAAAATGAGGTTTTTACAATGTCGTGAAATATCTGATCAATGAAATCCATAGAGATGGTGAAATATTGTTGCCTTCCTTGATAAGATTCCCTTTATAATGGATGTCGAATTCGGAGAAAAGGTGAACAGGGAATGAAGTAGAAACAATGCATTGTTAATTAGGTCATTACAGATCTCACTTCACTTTCTTAACATGTGCTTAATGGCGTGGTTGATTTGACAGTTTTTCTCGATGGACTATTGCAAAATCGTAAGATTCTTTTAAGTCCTTACATTATTCCATGCTGCCCAATCTTAAGTCACTGACAAATCAATTAGATAATCGTTCTGCACTATAATATTATCATGTTCAATGTTGCGACGAGCTCAAAATAAATCTTCCAAAAGGACTCCAAAAACTCCATTATTTACTAGAACTGAGAATAACCCACCGTGAAAATCTTTTGTCCTTCCTGTTATATTCAACTAATAAGTTACCCATGCGATGCACGGATAATGTTGTAATGTTTTATGTAAGATGGTTTTGGAGAATGTTGTATAAGTATTATAGCATAATTGTTATATAACTTTATTAGTAATGAGTTCATAATAAAAAAACAACAATTATAAATTGCACACATATCATTTATTAAGAAAAAACTTTTGAGGAATATTATAGAATAAAAGTTGATATAGAATGTGTCTTTCTCTTTCTCCTTAATTCTAAAAAAAAAAATACACATCCTAAACACCCACATTAAATCACATCATTTACAAGACCCACAAATCCACAACGTCCAACCTTAACATCAAAATCATAATTGCTGTTTTCACTCAATACAAAATGCAAAGCCCCCCTTTCTTGGTTATAGCCAGCTCATACAGGTTAGGATTAGATAAAACAACAATGATAGAGCTAGGTAGGTGTCATTGAAAGATTGAGGGTCAATGACATCATTTTTGGTCTGTGTATATTTGATATGGGATGGCATGAAGGGCTATGAGTAGGTATATATAAAGTGGTAGAAGTCCAAGAGGTGAAAATGGTGAATTAAAATGCAAAGAGGTTTGTGTGTATGTGTGAGGGATGAAAAGTCTTGAAATATTGAACCAAATGATACAAAAAATATTTATTTTTTAATTAGAAAAATCTTGACCATTGAACCAAATGAAACAAAAAGTCAATATTTAATTTTTTCTTATCTCTAACGTGACATTTTAGAATATTTCAATTCTCTTTATATAAAATGTGCCACTTGGCAGAATATTGTGCTTTCCCATATAAGCTCTCTGCTTATATATATATATATATATATATACAATGATGTTCTATCGACCTTTCTAAAAGTTTAAATGAAATCAACAAAAATGTATAATATAGAGAGAGTATATTGTTTATAACCATTCTTTTTATTTGGGCTGAAAGTATTGCATCATTAATTTTTTTACCATATAGAACTTAACTTTTATTTGACCACAATTCCAGAAATATAAAGAAAAAAAAGGAATTTGAAGCACTAATTTTTGGACAAGAGGATTTAAAAATAAACTTTTATTGAGGTCCAAAATGTGACAAGGAAGTCCAATCCATAAAGGCAAGGAATGTAAAGTTAAATTTTATCAACCATCTTGTTGGTTTTATTCCGTGCCAATTTGCTTGTAATTCAGCACTTAGTAACCTTGTATTTAGGTGGGATTCATGTAAGAGTAGTGTGTAAGAGAGTGTGAAGAAATGCTCAAGATTGTGCAAAGATGCAGAGACTCGCAGCTAGGACTCGCGGCTGACTCGCAACTAGCAAGCCGCCAACTGTAGCATACATGAGAAGCATGCGGGGAGGTGAACGGTCACACCAGCTGTCGCACTACAGGACAAAAGTCCCAGGCTGGGCAGACCGTTAACTTGTGGCTTGAACTCGCGACTCAGACCAGTCGCGAGGCCAAGCCTTCAACCAGCCTTGTTTGGGAAAAATTGACTCTTCACAATCCTTTCTCACCCCACTATATATAGACCCTTATACCCACGAAATGTAGAGAGCTTCCAGAGAGAATTTTGAGAGAGAAACCCTAGAGAAAAACAAGATTGACTCATCCCCAATCTTCACTAAGAGACTCTTCAAATTCCTCTACTCTCTTCCTCTCCATTGATACATCCTTTAGAGGTTCTTGACTAAATCCTTTTCTCACCACACTTACATCTGTGAGAAGGTCTTTGGGTGCTTAGGGAAGCAGTTTGGAAGGGGCCAATGGCTATTGGTTGATGCTATGGGCTATAGCGAAATCCGGTAAGCTAAAGAAGAAAAAGGTTCGGCGCAACCTCGTTGGAGCAAGAAGCTTGGAGGGCTTAGGTACCTAGGTAGATTAGGCTTGGAGGGTCTATTGCTGTTCATGTATCCCAACTACATTTTCTAGTGGATTATTGACCGCTTGGAGGGCGGCGGAGAGGTTTTACGCTGAGGGCTTCGGTTTCCTCTTCGATAACACATCGTCGTGTTGTCTTTGTGTTTACATCTCTCTTCTCTTAATCTTTACCATTTAATTTCTGTTGTCGATGTGATTTTAATTTGGTTTAGATTGTTTATCAATTCTATCATTGGCTTATGTTCATGTTCCGCACATTTATTGTTTGATAATAAGCTTGAATTGATTTTTTGTAATTAGGGGTCTAAACGTTCATAGTGTTTTCAACGCTATTCAAACTTTCAATTGGTATCAAAGCAGGTGTACTCTTTATGGTTTGTACCTAGTACCTTTGTAGGTTTTTAAGATTCTTATTTTATGTTTGTACCTGTTGCTTTTGTAAGCTTTTAAGAATAATGTACTCATGCTTTGTAGCTCGTACTTGATGTTAAATGCCATGCTTTTTCTTTAAGTACATCACTCTTGTGCCCTTGTAGGATCTTATTCCTAGATGCATATATGTTTTATGCATTGGTTGAGTGTTGGACATGCAAATGATACTTTGCAATTGAGTTTATTAGCTTGCATGTCCGGATGTTCATTCCTTGAGAGAATGAGCATTGTGATCACTAGTATGTAGTGATTACCTGTTTTGGTCAAGCCATGGTTTATTGATTTGTCCCATCTTGCTTGATCGCATTATGCTTGCCCCATATGCTTTACAAGTTTTCTGCATACAATGATCAGATTGTGTTGTTGTGTTTCAGGAGATACTTGTTCTTGTGGTTCAAGAGGTTCACAGATTTTAGAGTTAGGTGTGAGTGAGTTTTCCAATTGTTCCAAACTCACGAGTTAAGTCTAAAGTTTGTTATAGGGTTTTGCCATGGAATAGCCAAAGGGGGAGATTGTAAGGTTGAATTTTCTCAACCATCTTGTTGGCTTTATTCCGTGTCAATTTGCTTGTAATTCAGCACTTAGTAATACTGTATTTAGGTGGGATTCATGTAAGGGTAGTGTGTGAGAGGTTGTGAAGAAATGCTCAAGATTGTGCAAGGATGCAGAGACTTGCAGCTAGGACTCGCGACTGACTCGAGACTGGCAAGCCGCCAACTGTAGCACACGTGAGAAACATGCAGGGAGGTGAAAGGTCACGCCAGTTGTCGCATTACAGGACAAAAGTCCCAGGCTGGTCAAGCCGTTGAACTCGCGAATCAAACCAGTCACGAGGCCAAGCCGCCAACCAGCCATGTTTGGGAAAAACTGACTCTTTGCATTCCTTTCTCACCCCACTGTTTATAGACCCTTATACCTACGAAATGTAGAATGCTTCCAGAGAGAATTTTAAGAGAGAAACCCTAGAGAAAAACAAGATTGACTCATCTCCAATTTTCACTAAAAGACTCTTCAAATTCCTCTACTCTCTTCCTCTCCATTGATACATCCTTGAGAGATTCTTGACCAAATCTTTTTCTCACCTCACCTACGTCTGTGAGAATGTCTTTTGGTGCTTAGGGAAGTAGTTTGGAAGGGACCAATGGTTATTGGTTGATGCTATGGGCTATAGCGGAATCCGGTAAGCTAGAGAAGAAAAAGGTTCGGCGTAACCTCGTTGTAGCATGAAACTTGGAGGGTTTAGGTACTTGGGTAGATTAGGCTTGGAGGGTCTATTGATATTCATGTATCCTAACTACATTTTCTAGTGGATTTTTGACCGCCTGGAGGGCGGCAGAGAAGTTTTATGCCGAGGGCTTCGGTTTCCTCTTCGATAACACATCGCCGTGTTGTCTTTGTGTTTGCATCTCTCTTCCCTTAATCTTTACCATTTAATTTCTGCTGTGAATGTGATTTTAATTTGGTTTAGATTGTTTATCAATTCTGTCATTGGCTTATGTTCATGTTCCGCACATTTATTGTTTGATAATAAGGTTGAATTGATATTTTGTAATTGGGGGTCTAAATGTTGATAGTGTTTTCAACGCTATTCGAACTTTCAAACCCTTATACCCACGAAATGTAGAGAGCTTCCAGAGAATTTTGAGAGAGAAACCCTAGAGAAAAACAAGATTGACTCATCCCCAATCTTCATTAAGAGGCTCTTCAAATTCCTCTACTCTCTTCCTCTCCATTGATGCATCATTGAGAGGTTCTTGACCAAATCCTTTTCTCACCACACCCACGTCTGTGAGAAGGCCTTTTGGTGCTTAGGGAAGCAGTTTGGAAAGGACCAATGGTTATTGGTTGATGCTATGGGCTATAGTGGAATCCGGTAAGCAAGAGAAGAAAAAGGTTCAGCGCAACCTCATTGGAGCATGAAGCTTGGAGGGCTTAGGTACTTGGGTAGATTAGGCTTGGAGGGTCTATTGTTGTTCATATATCCCAACTGCATTTTCTAGTGGATTATTGACCGCTTGGAGGGCGGCGGAGAGGTTTTACGCCGATAGCTTCGGTTTCCTCTTCGATAACACATCGTCGTGTTGTTTTTGTGTTTGCATCTCTCTTCCCTTCATCTTTACCATTTAATTTCTGCTGTGAATGTGATTTTAATTTGGTTTAGATTGTTTATCAATTCTGTTATTGGCTAATGTTCATGTTCCGCACATTTATTGTTTGATAATAAGCTTGAATTGATTTTTTGTAATTGAGGGTCTAAACATTTATAGTGTTTTCAACGCTATTCGAACTTTCAAGGAAGAATTGCGGGCCTTAACAAAAGAAGGCCCAGCTCGTGAAGTTATGAAGGACCTGGAAGGCCAAAAGGCCCAAAAAGAAGGAAGGTGAAAGAAAGAAGAAAAAAGAAGGAAAACATAAGCTTGGGCCATGGACGGATCACCCATCCTCTAGGAAGCGGGTTGATCGGTGCAAAACTGCAAGTGCACAGTATCGTAGTTTTATAGTAAAGTGATGAGAAGAGTATCGTCCTCAGGGATTGGTAACTTACTTTTGACAAATACCAAAGTTATGCTAATCTTGATTTTATCTAGAGCAGTCACTAAGATTGTTGTAATTGGAATTTAAAATAAAATCAAATTAAAGAAAATAAGCAGAGGAAAAAAAATATGTTGTTCAAAGATCAAATTAATGGGAAGAAAACTTCTAGGAAATCGATTTCACCTAATCCCTCACTATGCTTTACTCATCTAGCTAATTTAATTTAATTCTCTCTGTTTGTTAGCAATCTCAACAAAAACATCCAAAAGCCTCTTTCGACAGTCAATTGGAAACATTCTTGTTCATCAATTTACACAAGAGTATGCAATTTAATAAAGCAAGAAAGCATTAAGACCAATGATTTTAATACTACACAGGTTCATACAAGTCTTTCAATCTCTATATTTACCTATGCCGAAATATTCAAGATCTATCCTATAATTCCCTCTTTCGATAGCAAATCACAAGATCAAAATCATCTAATTAATGGCCGGTTAATTAGAAGCAATAAACTCAGAATAAATCAGACAAACATGAAAAGAATTAATTCAAATTAACATAGAAAAGCAAGCATAGTTCGGAACTAGATTACATCATTTTCCTAGAATAAAGAAAATTTAGTTCATGCTAAAAATTAAATTCAACAATAACGAATTCACCATAATTTTTCTGAGAAGATTTGAAGGGAAAATAAACGCTAAAAAATCTGCTTCAGCGTTCCTCTGCTCAGCCTCTGTTTCAGCCTTTTTCTCTTCAGTTTCAGAGCCTCTTTCAGTTTCAGCGGCTGCTCCCTTTTAGTTTCAGCGGCTGCTCCCTTTTAGACGTGTTGCCCTTCTTTTGCTTTAGACTTGGTGCTCTTTTCAGCCCAAAAACGATTTTCTTTTCAGCCCAAAAACGTTCTTCTTTCAGCCCAAAAACGTTGCTCCTTTCAGCCCCTGTTTCAGCCCAAAACGTTCCTCTGTTTCAGCCCCTCTGTTTCAGCGTTTTTCTCTTGTTTCAGTCCAGCCTTTCTTTTCAGTTTCAGCGCCTCTTTCTTCTAAACG